>CM077171.1:24653476-24655976 GCA_039654105.1 Coreius guichenoti
TGTTTATCTATCTATCTGTAAAGGTAACGGTTTTATCTGTCTGTTTGTCTGTCTGTTTATCTATCTATCTATCTAACTATCTATCTGTCTGTCTGTCTGTCTGTCTGTCTATCTATCTATCTATCTATCTGTCTGTCTGTCTGTCTGTCTATCTATCTATCTATCTGTCTGTCTGTCTGTCTGTCTATCTATCTGTCTCTTTATCTATCTATCTGTCCATCCGGCCGTCCGTCTATCTATCTATCTATCTATCTATCTATCTATCTATCTATCTATCTATCTATCTATCTATCTATCTATCTATCTATCTATCTATCTATCTATCTATCTATCTGTCTGTCTGTCTGTCTGTCTGTCTGTCTGTCTATCTATCTATCTGTCTCTTTATCTATCTGTCCATCCGGCCGTCCGTCTGTCTGTCTGTCTATCTATCTATCTATCTATCTATCTATCTATCTATCTATCTATCTATCTATCTATCTATCTATCTATCTATCTATCTATCTATCTGTCTGTCTGTCTGTCTGTCTATCTATCTGTCTCTTTATCTATCTATCTGTCCATCCGGCCGTCCGTCTATCTATCTATCTATCTATCTATCTATCTATCTATCTATCTATCTATCTATCTATCTATCTATCTATCTATCTATCTATCTATCTATCTATCTATCTGTCTGTCTGTCTGTCTGTCTGTCTGTCTGTCTGTCTATCTATCTGTCTCTTTATCTATCTATCTGTCCATCCGTCCGTCTGTCTGTCTGTCTGTCTGTCTGTCTGTCTGTCTATCTGTCTCTTTATCTATCTGTCCATCCGTCCGTCCGTCTGTCTGTCTGTCTGTCTGTCTGTCTATCTATCTATCTATCTATCTGTCTGTCTGTCTGTCTGTCTGTCTGTCTATCTATCTATCTATCTATCTATCTATCTATCTATCTATCTATCTATCTATCTATCTATCTATCTATCTATCTATCTATCTATCTATCTATAAAGGTAACAGTTTTATCTGTCTGTTTGTCTATCTATCTATCTATCTATCTATCTATCTATCTATCTATCTATCTATCTATCTATCTATCTATCTATCTATCTATCTATCTATCTACCTATCTATCTATCTATCTATCTATCTATCTATCTATCTATCTGTCTGTCTGTATGTCTGTCTGTCTGTCTATCTATCTGTCTGTCTATCTATTTGTCTCTTTATCTATCTATCTATCTATCTATCTATCTATCTATCTATCTATCTATCTATCTATCTATCTATCTATCTATCTATCTATCTATCTATCTGTCTGTCTGTCTGTCTGTCTGTCTGTCTCTTTATCTATCTATCTGTCCATCCGTCCGTCCATCCGTCTGTCTGTCTGTCTGTCTGTCTGTCTGTCTGTCTGTCTGTCTGTCTGTCTGTCTGTCTGTCTATCTATCTATCTATCTATCTATCTGTAAAGGTAACAGTTTTATCTGTCTGTTTATCTATCTATCTATCTATCTATCTATCTATCTATCTATCTATCTATCTATCTATCTATCTATCTATCTATCTATCTATCTATCTATCTATCTATCTGTCTGTCTGTCTGTCTGTCTATCTATCTATCTATCTATCTATCTATCTATCTGTCTGTCTGTCTGTCTGTCTATCTATCTGCCTCTTTATCTATCTATCTGTCCATCCGTCCGTCCGTCCGTCTGTCTGTCTGTCTATCTATCTGTTTATCTATCTATCTGTAAAGGTAACGGTTTTATCTGTCTGTTTGTCTGTCTGTTTATCTATCTATCTATCTAACTATCTATCTGTCTGTCTGTCTGTCTGTCTATCTATCTATCTATCTATCTGTCTGTCTGTCTGTCTGTCTGTCTGTCTGTCTATCTATCTATCTATCTGTCTGTCTGTCTGTCTGTCTGTCTATCTATCTGTCTCTTTATCTATCTATCTGTCCATCCGGCCGTCCGTCTATCTATCTATCTATCTATCTATCTATCTATCTATCTATCTATCTATCTATCTATCTATCTATCTATCTATCTATCTATCTATCTGTCTGTCTGTCTGTCTGTCTGTCTGTCTGTCTATCTATCTATCTGTCTCTTTATCTATCTGTCCATCCGGCCGTCCGTCTGTCTGTCTGTCTATCTATCTATCTATCTATCTATCTATCTATCTATCTATCTATCTATCTATCTATCTATCTATCTATCTATCTGTCTGTCTGTCTGTCTATCTATCTCTCTTTATCTATCTATCTGTCCATCCGTCCGTCCGTCCGTCCGTCCGTCTGTCTGTCTGTCTGTCTGTCTGTCTGTCTATCTATCTATCTATCTATCTATCTATCTATCTATCTATCTATCTATCTATCTGTCTGTCTGTCTGTCTGTCTATCTATCTGTCTCTTTATCTATCTGTCCATCCATCCGTCCGTCCGTCCGTCTGTCTGTCTGTCTGTCTGTCTATCTATCTATCTATCTATCTGTAAAGGTAACAGTTTTATCTGTCT
>CM077171.1:25863476-26203476 GCA_039654105.1 Coreius guichenoti
GCTGTTCACACAGGACGAGTGTGATTTTAGTATTAGTTTAATACTATTATAGAATTTATTTATATTTTGAATTTTCTTTTATTTTAATATTTTCATTTTAGTTTAAGTTTTAGCAAGTTTGTTACGTAGATTTGTCATTTTTAGGATATATTTTTAAAATATTTATATTTAGCTTTAATTTATTTTTTATTTCAGTTTTAGTAATTTTAGTACTTCAGCTTATTTTAATTCAGTTAGTTACTAGGAAAACATTTCTCATTTTCATTTAACTTTTTTAAGTTTAAGTTTTTCATCCATTGTTTGTATTTTATTTTAGCGTTATTTCAGTTAATACTGTACTGGATGCGTTCTTGCACTCATCTGCTCTGTTTTTTAAATGCTTTAAGTGCTTTAAGGCATTCTGTGACCATTGTCAGGCTATTTTTTCAGCATCTTGTGCCATGAGTGCTGTGATGCTTTTTACTTTTAAAAACACGTCTGGAGGCACCTGCACATTTTTATTCTATTATGCATTATTTACCAGTTTTTGATCACCAGCATCCTGTGTGAGAATGCCATTTACATTTATTCATTCTCTTCTTAATCTCCTGACAAGCCCACATGACCGCAGCCACCCTAATACAAACTATCATGCTAGTCGTCACATCTCTTTTTATTCTGGTTTAGATCCTCCACGAAAATGAAATGTTGTTCATAAAATTAAAAAAAAAAAAAAAAAAAATCCCAGATAAAATCAGATATACTCATACTAACCCTATATGTCTCAGCCTCTGTTCCTCTTCCTTCTCAGTTAGAGGGCCTTTCTCCAGGAAGTTATTTTAGTTTTATTTTACCCACTTCCCCTCTTTGCACTGCCTGAAAGCAACACGGTTAGCATTGTGGTGACTTTAGTTTCTCAGCACGAGCACGAGACATGTACATGTCTTTTTACAGCAAAGTGTCCTAAGTGGCTTTCTGTATAAAATGCAGAAGTACATGTGTAATATTAACTATTTGACAACTCAGTATGTGTTTCTGTGTGTGTATGTTCAAGTCGAGGCAGCCGTCCTCCAGAGCCTGTCCAGTGTCCTGTGGCGCCCACTCTGTCTCATGGAGCATCCCTCACCTCACTTAATGACAAGTCTATTGCGTAAGAGCACATAAAGTGTTTTATCATTCCTGATTTTAATCTGTATCAATTTGCATCTGTATTAGTTTTCATAACTGGATTTCTCCCGTCACTGCAGTTCAAGCTTTGGTAAAGCCGTGCCGCCCCCTGTAGTGCCCAGCTGGCCCACCAGCCCTGATGGTGACATCATCAGCACGCTGCTGGATGAAGGGCCACCGCCTCCACCCCCACTGATGGAGGCAGAGGGTGAAAAGGATCATGGGCAGAAGAATGATCCACCTCCACCCCTTGACTGTACCGACATCCCCCCACCTCCTCCCATGCCTGATCCCAGCAGCCTGATAACCATACCACCACCTCCTCCACCAGCTCCACCTCTTGAAACAGGTTAGTTTGTGCTGATTGACAGATTTCACTATCATCAATCAACATGGCAGGTCATTCAAAGGTTCCAGGAGGTTACGCCGTGTGCCATCTATATGTGACTTGATAAAACAAGGAGCAAAACATTTTTTGTCCTAACCAGCCACTTAACATACACTACCATTCAAAAGTTTCAGGTCGATAGGATTTTTTGGTAACCTTTTCAATAAGGTTTCATTTGTTAAAATTACTAGTTAACTACATTATTTGATGCAAATTAACTAACAATGAAAATACTTCTAAAGCATTTAATAATCTTAATGTTAATTTCAACATTTACTAATACATTATTAAAATCAAAAGTTGTATCTATTAATAATATTGTTTAATGGACACGAGTTAACACATCACCGCAAGGATGTGTTCTTTCATCTCTTTTATTTGTGCTTTATACCAGTGAGTGTCAGACGCAACTAGAGAGGCGTCATATCATTAAGTTTGCAGATGATTCAGTGATTGTTTCCCTCCTTAATAATGAGGATCCTGATCATGGTTCTGTATTGGCAGATTTTATTGATTGGTGTAATTTGTCCTTTTTGGTCCTTTAAGGAAGTCTTTTTTTTTTTTTGTGTGTGTCGTGTTGTTGTGTGTTTGTTTGTTTTCGCTGATTGTATGGAATACTTCTTTCTGTGAAACAAATTGCCCCTTAAATCCTATAAATGATAATAAAGTTGACCTTAACTTACCTTACCTTACCTATGAACTAACACTGAACCATAATTTTATGAACAACAAAGATTAATAAATACTGTAATAATTTGCTCATTGTTAGTCAATGTCAGTTAATGCGTTAACTAACATTTGAACAAAATTCAGTAAAAACATTAATATTGTAAAATATTATTACAATTTCAAATAATTGCTTTCTATTTTTGAATATATTTTCAAATGTAATTTATTCCTGTAATGCAAAGCTGAATTTTCAGCATCTTCAGTGTCAGTCTTCAGTGTCACATGATCCTTCAGAAATCATTCTAATATGATGATTTACTGATCAAGAAACATGTATTATTATTATCAATGTTGTAAACAGTTGTGCTGCATGATATTTTTGTGGAAGCAAAAAGTTTTTTAAATTATTCAGGATACTTTGATGAATGGAAAGAAAATTCAAAAGAACATCATTTATTTGAAATATAAATCTTTTGTAACATTAAAAAACATCTTTAATGTGACTTTTGATCAATTTAATGTGACGTTGCTGAATAAAATGATTAGTTTCTTTCAAAAAATCTTACTGACCCAAACGTTTTAAGTGTAACTGTGCATTAAACATTAAATATGATCTGATGGTTGTGTTTGTCACGTTGCACAGCTGTTTAATATTCAGTGTAGACAGACTGGTTAGGACTTGAGCTGTGTCTGAAATTGTGTTTTTGATGAAGAAACTTGTGATTTACTAGACTAACCTACTTATTATTAAATAGAACATCTAAAAACAAGAAAGAAAAAAAAAGATTAATTATACACAAAAAATAAGTATCTTCTATAAGTATGCATTCTTGTAGTAAAAATACATTCCAGTCAATATAGGCATATATGGATGCTGCTGCAGTGGAGTCAAAGGAAAATGATCCAATGACAATAGTTTAAAATAGTGTAAAAGAATTGAATAAAGAATTTTTTTGTCTAGTGGCTGAGGAGAATGGATTTGCTCTACCAGAAGCTCCCAGTGACATGCCTCCTCCACCAGCCCCTGATGGCCTTGATCTTCCAACCCCACCGCCTCTGCCTGGCGATGAGAACTTTGAAGGTACAAAAGTGCCCGAATCAAAGCGCATGTTTGTTCAAACATTTGTTTTGTATGATGCATTGTGTCTTGCTTCAAAATGCTCAATTTGAATGATTGCATGTTTGCTTTCTGTTACAGCCAGCCTTTGCTCTTTATCTTGGTGTTGCTGTTATTTGTTTCTGTGAGCTGTTATACTCTATGCTCTTATTTTCACACTTGTCTCTCTCTTCTCACTCAGCTCCGCGTTCTCGCCGTTCACGAGTGCGACGTCATCCTCCTAGCTCTCGCTCTCTCTCTCTGAGGGTCCGCATGGGCCCCAGCGCTCGCTCGCTGTACACACGCTCGCTTTTTCTGCCCTCTCCTCAATCACGTAAGACCTAAGACCTGATTGATTACAGTTCAATGGTAGTTCCTCCTTTTAATGCCAAAAATATTGATACGACTTTCCAAAAACATTTGTGTTCAGGCATTTCAAAGACATTTTTAAAGACCATTTAGTCAAAATCTAATCAGGCACTCTTATTATCTGGCCCTTGAAAACATCTATAATCTGTTCATATTATTTAAACATTTCATCACACTTGTCTTTATGAACACCTGTCAGTCATGATACCCCCACCCCCTCCATACCCGCCTCCTCTGGCTCCGCCTGCTTCATTCAGCCCATTGTGCAGGATCCCTGCTCGCCTACAGCACCTGGGTAAGTGTGGCATCTTTGTGCATTGCTTTCTGACGCTATTCTCTTCCTTAATATTTGCCACTTCCCCAGTCTGCACTTCAGCAAGCCAAACCAGCATATAATTTGATCTCGTATCACGCCATTCCTGCACGCAACAGGACACTCGATCTACATCCTCAATGAAGTTACATCCCTCTTTTGAAAACTCAAATGAGTCCAGTGATTTTAAAGGGATAGTTCAGCCAAAAATGAGCATTCAGTCATCATTTACTCACTATGTTAATCCAAGCCTGTATGATTTTTAGCTCCAAAAAGACAAAAATGCATGATAGGAGTAATCCATGCAATTTATGCACTATAGAGATGTTATTGTTAACTAAAACTATTACAGATTTCAGACACTTCAGTTTTCAGTAATTGAAATAAAGCTAAAATAAAATATAAATATTACATGAAAAACTTATTTATTTTTAAGTTGAAGTATTAAAATCACTAAAACTGAAATAAAAATGCCAAATATAAATATTAAAAAATAATAAAAATGACAAAAAAGTAACTTACTAAAACTTAAAATAAAATGAAAACTGAAATGTAAAATAAAAGATGATTCAACGTATTAATAATAATGAATAAATATTAATAACTTGGAATATAGTGCACCAGTGTTATCTGAAGCCATATGATGGCATTTTGTTTTTATCTTCGGTGAACTATTCCTTTAAAAGTGAAGTGTGTAATTTGTACTGTAAATTTGATTGTGGTCTTCCATGTGTTTGTGTGTTGTTTTTTTTCACAATTTTGTTTGATGCGGCTTGTGGTGCAGAAGTCACACATTTCGTTTAGTGCATTTGCTCTAGTGTTGTCTATATGTGTTAACATTGTGTGTCGATGCACATTTAGACCTTGAGATTCCAGCACCGCCCCCATCACTACCAGTAGAAGGTTTTGACAACTATGAGGATATGCCCCCTTTACCTCCCCCTATTGATTACGACATATCTGCACCAGTCGACTATTTAGAGAAAGGTAGGCTCAATGTTGACTCATTTTAGTCAAACTCATTTTTTGTAGAGAGGTAAAGAATTTGCATTGTAAATCAGAATCATAATAGCAAGACTTTGGAATTTCGTAATTAGGTGTTTACAAAATGACTATATTGACATTTTAGGTTTCAAAGATAATTTTGACCAGTGGTGGACAGTAACATGGAGAGTGGTGGAGAGTATTTTTATTTTGGGAAACATGTACTTCACTACATTCCAAAGCATAATAGCGTACTTTTTACTCCACTACATTTCATAAAAACATGTCGTTCCTCATTATTTTGAACTTAAGAAATCGTCACTCGCCCCGAGACGAGATAGATCCAATTCATGAGCTGATTCTTTTAAATTAGCCTGTTAAATCGGTTGGCAAATCACACTGAACAATTCACTTGTGAATTGGACCGATCTGATTCCATCTGTTCTTGAGTCAACAACTCACTGATTCAAATGATCCGGTCAGAGCTAGTCTCCAGTTAGTCCGACTCAAAATGAGCCAAGAAGGGGAGATCCTCAGGGCTTGAGTGCGCGCAACTGAAGAGGTGAAAAGTAATTTACTTTAATTTTAGGATTTATTATTGTAAATGAAAATCATATTTAGATCACAACTGTCCGTTGTTTGTGAACTAAATCTGCTGTAAAATGGCGAGCTCTTTAAGCCCATTGTATGAAATGCTTGAATGTGCACATCCACATTTGTTTATCACTATCTGAACAGGGAAGGTTTTAGGTGAAAACTAAACATAATGTTAAAATAGCACAAATCTCCCATGCGTTAAAATGCCCATGCGTCTCCCCGCTGCCGTAGCAGTTTCAAATTATATAAAACTGCTATGTTTGCATAGCTTTTTTTCTTAAAATGTTAACAGACAATTCATAATAATTCATAATGATGTCAGACTGAGCTGTAAACCTATTTAAGCTCTATCCGTGTGACTAGTACATTATACCCCCGAATATAAAATTGCAAAATAAATAAACATTCATAAATCAGTACTTTTTACTTTTAATACTTTTACTGGAGTAATATTTTATTAAGGCATCAAGGTACTTTTACTCAAGTACTGGATTTGTGTACTTTGTCCACCACTGGTAATGAAATTCAGAATGTAAAACATCTACTGATTTTCCATTGTAATTCTTTTTCCTACCAAGTGGTGGCACTATATAGCTACGACACAGGCAAGCCAGGGGACCTGGTCTTTCAGGTGGGGGACATCATTTACCTCACCAGCAGGAATGAGGATGGCTGGTGTGAGGGGGTTCTGAATGGAGTGAAGGGTTACTTTCCTGGCAACTACGTGGAGTCCACTGCTTAACTGGCCATATAAGAATCCAAAATGTCGGTGAACCAATCATTTGAGACCTATAAGGCACCTTGTATTCACATTTTCACATTCGCATTTTATCAAGTGACACGATTGGCTGTTGAGAGCTGTTGAAATGCTTTTATACTATGTTGAAGTTTTAAAAAAATCCCAACTAACATGCTGACTGACGTTTCCAGCAGAGAGGAGTTTGTGTGGACATGAAAAGCCTCTCCTATTTTAAAGTATACTTTGGTCTTACATGATGATGATAATGATAATTTCTCAGGACTTTTAAGTTATGATCTAAATGTACAACATATTAAGAAACATTTTTTTTTTTTGTACATTAAGCTGTATTTGATCAGTTCACAAAGCAGATAGTGGGTGGTTATTGGTTAATTCTGTAAACATATTTGTTTAAATTGTGTTGAGTAAATAATGAAATAATATATTTGTGTAATACAATTTAGTCTTCTAATTGTAAACCTTTATTACTTATGATAAATTAATAACATTGTATTGATTCCCTAGCAAATGCAGTATTTTCCCAAAAAATTTTTTTTTTTTTTGCCCTAGTAAGTGATTGAACCCTGTTAATACACATAATTCAGTCACAATTTCATGATACCAAGTTAGTATTTACACTCCATAGAATCAATAAACTGTTGACATTAATGTCTGGGAATAAAGTTTCATTTGTTTTATGTCAATTATAACTATCCACTCCTTATACAAAGATCTTCTGACCTGTTCATTCATGATGATCTGGCTCATAAGGCTAGTAGCCTTATTATTTACATTTTTTGTTCTCCTTTAGACTGTTACACAATGTTTATTTCATGTTGATGAAAGATATTAAACTTTTCATAGTTTGTCAACCTAAATGTGTTCCTCTTTATTTCTACATAAATAAAAGGGGACAAATTTGAAGTCAGCAAATAATGTTTTGGATGCTGGTCTCCACCAGGCATCTTTACTGGATTAAATAGTAAGACTTTCTTGTTCAACTACCTTTGCCAGAAAGGACATGCTGGTTCACCAGTTGTACCAAAACATAACAACCCAGCCTTGACTTGCAACCTGGAAACTCATGTTGGTCTAAGCTTTCATTTTCAACAAGGATAATATAGACAATATAATATCTGTTTAATTGAGGTAAAAAGTGAAAAAAGCATCTTCTAAAAAAAATAATAATAATAAAGCACACACTGTGTGGTGTTTAAAATTAATGAAGTGCTGCAAAGACAATGTCCTTCTACAGGAAACACGTGATAAAGGTGCTGCGTCTTTAAACACTAGACAGTCACCATAAAAGTGTTCAAACTTCACTATCAGCACTATAAACCCTCCCTCAGATAAGACTCTGTCTCAAATCAGAGCAGTGCACTCAGAGTCTACATTATTGCCGTAATAGTCTGCGTTCTTTGAGGTAAGACTTTTATTTGTTTTTCAGTCAAGTGCTTAAAACCCGCTTGATCTAAGAAATAATTTCACTAACTACATAAACAAGTTTCAGACAAGACTTAAGCCTAGTCCCAGACTAAAATGCATGTTTGAGCTGTTTTAACTGAAAGCAACTTGCACTGACATATCTTAAAATATGTCAGTGCCATTGTTTTGTTTTAAGATGCACACCAGTAATGTTTTTAATCTGGCTTAATCTAAGACCTGTCTGTGAAACCAGGCCAAAGTGTGTATGATGTTCACCTATGCTAGTAGAATATCGCTAAATGTGACTCGGCTTGTATAAATATATTGATCTGTATCTTAATGTTGAAGGCAGAAGTTTTCGACAGTTTCAAGCTTTGATCGCTGGAAATGACAGGTGTTGTCTAAAACACACTGGCAGTTAGTGAAAATAGGAGAAATCAACATGGCAGCTGTTGCTTTATGGCGTCAGTAGAAGGGTTTCTTGATGGGTGTTGAAGGGGTGTGTGTAGCACAAAAAGCAGGACCCTCCTGAGCTGCTCTACAGTTCACTAAATGTTATAGGGCCTGGGACAAAAATTTTATCTCCCTTGGGACCAATGAGTAGGCCATTCCATAGACAGATGACCTTGGTGGCCCTGGCTTACAGTAAATGACAAATTATGAATGGAAATTGACAAAATGTCATGTAAAGCTTAATAAAACCAACATTGTTACTTCAGAAGATGTATCTGACCTCACAGTTGATTTATATATTTATGTTATCTTTTACATCTGTCCTGAATCCGGAACTGGGACATTTCTGGCTAGCAAGACATATTGCATCATTGTCTTGACTCATTAGGTTACAAAAGTTTATTATGGTGGTTAAAGACAGTTAAACATTAACACATTAAAACATTAAAGATCTAATAGGACCTGAAAAATTCTCTTTACTTAACATTTACTCATTAAATGTAGAATCCTGTCATGACATTGTGTGGAATTCCAGGATCTGAATTACAAAAGAAAAAGTTCTTTCTAAGAGAAATGAATAAAATTAATGGTGCTAATGGTTTTCAGTTTGCTTGTCAGAATTTTGTTATGATTTTTTTGTATATTTCTCCAAAAAGATGCACTACAAGTACTGTCCAATAAAAACCTGCCTCTTAAATGTTTTTAGGGATGAAAGACTGTCATATTTGATGAATATTAATATAATAATAATATCTGCCATAGGATAATGCTAGTTATTACTGTCTGTGAAAATACTGTCTGTATATAAGGCCTATATTAATGATCACAGAATAATTTAATCTGTCATCAAATGTAATTTATTACCTTACAGAGTTGCTTCTGAATTGGGAACTTCTTCATTGCCATGGACATGAGTGATCACATTATAATATTTAAGTATGTATACCTGCTCTCAATGCTCTTCTTCGAAATTGAACACACATAAGCTCTGTTGCGAAACCCTGTAACATTAGACATCTGCTCACATTCTATATAGACCTTTTTTACAGACTGTGATGATGATACATTCTGTTGTGTGTGTGTGCGCGCGAGTGCGTGCGCGTGCGTGTGTGTAAATACTGTAAAGTGTTTTTCTCTCTTTTGACATAATTATATTTCTCCACTTTTTAGATTTTTAATCTAATTTGGAGATCGCAAAACGTAAAATTAATATTTGTTATGCTCTCCCAATATACCTGTATAAAAGTTTACCATAGTTTACTTCCTCGTTCCGGAAATGTGAAAATGGTCCATTCAGCTGCTATCTTGTGTTTATCTATAGGTTTATGTTCTTTTTAATCACTAACAACTCAAAGTCATATCAGTACGTGCTCACTC
Organism: Coreius guichenoti; assembly: GCA_039654105.1. Classification (NCBI taxonomy): domain Eukaryota; kingdom Metazoa; phylum Chordata; class Actinopteri; order Cypriniformes; family Gobionidae; genus Coreius; species Coreius guichenoti. The sequence continues at coordinate 25,873,033 of CM077171.1, forward strand.
ACACTCATGCTGCATCTTAACATAGCAAAATCATTGTTCTTTCAGGATCTTCATACCTATCATAACCTTTGGTTTTTTGGCAATCTGCTGTACTGGCTTCTGTAAAATGTTCCAGCGAGTCCGTAAGGAGCGCGTGGAGCGCCTGCAGGGTCAAGCTCGAGCCGTGGATCAACCGTCCGTCTACGTCATTCCGATCTCCCTGTCCGATGATGAGCTGTACAGACCGCCGCGTTACAGCACCGTACAGTTCTACGAGCACCCTCCGTCTTATAACGAGGTAACCGTGGACATATTGTCGATTATCTACTCCATCACTGAATAAATCTTTAGATAAGCGTTTCCCCTCACTGTTAATGTTTTTAAAGTTAATGAGGATACAACATTTATTTTGCAGTTACATGTGAAGCCTGAAGCCTCACCTTTGGAACCCCCTCCTGCATATTCAGAATCTGTCTCTCCCTCACCCTCATGAATCATGATCTCACCTAACATAGTATCTCAAGCACTTGGACTGGTTGAAAGAAAAATAAGCAGCAAAGTGGGATTCTCGTGACCTTTTCCAAGGACTCATGCTATATATGCAAAGGTTTAAATAGTGAGGAAGAAAATGTCACAAATGTGATAATCTGTGATTCTGTTGGGATTTTGAGCATGTTTTACAGGGCCATGAACTGTTTCACACAATAAGCATATAAGGAACTTAGTTAAAAGTTTAATAATGTATATACGGTTTGTTTAGTGAATATTTATAAATTTTGCACATGCTATCTAAACCTTTTTTGTTAACTTTGTGAAGTGAAATGTGTTCATTTATAATAAATGTTGTACATGGTTGAGTTTGTATAGCTAAAACTATAGGTGAAACTGTATGTATGAATAAAATAAAAATGTTGTATAAACACAGGCTCTTAATAATGTCCACTACCTGAAAATATGTTAAATGTTAACGAGATAAAAATGTCAATGTCTTTGTGTCTTTCCTCCTACTGTCTGGAAGCTCACTCTTCATGGTCAACATGCCACCTGAGCTGCACCCTCAGAGGTCAAAGTCCAGCGCTGTTACAACAGAGGAAGCTCCACCTCCTGCATTACCACTGTCATTGTCCTCACTGGCCTACACAGACATAAGCCATAGACTATGCATGTATTCGCCACAATGCATTTATTACTCATAAAATGAACCACAAAATTAACCAAATGAACTACTTGAAATACAAACCCGATTCCAAAAAAGTTGGGACACTGTACAAATTGTGAATAAAAAAGGAATGCAATAATTTACAAATCTCATAAACTTATATTTTATTCACAATAGAATATAGATAACATATCAAATGTTGAAAGTGAGACATTTTGAAATGTCATGCCAAATATTGGCTCATTTTGGATTTCATGAGAGCTACACATTCCAAAAAAGTTGGGACAGGTAGCAATAAGAGGCCAGAAAAGTTAAATGTACATATAAGGAACAGCTGGAGGACCAATTTGCAACTTATTAGGTCAATTGGCAACATGATTGGGTATAAAAAGAGCCTCTCAGAGTGGCAGTGTCTCTCAGAAGTCAAGATGGGCAGAGGATCACCAATTCCCCCAATGCTGCGGCGAAAAATAGTGGAGCAATATCAGAAAGGAGTTTCTCAGAGAAAAATTGCAAAGAGTTTGAAGTTATCATCATCTACAGTGCATAATATCATCCAAAGATTCAGAGAATCTGGAACAATCTCTGTGCGTAAGGGTCAAGGCCGGAAAACCATACTGGATGCCCGTGATCTTCGGGGCCTTAGACGGCACTGCATCACATACAGGAATGCTACTGTAATGGAAATCACAACATGGGCTCAGGAATACTTCCAGAAGGTGAACACAATCCACCATGCCATTCGCCGTTGCCGGCTAAAACTCTATAGGTCAAAAAAGAAGCCATATCTAAACATGAACCAGAAGCGCAGGCGTTTTCTCTGGGCCAAGGCTCATTTAAAATTAACTGTGTCAAAGTGGAAAACTGTTCTGTGGTCAGACGAATCAAAATTTGAAGTTCTTTTTGGAAAACTGGGACGCCATGTCATCCGGACTAAAGAGGACAAGGACAACCCAAGTTGTTATCAGTGCTCAGTTCAGAAGCCTGCATCTCTGATGGTATGGGGTTGCATGAGTGCGTGTGGCATGGGCAGCTTACACATCTGGAAAGGCACCATCAATGCTGAAAGGTATATCCAAGTTCTAGAACAACATATGCTCCCATCCAGATGTCGTCTCTTTCAGGGAAGACCCTGCATTTTCCAACATGACAATGCCAGACCACATACTGCATCAATTACAACATCATGGCTGCGTAGAAGAAGGATCCGGGTACTGAAATGGCCAGCCTGCAGTCCAGATCTTTCACCCATAGAAAACATTTGGCGCATCATAAAGAGGAAGATGCGACAAAGAAGACCTAAGACAGTTGAGCAACTAGAAGCCTGTATTAGACAAGAATGGGACAACATTCCTATTCCTAAACTTGAGCAACTTGTCTCCTCAGTCCCCAGACGTTTGCAGACTGTTATAAAAAGAAGAGGGGATGCCACATAGTGGTAAACATGGCCTTGTCCCAACTTTTTTGAGATGTGTTGATGCCATGAAATTTAAAAACTTATTTTTCCCTTAAAATGATACATTTTCTCAGTTTAAACATTTGATATGTCATCTATGTTGTATTCTGAATAAAATATTGAAATTTGAAACTTCCACATCATTGCATTCTGTTTTTATTCACAATTTGTACAGTGTCTTTCAGTAACTTTTTTGGAATCGGGTTTGTAGTTAAAGCTGTGTATTCACCACACGTGACGTATTAACTAAGGTGCATTCACAATTATGCACACATTGAATTGTCATGTTTTGAAGTTCGTATGTTTTGTAGTAATTAGAATATGTAAAACATAAAATAGAAAAATGTAACACAAAAGCATTTTTTTTTTTTTTTAATTTACTTCAGTCACATTAATTTCAGTAAACGTTCCAATTGTATGAAACCACACTGAATTTGTTTTAAAAACATTACACGTGCTACTTATAATTCAGAAAGAATAGGCTCTAATGACAAGGAAAATACAAGATTATAATCAAACTGTATCATTTTAGAAAAAAAAAAAATCATATTTAAACTCAACAGGACTGTTTTAAAACATGCTTAAATTATCCTTTTTTGTCATCACTTCTCATGCCATGTAATTGATGTAATTTAACGATTGTCAATGTTATAAAAGAAGTGTAAAAAAACTGTCTGGGTTGTAAATGCAATGGAATTAGGGTTGCAATGGAATGTTTACTGGTACAAAGGTCTACATTACTATAGCTAGTCCTTGTACATGTCTTAAGTGAGTGGAAACAAAAACATAAAACACGCCCATGTCATAAAATGACTATGATTAAAATATTCTCAGAAATGACACTGTTCTGCCATAAAATGTGGAATCATGTAAGACTTCCAGTATATGACCTGCAGAAACGCATAAAAAGCTATCTTTTATTCCCATTTGCTTGTAGTTTACCGAATAAAATAACTTTTTTTTAAAGACTGACATTTACTAAGTGAATGGAGAAAGTGTACTGCATTTACAAAAGGAAGACTATGGATACAGTGAGGCAATTTTATGCATGGCCTCTCTCTGTTTTCTCAGACCCATCGGGTCAATAAAAGTAAATGGCTGAAAATGTCTGAAGGACAACTTGACCCACTGAAAAGAAGGACTTGTTTTCAGAATATAAAAAGAATATGATCTTTTCTTAATAAACAGTGTGACAATTTCTACCGTTTCTGCTTTCATACAGCATCTGCAAACTGCAATTCTACGGGTTACTTAAGAAGTCACCCCCTTACCGGAATAAGCTGTGTTGTCATCGCTAAACGTATGGGAAGATAAAACGTGTTAATGAGGGGAATGTACATAACTGCTGGTAACAGGAAATGAGGAAACACACAAAGAGCTTATCATTTGCATAAGAGAGTTCAAGCAAGAAGTGTTTTGTTTTTCAACATTCATATTTTAGGTGAAGAGGATTTTGAGCTAATAAACTCATTTGTGTTATTTGTAATTATCAAATTTAGTTTGATGTCTTGTGCTAATTTAATAATAAATTTAAAAAAACGTGTTCACGTGTAAACTCGGAAGAGCTCCAACCACTGTACACCTGACTGCTGCAGATTAATTTAGTTTGATAGCGTTGCAATAAAGACACATAATTCCGAGTCGGAGAACAGCGTCGTCACGTGTTGTCATCTCACAATTACGGTAATTACTACGTGGCGTGAAAGCAGCCAGTGCTGATAGTTCGGGCTGATAGTTGTATCTAATTGGTCAAGAAACACCTGTTTTTCACTGCGCATGCGCTCCATAGATTAGAATTGTGGCATGGTAATGCATCATAGGTGCCTTCACCCCATGTTGTAATTAGAGATTCTGAACTGTAAAAAGCCTTCACATGCTTGTTGAACTTGAGAGCTACGACGTACCATGTGGCCGCTGTACCACCTGACCATTGCAGATTTAACTGTGCAGACTGATCGGTGTGACATCAAAGTTGGAGCTTTATTTACGGTAATTACGACATGGCGTGAATGCAGCATATCATCTAGCGGTAGGATGTAATTTGTCATTTCCCAGCTAACTAATTTTGGTTCCCAGAACGTCAAAAACTTCTCTATAGAGTGGTGCAGGTATGACATCACTTTGTAAGACAAATGCGGAAGCGAGTTAGCATTTTTGGCACTTCAAAGTCAATGGGTTTTTTGAATGGGATTTTGGTTAAATGGCTGAAATAAGGTTTCTGGTGAACACAAGCTCAAGACACTTTCACGTTGTATTCTGCGTCATAAAATACATCAGTATTACCCCACTCGTGATTTTTTGAAGCTGTAACGTGTCTTGAAAAAGGCAGTTGCTAACAAGTGGCTAAATGGGATTATAGAGGCTGTCGGGGAGATTAAACGTCATCAAGCCAAAAAGGTAAACTCAGTCCGCTTTTACAGCCTCATTATGTTCATAACTGTGCTCTTATAAACTAGTCAAACTCAAACGTTCTGGGAAAATGTTTTTAGATAAAAAAACTGAAAGAGTTGTCGGAAGCTTAGTGGTGGCGACGTTAAAGTCGTGGGACAGTGGTGTCGTTCAGTCTTTTTACTTCTTCTGGCGACTGCATTTAGACTTCAAAATTCATAAAAGTTGTGTTCATCTGTGAAAATTAATCTTGATGGACAAAACGTGTATCATAAACTTTTGCTGATCACAGAGCGTAGTTTGGGTTTTTGTGGAGGGAACCAGTGCGATTCTAACTGCCGGTTGGCCTACAAAGCGACGTCATACCTGCACCACTCTATTAACATCATGTTCTCTTCAATAATGGTGTCAAATCCATCTAAAAATCACATTTACTCTCACATCTATATTAATTATAAGTAATTATTCAATAAAGAGATCGATAAACGAATATTAGTCATTTAGCCAGTAAAACGAAATGACCATTAATTTATTAATTAGGCAAGTGCACGGTTTTCTGTGGAAGACAGGAGAAAGCGCGTGCAGATCAGAGGCGGGCAATAATGAAGAAACGTTTTGTGTTTGCTGGGTTGGTTATTAAATAAGTTTGAATTAAAACTTGTGCCCTTAATGTTTTTTTATATGTAGTTAGTGTTTTATAAAGGGCACTCGAGATTGTACTGCATAATGATTATCTAGGTTGCACAGATGCAGGTAGGGCCTACGTCTTTCATGCCCTGAGAGATAATTTGTATAATCTGAGATAATTTGTAGTCTCTAAACAATAAACTTTTAAAGCTGCATTAATGAAAACTAAATTTGTGAGACAAACTCTGGCCTCTGGTGGTAAAACTGATCAACACAAATTCATGAGAAAATTTAGGGCCGGTCAATGTGACTGTGATAAAACAATTTATGAGCTGACCTGAATTTAAGATAGCCATTCGTGAAATTTCCTCACTACTAAATGTTCCACAGTCAACTGTTAGTGGTATTATAACAAAGTGGAAGCAATTGGGAACAACAGCAACTCAGCCACGAAGTGGTAGAGCGGGGTCAGCGCATGCTGAGGCGCACAGTGCGCAGAAGTCGCCATCTTTCTGCGGAGTCAATGGCTACAGACCTCCAAACTTTGTGTGGCCTTCAGATTAGCTCAAGAACCGTGCGTAGAGAGCTTCATGGAATGGGTTTCCATGGCTGAGCAGCTGCATCTAAGCCTTACATTACCAAGTGCAATGCAAAGTGTCAGATACAGTGGTGTGAAGCATGCCGCCACTGGACTCTAGAGCACTAGAGACATGTTCTCTGGAGTGACGAATCACGCTTCTCTGTCTGGCAATCCGATGGACGAGTTTGGGTTTGGCAGTTGCCAGGAGAACGGTACTTGCCTGACTGCATTGTGCCTAGTGTAAAGTTTGGTGGAGGGGGGATTATGGTGTGGGGTTGTTTTTCAGGGGTTGGGCTTGGCCCCTTAGATCCAGTGAAAGGAACTCTTAATGCATTTTGGACAATTTCATGCTCTCAACTTTGTGGGAACAGTTTGGGGATGGCCCTTCCTGTTCCAACATGACTGCGCACCAATGCACAAAGCAAGGTCCATAAAGACATGGATGAGTGAGTTTGGTGTGGAGGAACTTGACTGGCCTGCACAGAGTCCTGACCTCAACCCGATAGAACACCTTTGGGATGAATTAGAGCGGAGACTGCGAGCCAGGCATTCTCGTCCAACATCAGTGCCTGACCTCACAAATGCACTTCTAGAAGAATGGTCAAAAATTCCCATAAACACACTCCTAAACCTTGTGGAAAGCCTTCCCAGAAGAGTTGGAGCTGTTATAGCTGCAAGGGGTGGGCCAACTCCATATTAAACCCTACGGATTAAGAATGGGATGTCATTAAACTTCATGTGTGACGCCCGTCCCCGGCGTGACGACTCCAATCTTTCGAATAATCCTTCGAATATCTATTGATCTAATATGACTTCTGACCTGTAATGTTGCCAGAATCATAATCATACACTATTTGTTCATCAGCCAGAGGAGAACTGGCACCCCGACTGAGCCTGGTTTCTCCCAAGGTTTTTTTCTCCATTCTGGCCCTGAAGGAGTTTTGGTTCCTTGCCACCGTCGCCTTTGGCTTTTGGCTTGCTCAGTTGGGGACACTTAAATTTCAACTATATTACTGATCTGCCCGCATTGACACTATATGATAATTGAAATGAGCTGGATGACATCACTGTTTTCACCAGAGCGGCTGTACAGCCGAATCAAATTCCGTTGCATTATTTTCCTGTTACCACTGTGAAGCTGCTTTGAAACAATTGCCATTGTAAAAAGCGGTATATAAATAAAGGTGATTTGATTTTTTGATTTTGATGTGCATGCAGACGTCCCAAAACTTTTGGCAATATAGTGTATTTAGAATGAAGTCTGGTTCTTTCCTTTATGGAATCAGTGTCAATTTAGACCGTTAAGTTCATCTATCAGCAATACAGATTTACAGCCAAAAGGTGTATAAAATATAGTCAATATTTTTTGGTACTTTGACGGTTAAAGTTATGCAATTAGTCATTCATTTTTTCAAACATTATTTCTCCAAATATTTTATTACAGAAATCAGGCAATTTACAGATTGTTCTTCTAATCAAACACTGAATTTGCAAGTGAAACATGATTACTATACAGTATCTGCTTCTAGCTTATACCATGATATTTAGAAAATGTAATATCAATATCAAAACTAAAATCCAAATTCAAACACCTTAAACCTAGATATAAACAATAAAAACCAATAAATAAACAATAGCTGCCAGTATTCAAGCCAAACACCATTGGCATGAATGGTAATTGGTGAATATGAATTAGCACTTGAATTATGTTTATTCATAATAAAAAGTAGAGAGGGTTTGCCTGTAAGAAAAAGAGATATTTTCATCCAATAAGCATATACAGCATTATAATAAATATGTCATGATGTTTTCAGTGAATAAGAGCAGATACACAGATACATGCAGTGACGACGTTTTACACCGACAGCATTTTCATAGATATCTATATAAAGGTCTTAATGTCATGCTCTAGCGCCGTTCTTGCTTTCAATTCACAGATTTGTTTCTAATTAGGGTGTAAACATGTTTGGTCCTTCAACTTTAAAAAAAAAAAAAAAAAAAAAAAATATTGCCACATTTTTATGTAGTATGTAAATATAGTTGACTATGGTTGATACGGTGATCTACAAAAGCAACTATCTGAAATCAAATCATGACTGCATTCAGTGACACCTTCTGCACAAATTGTGTGTGCAAAATATTATCTGGCTGCTATTTCTCATGCCCCTATCAGTGTGTGCCCTCAGTGTCTAAATAGGATCACATTTCCATATATTCCTGCCCAAAATGAAAAAAAAAAAAAAAAAATAGTGCTGTAATGTGGATGTTTAAGACACAAACTGTACAAAAGTCATGTGCCTGACGCAACAACAGGAGCTAAAGCAAAACAGAGCCTTATAATAAAAATATAATTCAGAGATGAAACACTGTCCAATCATCTACCATCTATATCATCACTATTAATGTACTCTAAACTGTGGATTAAAAATCAAAACTATTAACAAAATATAACAAACGAAATATAAATAAAAATATAAACTACACTGCAAAAACATAACTTGATAAATTTACGTAATAAGCAAATCCGCAAAACACTTTTCAGAGAATATATACTATTGTTCAAAAGTTTGAAGATTTTGTTTTTGAAAGTTTTTATGCTCAAGGCTGAATTCATTTGATCAAAAAGACAGTACAAAGAGTAATATTGTAAAACATTATTACAGTTTACTTTAAAAAAAAATATGCTGATTTGCTGCTCAAGAAACATTTCTTTATTATCAATGTTGAAAACAGTTGTGCTGCTTCATATATTTGTGGAAACCGTGATGCATTTTTTCATTCTTTGATGAATAGAAAGTTAAAAAAAAAAAAACATTTATTTGAAACAGAAATCTTTTGTAACATTATAAGTGTTTTTACTGTCACTTTCAATCAAATTAATGCATCCTTGCTGAATTAAATGATTAATTTCTTTTAAAAAAAAAAAACTGACCTCAAACTTTTGAACAGAAGTATATTGAATATATTGTTTATAATATATTTATATAAAAAAAAATGGTTTAACCATAAATCTTGTTAAAAAAATGTATGCTTAAACTAACAAAAAAAACAATTAGCAAATTTTGCTAATAATCAAATTATTAATGATTAACAAAAAAGTTATCTTACACAATTTTGTATCTGAAGTACATTTATCTTATTATGGGATTATTATTTTTAATCTAAATCATTGAAGAATTTTTAGATATTTTTACTGGACGAAAAAAAAAACAGATTAAGACTAATCTTTTGTATGTAAAAAAAAAAATTAACCTTTAATTTCAAAATGTATTTGAACAGAAATGTGAATGCTCATGCTGTAAACAAAAAGATTATGAGACAAAGACTGTGGCTAAATTCTGACACAAGATATTCTGGTTTTGAGGTTTATATCATGATGTAGCTGTGTTTGTAAAGGGTAGATGGTGATTTCACAGACACACTCACATCTGCACACATATAAGAGTCGGATCTCTCTGATCAGTGTACACCCTTGGAATGAGGTTGATGATATAAACAGGGTAGCACTGATATAAAGTGTCACATGAAACATCCAACAGTTGCTATACTGAGCTCTAAAAGACCCACCCAACTGGAACCCACTGCTGAGCTCCTTTTAACTGCTCTAAGGAGGATTTGAGGGTCCTGTACACCTGTTCCAAATCATCATTCACTACGGTGAGGTCGAAGTAGTGTCCGTACACTCTTTGAATCTTGGCACTCTCATCCACTGTCCTTTTTAGCTCTGCGTCCTGTTAAAAAAAAAGACATTTTAAGGATGGTCAAAACCAGATTTTCATGAGAACCAAGTTTAGTAAACAGCTACTGAGTGGGACTTACTGTTCGTAGTTTGGTCGCCACTCCTGCCTCGATCCCAGATCTGTTCATGTCCTTAAGCACCTCAAACTCAGGGGCTTTGATAAACACCACATACGGCAAAAACTCGGATGTCCTGAGGACTTTTAGGGCCTATGGCAAAAAAAAAAGAAGGAAAATCAAAAAAAAAAAATCTGAATCAAAACCTGGTTTTCATGAACTACTACAAAACAGCATCATATGCTTATACTCTTAAAAATAAAAGTTCCAAAAGAGGGTTTTTGCAGAGATGTTATAGAAGAATCATTTTCTTCTTAGAGTGAAGAACATTAATAATCAAAAGAACCTTTCTCCACTGTAAAGAACTTTTGTGCAATGGAAAGATTCCATGGATGTTAAAGGTTCTTCATGGAACTACCAATGCCAATGAAGAACTTTTATTTTTTTATAGTTTATGGAATATCATCGATGTTGCATTATGCTGTCCGTAGTTAGAAAGTCAGAGGTCCCGGTAACACTTTAGTATGGGGAACACATAATCACTATTAACTACGACTTTTGCCTCAATAAACGCCTAATTTACTGCATATTAATAGCATTTAAGTTTAGGCATTGTGTAGGATTTAGAATATGGTCATGCAGAATAAGGCATTAATATGTGCTTTATAAGTGCTAATAAACAGCCAATATCCTAGTAATATGCATGCTAATAAGCAACTAGTTAATAGCGAGAATTGAACCCTAAAATAAAGGGTTACCGAGGACCCTTACCTGTGGGTTGACGTCCAGGATGCAGATGCGTCCAGCCTCCACTACTTCATGGATGGAGTCCATCTTGGTGCCGTAGAGGTTACCATCATATTCACCATGTTCAAGGTAGTGGCCAGCTTTAATATCAGCTTCCATCTTACTCCGGGATGTGAAGGCATACATCATATTCTCCCTGTCTGCTGATTTGGGCTTCCTAGAGGTGTCTGTGGACATTTACAAGAACAGTCCAGTGAACATTAGATTATTCTTTATTTTCTGTTTATTAACAGATTAGTGGCACATTTTCTCCCCAAAAAAATAAATAAAAAAATCTCACACTAAAGGGAAGAAATAGTATACGTTCAGACTGTCAGTTTTTGGGATTGACTACCGCATTTACTTACAGGTGTGAGTCTCGAAATGTCTCGTTCAAACAGCAACTCACAGGAACGTCTGGATTACTGTCCGTATGAATGTGCAAAGGGAGTCAAGCCTGTATTCTCTTATCAGTACCATAGCGACAGTGACCAGAGTAATATCAAAGATGGCAACGTCCATAAAACTGAAAAGTCTTCTCACTTTTGACACGACAAGGGACCAGTTGCATAAACATAGCCGCTAAGTTAAGACTGTGTCTTAATAACTAGTCTGAAAAACTAGCAATTAGTCAGGGCTAATCATTCCTTTTGGATTCAAATTAGACCAATCTACCTTTTCATGTAACTGACTTAAAATAGTTATGACCAGTCTTGAAGAAAAAAATTAAAACTTTCATTAACGGACAGCAACCTCACTTAGGCGTAAGATTAATAATGAGTGTGCACATATTGTGAATTCATTTAATAAACTTACCTAGCTTTCCTGGTAGCCTTCAGTAAATTAATTAAAATATAAATACCAGTTGACCCTCTGTATTTTCATTCTTTGATGAATAGAAAGTTTAAAAAAAGAAATCTTTTGTAACATTATAAATGTTTTTACTGTTACTTTTGATCAATTTAATGCATCCTTGCTGAATAAAATTATTAATTTCTTTAAAAAAAAAAAACTGACCTCAGAAGTATATTGAATATATTGTTTATAATATATTTATAAAAACATTGGTTTAACCATAAATCTAACAAAATTAGTTTATGCTTAAACAAAAAACAATTTGCTAATGGGGTATCAAATTATTAATGATTAATTAAAGATATATTCTACAAAATATCGTTTTATCTTGCACATTTATCTTATTAAGGGATTATTCTTTTTATCTAAATCATTGAAGAATGTTTACATATGAAGAGTTCCAATGCAAAAGCCTCTAAAAGCCACCTCGGTCAAAAATGAGATAACGATACTGAGTGAATGCTTTCCATACATAGTATACGTTCATCAAATACTTTCACTTCAAACCCGCTAAATCCCAGCCTCAGCCCATTCAGAAGTACCGGTACTTAGGTAGAAAACTATACATAGGAGCCTGACAAAAATGCAAATTTGAAAGAAAAACGTCAAACGGACTTAGAGGCTTTTGCATCTGAAGTCTTCATATGTTTAATGGACAAAAAACATTAAGACTAATCTTTTTGTATGTAAAATTCAAAAATTAATCTTTAATTTCAAAATGTTCTTGAACAGAAATGTGAATGCTCATGCTGTAAACAAAGATTTTGAGACAAATTCTGACACAAGATATTCTGGTTTTGAGGTTTGTTTCATGATGTAAGAAAAATTATTCATAAAAAAATATAAATACGAGTTGACCCTATGTTTATTTTCTTCACTGACACAGACGAAAATCAAAAGACTGTATCAATACTTAGCTTTGGGAAGGGAAGAGATACAGGAAAGACAGAGAGAAGCTGGTGGAGAGGAGAGTGGAAGAGCAGGTATTGAAACATTTCTTATTTAAGGGCATTCCTTAAATAAGAATATGTGTAAGATATGTGATCATTAATTGCATGGTTTTAAAGCTGTTGTTATGGAATTTTTTGGCCTTCAAACCTCTCAAAATGCATGCCTCTAAACCCCCTAGCAAGCTTTTTTTGGGACCTCAGTATTTATAAAACCCTGTGTATGGCCCTGGTCTGAAACCCCCTAAAACAGAGAATTGAGCCCAATACACCCTGAGAAGACTCACAGGGGATGGTGGTGCCGTAGTGCTGAGGGTCTGACACTAGCAGCTTATTCTTCAGACTTCGTCTGCCCACTCCGGGTGCACCAATCAGAATCAGAGTCTTCCTGCGAAACGGGGGGACTTTTGCAACCTCCTCATAGATCAGCAACTCATGCCTGTCAAAATCTGCCAGGGAATAAAAGGGAAAAAAAATGAAACAAAATATAACAAGTTTGTTGAGTTTTGAGTTTCAAAAGACACAAGATATGCATTTGAAGAAAAAGAAAACCAAACCAGCATTCTTTGTAGTCAGATACATCATTTTCTTCTTTTTCTTGCCAACCATTCCAGTGCAGAGATTGGCTGCAATACACAGTGATATTATTTTTAGATAAAAATATTTACAGCATTATCGAACCTTAACATAAGTTTGCACTTGCACTGTTTGCATTGCTGTATGCAAAGGTATCTGATTAGAGCAGTGGTGCGAAGTCAACGGTCTGAAGAAGAAAAGTTCAGAGGAATTGCCATTTGGTGCCATTTTATAAAGGCACAGAGCTAACGCTATTCATGCACTAGAATGCCGTTACCATGTCTGTTTTTTCTTTTTTCTTTTTCTGCTGATCTGCTCTACACTTTGAGAACCACTGGATTAGACAATTAGACATGGTAATGGTTCATATCAAATCCACCAGGGGGCAATATACACAAATCAACCATTCAGTAGAGTAGATTTAAAAACAGTTGAAAGAAATTAATACTTTTATTCAGCAAGGATGCATTAAATTGATCAAAATGGTTTCTACAACAATATTAATCAGCACATCTGTTTACAACATTGATAATAAGAAATTATTCTTGAGCAGCAAATTATCATATTAGAATGATTTCTGAAGGATCATATATTTATATTTGAGCACCTGCTTGTGACAGCTCAGCATCTCTTTTCACAAAAGCTTTCCTCTTCTCCTCCAGAAGTTGACTGGGAATCAGGCCAGCACTACCTCCCTCTACACGACGTGCCTGCAAAGATATGTGACTAATGTACAGCTTTCAGAGGCTAATATTGTTCTAACATTGTTCTATATCATAAACATATTTTTGTGTGTTTGTTAGAAATTTTAAAGAGAGATCTTACATTTTAAATGAAAAGCAGATGTGACTTTAAAAGGTAAATGAACTATCTGGCATGTCATTGTAGTGCTTTTAAGTTGACCAACCAACCTGCCACCAGTTCACATCTTCCTGGTTAACAATCTGCAGAATGTCTCCACTTGAGAACATTAGTCCCGCCTCCTTGCAAGGCACAAGGTTGTCATTGGCAGGGTCATAATCAAAATGGCACTTTACAAAAACCTGTAGAGACAAGGATGAGAGTGATTCTGGCTGAAATAAAGTTTACATTAAAGTTGTTATTTCCATTCGAAAATTGAAAATGATTCAAAACATATATGTGACCCCGGACCACAAAACCAGTCATAAGTTGCACGGGTATATTTGTGGCAATAGCCAACAATACATTTTATGGGTCAAAATTATTAATTTTTCTTTTATGCCAAAAATCATTAGGATGTTAAGTAAAGATCATGTTCCATGAAGATATTTTGTAAATTTCCTACCGCAAATATATAAAAAAATGATTAGTAGTAGTAATATAGTAATATGCATTGCTAAGGACTTCATTTGGACAACTTTAAAGGCGATTTTCTCAATATCTAGACTTTTTTGCACCCCAAGATTCCAGATTTTAAAATAGTTGTATCTCGGCCAAATATTGTCATATCCTAACAAACCATACATTAATGGAAATTATTTATTCAGCTTTCAAATGATGTATAAATCTCAATTTCAAAAATTGGTTTTGTGGTCCACACATCTGTCTTTAACTGAGAGCGTGATGCTGCGCTCACTCCTTCCTCTGGTATCCATGACAACCATAAAAGAGCAGCAGAGAAAAACTAGAGGAAAGTAGGCAGCAGTGATGTGCATATATGGAGCCACCAACACCACTGGTCACCTGAGACATAATACCAGTGTGAACAGGGTCGCTGATGCCCTATGCACACAAGTACCCTGGCAGTGAGACTCTGAACATGTTCCGTTCTGTATTTAGGGATGGTACCTGTCTCGGGGGATGTGGCTCCTGGTAGCTGGGAAGGATTTTGAGCACCACACTGCCGCTGGCCTCCTGCAGCATCTCCTGCAGCACACGAGGGTCATCACCCACCTCTCTCCCATTCACCTCTTTGATGATGTCACCCACGTGGAGCAGACCCTGCTGGTCGATCATCCCCCCGTGGAGAATACGTGCAATCACCAGCTCTCCGTTCTCAATACGGAACGTCACACCCTGACACAACAACATTACATGAAGTCAGAAACTAGTAGTCAAAACATTTAAGCACATTTTGAATTTGATCAATGAATTCCCATGACTTTACTATGACATTTTTATATTAATATACTATTTTAGAGCAGAACATACCAACAAAAACTGTATATTCACTGTAGAATTTCATATAATAAATAATCATGTAATTTTTTAGAGCAAGCATAGCTATGAATTTCATTTTTTGTCAATTTTGTTATGCTCTGATCTAAAATATAATATTAGTATAATAATATAATATTATCATTTAATAAAATATTACTATTAAATGCAAATATATTTATATACTCTATAAGTTAATAAATATACAATGTATATTTACCATAGACATTTTATATATGAAATCTATTTTCTATACATAATGTACATTAATCTCATATTTTAGAACAGAGCATAACCATAAATTTAGTTTAATCCTATCACTATGCTTTGCTCTAAAATATAATATTATTATAATTTAATATAACATTACTATTATATGTAAATATAACAATATAATAAATAATTACATAGTAAAGTACAAACCTGATTCCAAAAAAGTTGGGACACTGTTCAAATTGTGAATAAAAAAGGAATGCAATAATTTACAAATCTCATAAACATATATTTTATTCACAATAGAATATAGATAACATATCAAATGTTGAAAGTGAGACATTTTGAAATGTCATGCCAAATATTGGCTCATTTTGGATTTCATGAGAGCTACACATTCCAAAAAAGTTGGGACAGGTAGCAATAAGAGGCCGGAAAAGTCAGAAAAAAAATGTACATATAAGGAACAGCTGGAGGACCAATTTGCAACTTATTAGGTCAATTGGCAACATGATTGGGTATAAAAAGAGCCTCTCAGAGTGGCAGTGTCTCTCAGAAGTCAAGATGGGCAGAGGATCACCAATTCCCCCAATGCTGCGGCGAAAAATAGTGGAGCAATATCAGAAAGGAGTTTCTCAGAGAAAAATTGCAAAGAGTTTGAAGTTATCATCATCTACAGTGCATAATATCACCCAAAGATTCAGAGAATCTGGAACAATCTCTGTGCGTAAAGGCCGGAAAACCATACTGGATGCCCGTGATATTCGGGGCCCTAAGACGGCACTGCATCACATACAGGAATGCTACTGTAATGGAAATCACAACATGGGCTCAGGAATACTTCCAGAAAACATTGTCGGTGAACACAATCCACCGTGCCATTTGCCGTTGCCGGCTAAAACTCTATAGGTCAAAAAAGAAGCCATATCTAAACATGATCCAGAAGCGCAGGCGTTTTCTCTGGGCCAAGGCTCATTTAAAATGGACTGTGGCAAAGTGGAAAACTGTTCTGTGGTCAGACGAATCAAAATTTGAAGTTCTTTTTGGAAAACTGGGATGCCATGTCATCCGGACTAAAGAGGACAAGGACAACCCAAGTTGTTATCAGCGCTCAGCTCAGAAACCTGCATCTCTGATGGTATGGGGTTGCATGAGTGCGTGTGGCATGGGCAGCTTACACATCTGGAAAGGCACCATCAATGCTGAAAGGTATATCCAAGTTCTAGAACAACATATGCTCCCATCCAGACGTCGTCTCTTTCAGGGAAGACCTTGCATTTTCCAACATGACAATGCCAGACCACATACTGCATCAATTACAACATCATGGCTGAGTAAAAGAAGGATCCGGGTACTGAAATGGCCAGCCTGCAGTCCAGATCTTTCACCCATAGAAAACATTTGTTGAGATGTGCTGATGCCATGAAATTTAAAATCAACTTATTTTACCCTTAAAATGATACATTTTCTCAGTTTAAACATTTGATATGTCATCTATGTTGTATTCTGAATAAAATATTGAAATTTGAAACTTCCACATCATTGCATTCTGTTTTTATTCACAATTTGTACAGTGTCCCAACTTTTTTGGAATCGGGTTTGTAATTCAATGATGTATATTCACTACAGAAAGTTTGTATAATGTTTATTAAACACATTTTTTTAGTGCAAAGTATAACTATACATTTAATTTAAAGGGTTAGTTCACCCAAAAATTCTGTCATTAATTACTCACCCTCACCTTGTTCCAGATTTGTAAGACTTTCGTTCATCTTCAGAACACAAATGAAGATCTTTTTGATGAAATCTGTGAGCTTTCTGTCCCTCCATTGACAGTCTATGCAACTACCACTTTGACGCTTCAAAAAGTTCATAAAGAGATCGTAAAACTAATCCATATGAATTGAGCGGTTTAGTCAAAATTTTCTGAAGTGACTTGATCGCTTTATATGATGAACAGATTGAATTTAGGCTTTTATTCACATATAAACATTGATCAGCGAACATAAACAGAAGCTCAACTGAACCTGCGTAACACATGAGACCTCAGTGGTTCTTGCATGTCAAGCGAACATGCTTGAGCTTCCGTTTACCATAACTGATGTGTGCATTAATGAATATTTAAATGTGAATAAAAGCCTAAATTCAATCTGTTCATCATATAAGCGATCGTGTCTCTTCAGAAAATTTGGACTAAACCGCTCAATTCATATGGATTAGTTCCCTTTCAGTCGGTCACGGTCTAACGTACGTCGGACGTCACAGGCGAATTGGGATCACTTCTGGGAGCCCTATCAGCTTCGAGTGTATACAGAACAGGCCAATGGCCATTGGCGTGCAAGATTTGCATCTCGCGCTCCACCCCGCAGTGCGGGTATAAATACGGAAGCGGATGCAGCGCACATTTGTCATTCACTTCGGAGCCGATGTTTCTGGTGCCTGAAGAGTGTTTATATCAAAGAGAGAACGAGTGGGAGAAGCTCCAGTGCTGGGAGAGACGGCACAGTCAACGAGGACCGCGAGGACTGCTGTTTTCACAGCAATATTTTCTGTTGGTTCGGTGAGGGCGTTCCACTATTATTGAGTGCATACACAGGGTTTTGCCGTGGCCACCTCCCTGAGTGCTTCAGCACGTTAAAAGAGCTTTTTTTCCCCTAAAAGAATACATGGGTGTGACACTGCGTCTTTTCCAAGATGTCATTCCACCCGTGCGTTTCTGGATGTGGTCGTTCCCTGTCACCAGCTGACGGTCACAATCATTGTCTTACGTGTCTGGGCATTGAGCACGCTGAGGCAGCGTTTGTGGATAGTCATGTTCCCGCAGTGGGTACATGAACTATCTCAGCGTTGAGATCGAGACTCACCTACCTTCGGGAAGGCGGAGTCCCCTTACCTATACCCCGATCTAGAGCTATTCCTCACTAGGTCATGGACGGCACCTTTTTCTACCAGAAACCTACCCAGTGGCTCTTCACTCCGCACTACCCTCGATGGCGGGCCAGCCAAGGGGTACGTGGAGATCCTGCCAGTGGAACGGGCCGTCGCGATGCAACTGTGTCCGGCGTCCGCTTCCTCTTGGCGTGGTAATCCACGTCTACCATCCAAGGCCTGTAAGTTCACGTCCACTCTAACAGGCAAAGCTTACAGAGCCTGTGGACAGGCTGCGTCCGCCCTGCATGCCAAGCCCAGGCACTCATGGACATGCACGAGGGTAGACCTGACCCCGAGCTCCTCCGGGAGCTCCGGACCTCGCTCTCCGGGCGACGAAAGTCACCGCTCGTTCCATTGGTCAGGCGATGTCCACCATGGTGGTCCAGGAGCGCCATCTCTGGCTCAACCTGGCCGATATGAGGGAGACCGATAAATATCGGTTCCTGGACTCCACCATTTCGCAGGTTGGGCTGTTCGGCGACGCGGTCGAGAGCTTCGCCCAGCAGTTCTCAGCCGCCCAGAAGCAGACAGAGGCCATCAAACACATCCTGCCTCGGCGGTCCCTGCACAGGCTGCCGTTCAAGATGCTAATGCAGAAACGCATCTTCGGGTGCATCCGTCCCCAAGATTGGTTTGCAGCGATCGACCTGAAGGACGCGTACTTTCATGTCTCGATTCTCCCTCGACACAGACCGTTCCTACGCTTTGCGTTCGAGGGGCGGGCATATCAGTACAGAGTCCTACCCTTCGGGCTGTCCCAGTCGCCCCGTGTCTTTAACGAAGGTAGCGGAGGCGGCCATTGCTTCCATGAGAGAGCGTGGTGTTCGCATTCTCAACTACCTCGATGACTGGCTGATTCTAGCCCAGTCGAGAGAGCAGTTGTTCGAACACAGGGACATGGTGCTCAGTCACCTCAGCCAGTTGGGACTTCGGGTCAACTGGGAAAAGAGCAAACTCTCTCCCGTGCAGAGGATCTCTTTTCTCGGTATGGAGTTGGACTCAGTCAATCTGACAGGGCGCCTCACAGAGGAGCGCGTCCAGTCGGTGTTGAACTGCTTGAATTCATTCAAATGCAGAACAGCGGTCCCACTGAAACATTTTCAGAGGCTCCTGGGGCATATGGCATCCGCAGTCGCAGTATTGCCGCTCGGGTTGCTTCATATGAGGCCGCTTCAACACTGGCTCCACGACCGAGTCCCGAGATGGGCGTGGCAGAGCGGTTCATTCCATGTAGCAATCACACCGAATTGCCGCCAAACTTTCAGCCCGTGGTCGGACCCTTCGTTTCTACGGGCAGGTGTTCCCCTAGAACAAGTGTCCAGGCATGCTGTGGTCTCCACGGATGCCTCTACCACCGGCTGGGGGGCCACGTACAACGGGCATGCAGTTTCGGGTCTGTGGACGGGGCCTCAACTGCAATGGCACATCAACTGCCTCGAGTTGTTAGCAGTACGTCTTGCGCTGGGCCGTCTCAAAGGGCCGCTACGAGGCAAGCACGTTCTGGTCCGTACGGACAGCACAGCGACCGTTGCGTACATCAACAAACAGGGTGTTCTACGCTCCCGTCGCATGTCACAACTCGCCCGCCATCTCCTCCTCTGGAGTCAGAAGCATCTGAGGTCGCTTCGCACCACTCACATTCCGGGCCTGCTCAATCGTGCAGCCGACAAGCTCTCATGACAGCAAGTGCTTCCGGGAGAGTGGTCCAGCTGATCTGGAGACGCTTCGGGACCACACAGGTAGACCTGTTTGCTGCCCCGGACACGTCGCACTGCCAGTTGTTTTACTCCCTGACCGAGGGGCCCCTCGGCACGGATGCACTGGCACACAGCTGGCCCCGGGACCTATGCAAGTATGCGTTTCCCCCAGTGAGCCTTCTAGCACAGACTCTGTGCAAAGTCAGGGAGGACGAGGAGCAGGTCTTGTTAGTTGCGCCGTATTGGCCCAACTGGACCTGGTTCCCGGAACTAGTGCTCCTCGCGACAGCACCTCCTTGGCCCATTCCTCTGAGGAAGGACCTTCTGACTCAGAGACGGGGCACCCTATGACACCCGCGTCCAGACCTCTGGAAACTCCATGTCTGGTCCCTGGACGGGACGTGGAGGTTCTAGGTAATCTGCCACAAACAGTGGTAGACACCATCACTGCTGCTAGAGCCCACTCTACGAGGCGCCTCTATGCTTTTAAGTGGAACCTGTTCGTTGAGTGGTGCTCTTCTCGGACGAGAAGACCCCTGAAGATGTTCGATCAGTTCTGTGCTTTCCTTCCTGCAAGATGGGTTGGAGCGAAGGCTGTCTCCCTCCACCCTCAAAGTGTATGTTGCCGCTATCGCCGCACATCATGATGTAGTTGATGGTAAGTCCTTGGGGAAGCATGATCTGATCGTCAGGTTCCTGAGGGGAGCGAGGAGACTAAAATCCGCCTCAATCTCACTCTATACCCTCTTGGGACTTGTCTCTGGTGCTAACGGCACTGCAGAGAGCGCCCTTTGAACCATTGCAGTCAGCAGAGTTGAAAATCTTGTCTTGGAAGACAGTGCTCCTGACTGCATTGGCTTCCGTTAAGAGGGTAGGGGGAACTTTTCGGTCGACAATTCGTGCCAGAGTCGGATATGTGCCCAAGGTTCCCACCACTCCCTTCCGGGACCAGGTGGTGAACCTGCAAGCTCTGCCCTCGGAGGAGGCAGACCCAGCCCTGGCTTTTCTCTTGTCCTGTCCGCGCTCTGCAGTTATACGTGGACATAACGCAAAGCTTCAGGACCTCAGAATAGCTCTTCATCTGTTACGGAAGCCAGCAGAAGGGAAAGGCTGTCTCCAAGTAGAGGATGGCCCACTGGATAGTGGATGCCATCGCCTTGGCGTACCATACCCAAGGCGTGCCTTGCCCGCTCGGGTTGAGAGCCTACTCCACTAGGAGTGTTGCCTCTTCCTGGGCGCTGGCGCATGGCGCCTCGCTGACAGATATATGTAGAGCTGCAGGCTGGGCGACACTTAACACTTTCACTAGATTCTATAGCCTCCGTGTAGAGCCGGTTTCTTCTCGTGTGCTCGCTTCAACCAGCCAGTAAAACCGAAGTGCCCGTTCTAAGTGTCGGCTTGCTGCGCCATTTCCCTTCTCATGGACCGGATAAGTGCGCTTTATTGCTCCAGTAAGTTCCCCAGCTAGGCGAACCCTGTTGAGTTCCTCCACCACCATACGGCTGTCAGATGTGGCGGAGCATCTGATGCCAGGCCCAGTAGCGTAAGCGCACCCCAGTGCTGCGCCCCCTGCTGAGCTAGGTGCCATATGTTGTGACCCCTACGGCGGTCCCATATGTGTATTCTTCCAAGGTATGGCTCCCTACGGAGCCCGTGTCTTTCCCTCTTCTTTCTCCCGCCTAAGTCGGCCGGGGCCACCCCAGAGACATATCGTATGTTGTACTGCCCGGATGGCCAGTCCATATGTGTATCCTCCACATGATACCTCCCTACGGGTAGGATGTGGACTCCGCAGCGTCCCCTCGGGGCACGCTTTCCCAGCGTTATCCAGTACTGTGCTGAGTGGGTCTTGCGGAACAGCAGCAGTGAACGAGGGTTACATACGTAACCGAGACGTTTTACGATCTCTTTATGAACTTTTTGAAGCGTCAAAGTGGTTGTTGCATAGCTGTTTATGGAGGGATAAAAAGCTCTCAGATTTCATCAAAAAGATATTCATTTGTGTTCTGAAGATGAACGAAAGTCTTACGGGTTTGGAATGACATGAGGGTGAGTTTTCATTTTTGGGTGAACTATCCCTTTAATTCCATCATGCTCTACTCTCAATAATATTACTATTGTATGTAAATATGATAATATAAACACTACAATCTTGTGTCTTTTGCTTGTTCAGAGTAGTGGAGTATACAGGAGTTTGTCATAGCACTCACACGTACATGTGCACAAACACACTGTATATACAGTATGTATGCACAATTGATAAACTTTACAGTTATTGAACTGAACTGAATCAACACTGAACTGACTTAAATATGACACCATTGGCTTGTTAGAGCTGCTTTACAGTAGAATATGAATTTGTTACTACTGTGAAACTGTTTTGAAACAATCTGTATTGTGTAAAGTGCTACAGAAATAAGGGTGACTTGACTTGTATGCATATTCAGTATATATTTACAAAATAAACAGAAATGCAAGGGTCAGAAATGTACAGTGGGGAGAACAAGTATTTGATACACTGCCGATTTTGCAGGTTTTCCTACTTACAAAGCATGTAGAGGTCTGTAATTTTTATCATAGGTACACTTCAACTGTGAGAGACGGAATCTAAAACAAAAATCCAGAAAATCACATTGTATGATTTTTAAATAATTAATTTGCATTTTATTGCATGACATAAGCATTTGATCACCTACAAACCAGTAAGAATTACGGCTCTCACAGACCTGTTAGTTTTTCTTTAAGAAGCCCTCCTGTTCTCCACTCATTACCTGTATTAACTGCACCTGTTTGAACTCGATACCTGTATAAAAGACACCTGTCCACACACTCAATCAAACAGACTCCAACCTCTCCACAATGGCCAAGACCAGAGAGCTGTGTAAGGACATCAGAGATAAAATTGTAGACCTGCACAAGGCTGGGATGGGCTACAGGACAATAGGCAAGCAGCTTGGTGAGAAGGCAACAACTATTGGCGCAATTATTAGAAAATGGAAGAAGTTCAAAATGACGGTCAATCTCCCTCGGTCTGGGGCACCATGCAAGATCTCACCTCGTGGGGCATCAATGATCATGAGGAAGGTGAGGGATCAGCCCAGAACTACACGGCAGGACCTGGTCAATGACCTGAAGAGAGCTGGGACCACAGTCTCAAAGAAAACCATTAGTAACACACTACGCCATCATGGATTAAAATCCTGCAGCGCACGCAAGGTCCCCCTGCTCAAGCCAGCACATGTCCAGGCCCGTCTGAAGTTTGCCAGTGACCATCTGGATGATCCAGAGGAGGAATGGGAGAAGGTCATGTGGTCTGATGAGACAAAAATAGAGCTTTTTGGTCTAAACTCCACTCGCCGTGTTTGGAGGAAGAAGAAGGATGAGTACAACCCCAAGAACACCATCCCAACCGTGAAGCATGGAGGTGGAAACATCATTCTTTGGGGATGCTTTTCTGCAAAGGGGACAGGACGACTGCACCGTATTGAGGGGAGGATGGATGGGGCCATGTATCGCGAGATCTTGGCCAACAACCTCCTTCCCTCAGTAAAAGCATTGAAGATGGGTCGTGACTGGGTCTTCCAGCATGACAACGACCCGAAACACACAGCCAGGGCAACTAAGGAGTGGCTCCGTAAGAAGCATCTCAAGGTCCTGGAGTGGCCTAGCCAGTCTCCAGACCTGAACCCAATAGAAAATCTTTGGAGGGAGCTGAAAGTCCGTATTGCCCAGCGACAGCCCCGAAACCTGAAGGATCTGGAGAAGGTCTATATGGAGGAGTGGGCCAAAATCCCTGCTGCAGTGTGTGCAAACCTGGTCAAGAACTACAGGAAACGTATGATCTCTGTAATTGCAAACAAAGGTTTCTGTACCAAATATTAAGTTCTGCTTTTCTGATGTATCAAATACTTATGTCATGCAATAAAATGCAAATTAATTACTTCAAAATCATACAATGTGATTTTCTGGATTTTTGTTTTAGATTCCGTCACTCACAGTTGAAGAGTACCTATGATAAAAATTACAGACTTCTACATGCTTTGTAAGTGGGCAAACCTGCAAAATCGGCAGTGTATCAAATACTTGTTCTCCCCACTGTATTTGTTTCTCAGAACATTGAGCTTTGATTTCTAAGTGATCACATTAGGTATATTTACACTTTAAACAAATTCAAAAGGGTAAAATAATTTATTTATTTATGAAAACATTGAGTTTTGATTTCTAAGTGATCATGTTTTCACACATGATCATTGTGTGTAGGTAATTGGAAAATGATTGTGGCATTTAAAATGCAGTGTTTTCTAAATGAAACACAAGAGCTGTTAGTTTTAAATGATGTGTCTAATGTAGAGAACTGTGTTTAGCATTTAAAAAAAAGTTTGTTTAACAATTGCAAACTGAGTGTAAAGCAGATAAAGTGCTTGCAGTTTTGCAGACTTGGTCTGAAGATTAGGTACATGATTGAATGGGGCTCAAGTACCACTTTTAGTGTTTAAGCATTTAAAAAAAAAACTGTAATCTCATATTTTAGAGCAGAGCATGACCCTAAATTTCATTTAATCCTTTTGTTTAATATAATATTAGTATTATAATTTAATATAACATTATTATTATATACAAATTACACACTGAATACAGTCTTACCAAGTGCTCTCCAGCCACTTTGCGGATGCCCACCATCCGGATAGCATCAGCTGGCACCGGTACGCTGTTGATGGGCGGCTCCATGAAAGCGCAGGGGCTCGGGGGCGGAGTCTCACACGTCTGAGAGGCCACAGAGTCATGGGTCTCCAACAGAGACTGATCATCAAAAGCATAGTCTGTAAGCCATTAATCAGACTGTGTATTATTCTCATTTCATTGCACAGTTTTGTTGAGCTGCAGCTGTGTACCTGGAAGTGCGGCTGGTTGAGAATGCGTGATAGCTCTGCGGCGGTGTTGCTGCGGTGTGTAAAGGGGCTCAACTCTCTCAGGATGTCCTGCACCAGCTCCACATTATTGTCCCTCACGGCCTCCAGTCGTGTCTCCTCCAGACTCTCTGCACTCTGGGAGATCATTCAGGTTTTAAACAACATATTAATCATCGGTTATTAGTTTGTTTTCCATGAATGCCTAATTTGCTGCTTTTGTCAACTCTATGATGACATTCTTCACATCCAGAACGACTAACAGCCTGCTGCAGCATATCAAATAAATGTGATTCTACCTTTAACTAGTAGTGGTTATGTGTGTGTGTTTAAATTTTTAATTTAAAGAACTTTATTATATACAATATTACCAAATATATATATATATATATATATATATATATATATACACACAGTGGGGAGAACAAGTATTTGATACACTGCCGATTTTGCAGGTTTGCCTACTTACAAACCATGTAGAAGTCTGTAATTTTTATCATAGGTACACTTCAACTGTGAGAGATGGAATCTAAAACAAAAATCCAGAAAATCACATTGTATGATTTTTAAATAATTAATTTGCATTTTATTGCATGACATAAGTACAAACCCGATTCCAAAAAAGTTGGGACACTGTACAAATTGTGAATAAAAAAGGAATGCAATAATTTATAAATCTCATAAACTTATATTTTATTCACAATAGAATATAGATAACATATCAAATGTTGAAAATGAGACATTTTGAAATGTCATGCCAAATATTGGGTCATTTTGGATTTCATGAGAGCTACACATTCCAAAAAAGTTGGGACAGGTAGCAATAAGAGGCCGGAAAAGTTAAATGTACATATAAGGAACAGCTGGAGGACCAATTTGCAACTTATTAGGTCAATTGGCAACATGATTGGGTATAAAAAGAGCCTCTCAGAGTGACAGTGTCTCTCAGAAGTCAAGATGGGCAGAGGATCACCAATTCCCCCAATGCTGCGGCGAAAAATAGTGGAGCAATATCAGAAAGGAGTTTCTCAGAGAAAAATTGCAAAGAGTTTGAAGTTATCATCATCTACAGTGCATAATATCATCCAAAGATTCAGAGAATCTGGAACAATCTCTGTGCGTAAAGGTCAAGGCCGGAAAACCATACTGGATGCCCGTGATCTTCGGGCCCTTAGACGGCACTGCATCACATACAGGAATGCTACTGTAATGGAAATCACAACATGGGCTCAGGAATACTTCCAGAAAACATTGTCGGTGAACACAATCCACCGTGCCATTCGCCGTTGCCGGCTAAAACTCTATAGGTCAAAAAAGAAGCCATATCTAAACATGATCCAGAAGCGCAGGCGTTTTCTCTGGGCCAAGGCTCATTTAAAATGGACTGTGGCAAAGTGGAAAACTGTTCTGTGGTCAGACAAATCAAAATTTGAAGTTCTTTTTGGAAAACTGGGACGCCATGTCATCCGGACTAAAGAGGACAAGGACAACCCAAGTTGTCATCAGCGCTCAGTTCAGAAGCCTGCATCTCTGATGGTATGGGGTTGCATGAGTGCGTGTGGCATGGGCAGCTTACACATCTGGAAAGGCACCATCAATGCTGAAAGGTATATCCAAGTTCTAGAACAACGTATGCTCCCATCCAGACGTCGTCTCTTTCAGGGAAGACCTTGTTTTTTCCAACATGAAAATGCCAGACCACATACTGGATCAATTACAACATCATGGCTGCGTAGAAGAAGGATCCGGGTACTGAAATGGCCAGCCTGCAGTCCAGATCTTTCACCCGTAGAAAACATTTGGCGCATCATAAAGAGGAAGATGTGACAAAGAAGACCTAAGACAGTTGAGCAACTAGAAGCCTGTATTAGACAAGAATGGGACAACATTCCTATTCCTAAACTTGAGCAACTTGTCTCATCAGTCCTCAGACGTTTGCAGACTGTTATAAAAAGAAGAGGGGATGCCACATAGTGGTAAACATGGCCTTGTCCAAACTTTTTTAAGATGTGTTGATGCCATGAAATTTAAAATCAACTTAATTTTCCCTTAAAATGATACATTTTCTCAGTTTAAACATTTGATATGTCATCTATGTTGTATTCTGAATAAAATATTGAAATTTGAAACTTCCACATCATTGCATTCTGTTTTTATTCACAATTTGTAGTGTCCCAACTTTTTTGGAATCGGGTTTGTATTTGATCACCTACCAACCAGTAAGAATTCCGGCTCTCACAGACCTGTTAGTTTTTCTTTAAGAAGCCCTCCTGTTCTCCACTCATTACCTGTATTAACTGCACCTGTTTGAACTCGTTACCTGTATAAAAGACACCTGTCCACACACTCAATCAAACAGACTCCAACCTCTCCACAATGGCCAAGACCAGAGAGCTGTGTAAGGACATCAGGGATAAAATTGTAGACCTGCACAAGGCTGGGATGGGCTACAGGACAATAGGCAAGCAGCTTGGTGAGAAGGCAACAACTGTTGGCGCAATTATTAGAAAATGGAAGAAGTTCAAGATGACGGTCAATCTCCCTCGGTCTGGGGCACCATGCAAGATCTCACCTCGTGGGGCATCAATGATCATGAGGAAGGTGAGGGATCAGCCCAGAACTACACGGCAGGACCTGGTCAATGACCTGAAGAGAGCTGGGACCACAGTCTCAAAGAAAACCATTAGTAACACACTACGCCATCATGGATTAAAATCCTGCAGCGCACGCAAGGTCCCCCTGCTCAAGCCAGCACATGCCCAGGCCTGTCTGAAGTTTGCCAATGACCATCTGGATGATCCAGAGGAGGAATGGGAGAAGGTCATGTGGTCTGATGAGACAAAAATAGAGCTTTTTGGTCTAAACTCCACTCGCCGTGTTTGGAGGAAGAAGAAGGATGTGTACAACCCCAAGAACACCATCCCAACCATGAAGCATGGAGGTGGAAACATCATTCTTTGGGGATGCTTTTCTGCAATGGGGACAGGACGACTGCACCGTATTGAAGGGAGGATGGATGGGGCCATGTATCGCGAGATCTTGGCCAACAACCTCCTTCCCTCAGTAAGAGCATTGAAGATGGGTCGTGGCTGGGTCTTCCAGCATGACAACGACCCGAAACACACAGCCAGGGCAACTAAGGAGTGACTCCGTAAGAAGCATCTCAAGGTCCTGGAGTGGCCTAGCCAGTCTCCAGACCTGAACCCAATAGAAAATCTTTGGAGGGAGCTGAAAGTCCGTATTGCCCAGCGACAGCCCCGAAACCTGAAGGATCTGGAGAAGGTCTGTATGGAGGAGTGGGCCAAAATCCCTGCTGCAGTGTGTGCAAACCTGGTCAAGAACTACAGGAAACGTATGATCTCTGTAATTGCAAACAAAGGTTTCTGTACCAAATATTAAGTTCTGCTTTTCTGATGTATCAAATACTTATGTCATGCAATAAAATGCAAATTAATTACTTAAAAATCATACAATGTGATTTTCTGGATTTTTGTTTTAGATTCCGTCACTCACGGTTGAAGAGTACCTATGATAAAAATTACAGACTTCTACATGCTTTGTAAGTGGGCAAACCTGCAAAATCGGCAGTGTATCAAATACTTGCTCTCCCCACTGTGTATGTGTATATATATATATATATATATATATATATATATATTAGTGCTGTCAAAACGATTAATCGCAATTAATAAAAGTTTGTGTTTACATAATATATGTGTGTGTACTGTGTATAATTATTATGTATATTTTAATACACACACATACATGTATATATTTAAGCATTTTTTTATTTATATATAAAATATTTACAGTTGTATATAACATAAATGATATAAATATATATAGAGTATATACATGCAAATATTTATAAAATATATTTAAATATATTTATATAAATATATATTATACACAGTACACACACATATATTATGTAAACACAAACGTTTATTTTGGATGCGATTAATCGATTTGACAGCACTAATATAAAGACATTTATCATTCATGTATTTACTTTTTGCTATTTACTCAATTATGTTTGTGTGTGTATCCCCATACAGGATAATATCTTTTAAGCCACTAAATCAATATGTCTCACCCTTTATTTTCAGCTCTCATATCACACCATGGACTTGCATTCTGTTGTTTCATACAAAACACCTTGCATCTCAGTTATCGATTGTAGGGAAAATTACCTCAAAGGAAATTGGTATTAATATTACAGTATTACTGTAATATTGTTGCAGTGTTTGTCTTGTTTAAAACGCTGATTGTTTTGTACATTGTAATGGACTATTTTTTTCATAGTGGAAGCATTAAGATAATATATAGGTAAAATTATAAAATAATTGTTAATAGCCACTTAATAAGTGGGATAATGTACACTCTCTCTCTCTTTTTTTTGTGACGCAGCATGTTTGGGTCTGAAATTTCCCTACTGTATGCAGAAAGAAAACTGACCACAGGGCTCTCCATGATGCCCTTGAGGAAGATGAGGTCCAGATCATTGGCAGTGGCGGAGCTGGTGCTATCGCTCAGTGTGTCCAGCACCTGCGGCGCTGCTGGGGGGGAAAGAGAGACTGGATTATGCAGCTGCTTATGAGATACTTTGCTCTTTGATCAAACACACACTCAAACAATCTGTTATATACTTAAATCTTCACATATGAACAATATTATGCCTTTTTTAAAAGTACATTTCAATTGTATATGAATTTGTAGTATATTTGAATCAGTTTTTTGCCAGACATTTGCCACAGTTTTTCCAGAACATTACATTTGTGTTAGGCCAGTAAGAAAGATTACTTGAACTATGCATTTAACTATTGAAATTTGACTGGGAGTGTACACTCACCTAAAGGATTATTAGGAACACCATACTAATACTGTGTTTGACCCCCTTTCGCCTTCAGAACTGCCTTAATTCTACGTGGCATTGATTCAACAAGGTGCTGAAAGCATTCTTTAGAAATGTTGGCCCATATTGATAGGATAGCATCTTGCAGTTGATGGAGATTTGTGGGATGCACATCCAGGGCACGAAGCTCCCGTTCCACCACATCCCAAAGATGCTCTATTGGGTTGAGATCTGGTGACTGTGGGGGCCATTTTAGTACAGTGAACTCATTGTCATGTTCAAGAAACCAATTTGAAATGATTCGAGCTTTGTGACATGGTGCATTATCCTGCTGGAAGTAGCCATCAGAGGATGGGTACATGGTGGTCATAAAGGGATGGACATGGTCAGAAACAATGCTCAGGTAGGCCGTGGCATTTAAACGATGCCCAATTGGCACTAAGGGGCCTAAAGTGTGCCAAGAAAACATCCCCCACACCATTACACCACCACCACCAGCCTGCACAGTGGTAACAAGGCATGATGGATCCATGTTCTCATTCTGTTTACGCCAAATTCTGACTCTACCATCTGAATGTCTCAACAGAAATCGAGACTCATCAGACCAGGCAACATTTTTCCAGTCTTCAACTGTCCAATTTTGGTGAGCTCGTGCAAATTGTAGCCTCTTTTTCCTATTTGTAGTGGAGATGAGTGGTACCCGGTGGGGTCTTCTGCTGTTGTAGCCCATCCGCCTCAAGGTTGTGCGTGTTGTGGCTTCACAAATGCTTTGCTGCATACCTCGGTTGTAACGAGTGGTTATTTCAGTCAAAGTTGCTCTTCTATCAGCTTGAATCAGTTGGCCCATTCTCCTCTGACCTCTAGCATCAACAAGGCATTTTCGCCCACAGGACTGCCGCATAGTGGATGTTTTTCCCTTTTCACACCATTCTTTGTAAACTCTAGAAATGGTTGTGCGTGAAAATCCCAGTAACTGAGCAGATTGTGAAATACTCAGACCGGCCCGTCTGGCACCAACAACCATGCCACGCTCAAAATTGCTTAAATCACCTTTCTTTCCCATTCTGACATTCAGTTTGGAGTTCAGGAGATTGTCTTGACCAGGACCACACCCCTAAATGCATTGAAGCAACTGCCATGTGATTGGTTGATTAGATAATTGCATTAATGAGAAATTGAACAGGTGTTCCTAATAATCCTTTAGGTGAGTGTATATAATATGATGTAGAGGATTTAAACTATAAGACTGACCTTTAAGGGTAGATCACAGCCCCTTTCACAGAGTTTCATCAGAATCACACAGTATGTATCAGCAGACACTACAGGGCAATAAAATTTCAAGTGGACCTCTAGGGCAGTGGTTTTCAAACCTGTCCTGGAGGCACCCCAACCCTGCAAATTTTGTGTGTCTCCCTCATTTATCACACCTGATTCAACTCATCAGCTTGTTAGTAGAGACTGCAAGAACTAAATTGGGTGTGTCTGATAAGGGAGACATACAAAATGTGCAGGGCTGGGGTGCCTCCAGGACAGGTTTGAAAACCACTGCTCTAGGGCATGATATCACTAAAGCTGGGTATCCCTGTGTCTGTGCCAACCAACAAGTGTGTCGATGTTTATAAGCACAGCGCCAGGAAAATCCTCACCACAAACAATAAACCTACCTTCAATGACCTTCAGTTCTGTAATTCATCTATTGTGATCTGTACTGTTTGGCTCGACTACAAATTCTTAGAATGATTTAAACATATGAATCTTTTTGTGGGGTTTCTCCCAGAGGTTGATTCTCATTAAAAATAACTGAAACCTTTTTCATTTTGCTATATGAAGATCACATTAAAACAACATTTGGAATTTTGAAAACAACATCGCTCAATCAGTGTTTCAACCGCAGATAGACATCAATAAAACAGTGTGTAAACAATGTCACGTATGTTACATTTACCTCAGAAAATTCATCCAAAACTACATTTTGCAAAAAACTATATTCAGCTAGAAAAATGTAGAGAGGAGCATTTTTGCTAAATATATGCACTAATTGCATAATATGCATTGTATTTTTATTTAACCTGTTCTTCAATATTTAATGTATGCTTGAATAAATCTCTCATGTTTTTATAAGTCACCATTTAAATTTTTTTTTTAAGTAAAAACAATTATATAATTATTATTATAAAAAACATTCATTGTGTTTAATTTAAATTTAAGTAGCCTACAAATCAGTTAATTTTAACCTTTAATATTATAGTGATGTACTAACTGGGTTTCCTTTTATAGTTTACACTTACAGCATTAGTTGAGAGATATTTTTTTCCTTGTGGAAATTTGCCATGTACTGTAGCCTACCAGACAGGCTCCAATTAATCGATATTGAAGCGAAACCGAAAAGCGAAATCGAATTGCATGCTTGTGAATCCAAATCGAATCGTATTGTGAAATTTGTGTCAATGCCAGCCCTAAAAACATGTCACTAAAAAAGTGTAATCTCATCACTGTTATTTCCATCACATAATGCTGTTGAACACAATACATAATTCTCCTGTGATGCATGCATGTTCACTTTTGGACATTGTTATTGGACACATCAAATAAACTAGAGACAGTGTGAAAAGTTTAAGAGTTATTTTATAAAAGTCCACAGGGCCAAAAACACTCTTAGATAATGATACTTACCATGCTCTGTGCCGGTGGCTGCCACAGGCATGATGTTTGAAATCTGCAACTAAAGCATCAGAGAGAGAGACTTAACATTAATATCTGACAGCATCATTAGGACTAGAGGGTTAAGTATAAGCAAAGAAAATATGGGTAATAAAAATAAGTTTAAAAGAGTGGGGCATTTACTAGTAATCTGTGGTTGCTATGGCGATATATACAATAAAACAAGACATGCCGTCTTTGTGTGCGTGTGTTAAGAAGCGGGAGGGAGAGAATGAATTGTTTTTTGGGGGGTGCTTAGATTCAGCCGTCTCCTCCTCCAAATGAAACAATGACAGGGAGCAGGTGCACAAGTCGCAGGAGGAGAGAGGGAGATGGACGGTGGGAGTGACAGAAGTGCTGAGAGTAAGACTGAAAGGTTTTATATGCATTTCTTATACGACTTTATTTTTTTTCCTTTATTTATTATTCTACTGTCAGATAGTTCTGTATAAACTGTATAACTGACTGTTCCAGGCAATAGATTAACTCCTCAGTCTCTTTCTTCCCATATAATAAAACAATTTCTAATAACCAAATCACTATTTCATGTCCATTTATTTGCTAATTACAGTTTTTCTGAATCGCTTTGGCACATTTTTCAAAACAGTCTTAACATTCTCTAAACTGTAAGTGCAATTGTCACAACTGTTTGCTGGAACATCAGAACTCTATAGCATGTCTGCAAAATGTAATTACTCACCCAAAACATTTAATTCATGCTTCAAAATCTAGTTATTGTGTCAGTAAACTGGCAAATGCCACCAAAATTAAAAGGGTTTTTGTCATCGTGTGGGCCATACTCAAAATGTTTAGATGTATTTTCACCATGGAAATATTTGTTATATACAAATTTCATCTTTTTTATTTATTTATTTTATTTTACTTTTTTGTTGACACTAACTCAGTTTCACTGAGAATCAACTCATCAGTTGATCATGTGCCATGTGCATTTAGTCATTGTGCAAATTGTAGACAATTGTACTCTTTTGCACACACGTGCCAAAACACATGCAATTTGCTTAAATCAAAATGACATTCTAATCTGATGTGAACAAGAAACTAATTGTTCAGAGATCTGAACTTATTGTTTTGAGAAAAAAGGTCTCATTCAAGAATTGAGCCAAAGCAATTGAGAAAAACTATAAAAGGATAGATAGACAGACAGATAGACAGATTGATTGATTCCTATATGTTCCTGCTCTGAAACTCCGTAAACAGTTTCCCAGTAAGCAAGTACAATAAACCTTCAAAGACCTGAAGGATCAGAGGAATTTAACACCTGACACATACTCTCTCTCCCTTTCATTTGTGCACACACAGAGAGAGAGAGAAAGAGAGAGAGCGATAAATGCCTCATCAAACTATTAGGCAAACAATTATTTTCTCAGTCTAGACATCTGTTGTGTTTCTCACGAACAGGAGCTGCACTGTCAGTCATATTACAAAACAGGATGTACTATGTAATGAATGTACTGATACAGCACACAGAGGGCAATAAATTAGCCGTGTTTACTCTAGAGACGATTACACGCTTAAGATCAAAGAGGAATCTTCCCATGGGAGCATTAACAACACACCGTTCTACTAACATTATGAGGCTTTCAACTCAAATAAAGGGAACGAAAAAGTATTCTCAAAAATCCCATGTAACCATTTTCACATACACTGTATGACGGAGGTGGTTGCTATAGCGATTCTTTTTCGCGAACATGTTACGTAGGTTATGAGCTGAGTGACTAGCCTACTTCCCTAAAGGGGAAAGTGGCTGCCTTACACACCAGCTGCCCAGAATTGAAGCTGAATTCCAGGAAGTCGGAATGGCTTACCAAAGAATCTGGACTATTTAAATGCTTATTATACAGACAGTTCACCCAAAAATGAAAATTTGACATTAGTAATCACCTTCATGTAATTCCAAACCTGTATGGCTTTCTTTTTTAAAAGAAGATATTTTGAGAAATGTCTAAGTGTTTTTTTTTTTTTTCCATGTCTATACAATGGAGGTCAATTAGCACCAAAACTGTTTGGTTACTAACATTCTTCAGAATATCTCCTTTTGTATTCCAAAGAAGAAAGATGACATGAGCGTGACATGAGACAGAGTAAATGACAACAGAGTTTGAACACTTTGAACATGACACAGTAACACCATAAATAACACCAGAAGAGTCCTGAAATCACTTGAGAGGGTTTAGCTGAGTCAGTAATTTATATACACTCACCTAAAGGATTATTAGGAACACCTGTTCAATTTCTCATTAATGCAATTATCTAATCAACCAATCACATGGCAGTTGCTTCAATGCATTTAGGGGTGTGGTCCTGGTCAAGACAATCTCCTGAACTCCAAACTGAATGTCAGAATGGGAAAGAAAGGTGATTTAAGCAATTTTGAGCGTGGCACGGTTGTTGGTGCCAGACGGGCCGGTCTGAGTATTTCACAATCTGCTCAGTTACTGGGATTTTCATGCACAACCATTTCTAGAGTTTACAAAGAATGGTGTGAAAAGGGAAAAACATCCAGTATGCGGCAGTCCTGTGGGCGAAAATGCCTTGTTGATGCTAGAGGTCAGAGGAGAATGGGCCGACTGATTCAAGCTGATAGAAGAGCAACTTTGACTGAAATAACCACTCGTTACAACCGAGGTATGCAGCAAAGCATTTGTGAAGCCACAACACGCACAACCTTGAGGCGGATGGGCTACAACAGCAGAAGACCCCACCGGGTACCACTCATCTCCACTACAAATAGGAAAAAGAGGCTACAATTTGCACGAGCTCACCAAAATTGGACAGTTGAAGACTGGAAAAATGTTGCCTGGTCTGATGAGTCTCGATTTCTGTTGAGACATTCAGATGGTAGAGTCAGAATTTGGCGTAAACAGAATGAGAACATGGATCCATCATGCCTTGTTACCACTGTGCAGGCTGGTGGTGGTGGTGTAATGGTGTGGGGGATGTTTTCTTGGCACACTTTAGGCCCCTTAGTGCCAATTGGGCATCGTTTAAATGCCACGGCCTACCTGAGCATTGTTTCTGACCATGTCCATCCCTTTATGACCACCATGTACCCATCCTCTGATGGCTACTTCCAGCAGGATAATGCACCGTCACAAAGCTCGAATCATTTCAAATTGGTTTCTTGAACATGACAATGAGTTCACTGTACTAAAATGGCCCCCACAGTCACCAGATCTCAACCCAATAGAGCATCTTTGGGATGTGGTGGAACGGGAGCTTCGTGCCCTGGATGTGCATCCCACAAATCTCCATCAACTGCAAGATGCTATCCTATCAATATGGGCCAACATTTCTAAAGAATGCTTTCAGCACCTTGTTGAATCAATGCCACGTAGAATTAAGGCAGTTCTGAAGGCGAAAGGGGGTCAAACACAGTATTAGTATGGTGTTCCTAATAATCCTTTAGGTGAGTGTATGTATATGAAGTAGAGTGTAAATAAGGTCAAATAAACCTGCTTTCAGGAATAAAAAAAAAAATTCATTTAAAAATTAAAGCTGCAAGCAGCGATGAAAGGGCCCTCGCACCCGGGGCCACTGCCACCCGGTGGCTTTAGGAAAACAGAGCACAGTGGGCAATATGCATTTAAGTATATAAAAATAGGAGGACTATGTCAGTCATTTGTATTTGCCACACTTCCTGCTACCAGCTGGTGGCGCTATGACTATAACTAAATTTTGGCATGTAGATGTCTTCAGGTCAGGTGTATTATCAAACATGTGAAGTTTGAGGCAGATTGGACATTGTATGCTTGAGTTACAACAACTTCCTGTTTCATGGCGAAATAGCATGCTTTAGCACTCAGCTAAGCATTGCTAGTATGTTTTAGAATGTTTCTAGCATGTTTAGTACTCATTTGCATATTTTAGTATGTTTCTAGTAGTGCATCACAGTGTTAAACACGTCACTTCCTGTTGCCAGTGGGTGGCGTTATTACTGTAACTGAATATTGTCATGTAGATGTGTTCAGGGCAGGACTCTTCTCAAACATGTGAAGTTTGGGGCAGGTAAGACATTGTATGCCTGAGTTACAACAACTTCTTGTTTCATGGTGAAACATCAGACTTTGTCAGGCCGCCACTGACACGTCCTTCAGCGAAAACTTAAGATCTTCTCAATTTAACATCACCAAGACCTTAAGATTAGACTGACCAAACATGATGTTGATCTGGTTAAATCTCTATGAGGAGTTAATCACAATGTAAAACGTCATTTCCTTTTGCCCGCAGGTGGCGCTATGACTGTAACTGAATATTGGCATATAGATGTGTTCAGGCCAGGACTCAAATAAAACATGTGAAGTTTGGGGCAGATCAGACATTGTATGCCCAAGTTACAACAACTTTCTGTTTCATGGCGAAACATCGAACTTTGTTAGGCCGTCACGGACACACCCTTCAGGGAAAACTCAAGATCTTCGCAATTTAACAGCGCAAAGGCCTTTAGATTAGACTGACCAAATATGATGTTGATCTGATTAAATCTCTAGGAGGAGTTTGTTACAACGTCTGGAAATGGCAAAAACTGCAAAAGTTTTGCAGAGAAAATTCAAAATATCTCACTTCCTGTTGGGTTTTCAGATTTTGCTCCCGGGACTCTTTTGTAGGTATTGGGCTGATACTGTGTCTACTGAATTTCATACCTGTACATGAAATGTAGCGCGAACGGCGCTTAATTGAAATTTTGTAGGTGGCGCTATCGAGCTATTTTGCCACGCCTAATTATGAAACCCATATCAGATGTAAATTTTCACCACTTCTGACGAGTTTTCGAGCATGTTTAGGCCCTCAAAAATGCGATTAATTTCGGAGAAGAAGAATGATAGGCTGAGCAATTACAATAGGGTCCTCACACCATCGGTGCTCGGGCCCTAATAAATTGAAATTCTCTTCTTCTTTGCATTTCACCTCTAGTTTGTTTCCTAGTCTAGCTTTCTATTAAACCTGACATTGTATACTATTAATGTTGCTGGCTCTAGGACAAATTGCTTATTTTAAATTGCTTACAAGTGTTTCTTTTTTTTAATAAAAGTGTCTGCGAGTGTAAATATAAATTACAGGAAGGATCCACACTGATGACTAATTCTGTTCACTTTACTATATAAAAATACAGTGATTTTGCTGGGCCATAAAAATAACATAATTTTTAATCAAAGGAAATTATGAAAAACATTTCCACATTTTGATTCTAATAATTGCATATACATGGTCTAATTATTTTAATAATGAAATAAAACATGCATAAAACATGGGATCTTTGTTCATGTGGTTTTGTGATGCTAGTGTGAATCTGTTGTTTATGTAGCTGAGCTCAGTCCCGGTGGGATGGAGAAGTCAGACTTCGCACATACCTCCGTTTCATTCTCACACTCTAGTTTATTCACAAGCATGACAAGGCTCAGAGTGATGCTGCTATACTGGGATAAAGTGTCAGTTCAGTTCAGTTCAGGCAAACACAGACACTCTTTTAAATGGAGTTCAGTGTCTCACTCAGCTCATTTCCAGCAACTCCTTTGTTAAAAACAGGTCTATATTAATGGGTGTTGGTTGTGCTTTCTTTGAATATATAAGTGTTTGTAAGCACCTCAAGCGCTTCTGATTTCTGACTGTCCACTAGTTATTCCACCACCTTTAATCACAGAGCACCTCAGGGCTTCCATCTTCTTGCTTTTATTAACCCACACAAAACAAACTGGTTTTATTGTTAACCTACAGGCACACAGCTTGAGAATAACAGGACATAAATTGCTCCTCTAACACTTTAAATATTAAACACCACAGTTAGCAAAATATTAGCATAAATGTTGCAGAAAAAAAAACAAAGTAAAGCATATTATAGTGTCACAACTTAAAAATAATAAAATACAAAATGCACAGGGGCCCCAATATATATCTGAAACCATAAATCAGTTAAAATGTCTGAATAATATGCAAACAATGGATTCAAGTGTCCAATCAGTGTTATTTTAGTATCACTGTCTGAGATACTATTAAAGTTTTTACTAATATTTTGGATTAGTTTTTTTATTTTTATAATTTACATTTTCATTTTAGTTATAGTTTTAATAATTTTGTTGCGTTTTGTCATTTTTGTTAGTTGTTTTTTTAAAATGTCTTTATAGCTTAGTTAATTTTTATTTTAGTTTCAGTTTAAGTTATTTTTAGTACATCAAGTTAAACTAAAAAAAATGAAAATTGTTGAAATAATTTCAATAATTGTTGAAATAATGTTTTAAATATTTTATTTCAGTTAATGTTTACTTTTTTTAAGTAACAAAAATGTATTTTTAAGGTTTTAGTTGTAGTTAACTATAATAACCCTGGCTCAAATACTTTTTGGGGCCACTATATTTAGAACATGTATTGATTAAAATTAATAATTTAAAATATAAAAGTATTCACAGCGCTTCACTTTTTTTCAATGCTGCAGAAATTTTTCTGTACCTTTCCCCAGATCTGTGCCTCGATACAATCCTGTCTCGGAGGTCTACAGACAATTCCTTGGACTTCATGGCTTGGTTTGTGCTCTGACATGCACTGTTAACTGTGGGACTTTATATAGACAGGTGTGTGCCTTTCCAAATCATGTCCAATCAACTGAATTTACCACAGGTGGACTCCAATCAAGTTGTAGAAACATCTCAAGGATGATCAGTGGAAACAGGATGCACCTGAGCTCAATTTTGAGTGTCATGGCAAAGGCTGTGAATACTTATGTACATGTTATTTTTTTCGTTTTTTATTTTTAATAAATTTGCAAAGATTTCAAACAAACTTTTTTTACGTTGTCATTATGGGGTATTGTTTGTAGGATTTTGAGGAAAGTAATGAATTTAATCCATTATGGAATAAGGCTGTAACATAACAAAATGTGGAAAAGGTGAAGCGCTGTGAATACTTTCCGGATGCACTGTATATATAAAAAACAGCACATCTCAAAAACAAAGCAAACTACAGGGATCAACAAAAAGTTTATTTTTTAAAATATATTTTTAAATAATTCATCAAAATATTATTATTTAGTTATACTTGCAATAAGCTCTGAAAATTATGCAGAAAACTCCAAAACAGCAATAAATAAAATTAAAACAAAAAAAAGTTCTGTCAACTGCCTGAAACTCTCTCAGACTGGCTTTAACTGAAGAGTCTACTAATGTTTGATGTCAATTGACATGGGATATGCCCATGCTCACATTCCAATCTCATTACCAAACAGACTGCTCCAGTGCATTTTTGCCAGGTGTGAATGCAAACTCAGCATCTGAATGAGATCCCCTGAGAGAAGGCACGAGGGGGTCTTCCTCTAGCCCTTTATTAAAGGGAGGGATGGTGAATTTATCATGTGCTGGCAACTCCTGAGCCCCCACCTCCTTCCATTACCATCCTTCCTGCAGACCCCGCTGATCCCCCCATGCTAATGACACCCTGGTCTGGCCCAGCCCACATCACAAGCAGCCATGCTCTCCATCTGCTCCCCGAGCCAGAAAAAGGCATGGCCCATCTGTCTCCAACACAGACAAATAGGTCTGCGTCCCCTTTAAGGAATCATAACAAGAAACTGAGACTATGCCAGATTATTCTCTGCTTTTAATCACCTGGTTTTGACAGCACATACATAATATTCCTATAAAGGCTATTAAAGCTTTAAATCTGCTAGTGTAATGTTATCATGAATATTTTTTCAGTCACCAAACACAAAAGAAAAGCACCACCAACTATCATGTTTTTATTCCATTGTGCTTTGATACACTGAAGTGCGAGGATTTAGTATTGAATAAGTGAACTGGGCAACCCACTCCACTATGGTTTTGAATACCATTACAAAATAATCCATAGACATCAAAGACTATATAAGGGGATAGGGCCGATTTCGGACACAGCTAGTGGAACGTCCCAGAGATGTTAGGCTATAATAAATATGCGACTTCTGGGAATTCGACCAATCACATTAGACGACCACAACTTATTGCTGCATAATAACGTCTCCTATACTTTAGAGGTCTCACAATAAGATGATCGTCATAATAATGTTTCAGTTATTTTGTACCTTTGTTTCATCCTTAATAAAGTATAGCTCAATTCATATAGAAAAGGTAGAGTGTCTTTATACATTCTGATCACAGATTATGGGGTTATGGGGTGCATAACTGTGATAAGTGCTGATGATAAACATGATAAAGAAAAAAGGAGTTTCAAGGATTTCATTCACCGCCAACAATATGGATGGAAGCGATGCCAACAAATATCTGATGCAGTCCCAAATTACACTACTAATTAGCATTCATGCACTTAAATTTGATGAATAAAAGAATATCATGCCAATGGAGAACAACAAAATGCGTTAAACAACAGATGAATTAATAATTTCCTAACCGTAGGCTATAACAATAAGACGACAACACTATACTATAGAGTAGGTGAAACGATTATGTGGTTTGCATCCCTGAATGGAATACGTTTAGAGGGATACGTCAACACACAAAATACGTAATTCTGAAATGATTTGTATCATAAGAAGAGATAGCCTACTAACCTTTCCCGTATCGCTTCGTTACGTTGTTTTGATTATATGAGAGGTGTCTGAACCGCTACAAAGCATCATCAAATCAGAGTCTAGTCATTGCGTAGACATAAAGGGGCAACGCTCAAACTTCTCAGTAGGTGGGACCCACCAGCTGATGTTTAGCTCTAGGGCCGTGTTAATAATAGAATGTTCTCGACAACCCGCTTTAAATGTTCTCCACTCATTTACATAACAGTGCCAATTAATTCAGTAACGTGCATTTGCAGGTTCAACAGCGAACATTTCTTCTGCCAAATGTGTTTAAAATGTGTCTGTAAAGAGATCATCACATCGTTAAATAAATATTAGTAACAATATAGTGACCCTAAGTGTTATCTGTCATTCATATAAATTGTGCTGTTGTTTGTTGTTTAATTGTTTGAGGAATTGTTTTTGTAGAATGAAATGTTAGCAATGACTTGTAGACAGTCAAAGAAATTAACAAAATGTAGGTACTTTGCCTAAATGTTATTGATGTGTTTGAGCTAAAAGAGTTTTATTTTATGTTACAGGAGGGACATCTGCTGGCCATTGAGAAATAAACTTATTAAAGAGAACAAATACGTAGGCCTATATTGAAAATGTACTACAGTCGATTGGACGAGGCTATATTAAAAAATAATAATAAAAAAAACATACTTTGTCTTTATGTCATATGGTACAGCCTTTTCAAAAACCACCAGAGCAGAATAAATAGCCAGATTCATCCAATAAACTTTAATCACATAGAATAATTTACATGGTACAATCAAAAAAACATAATTGCTGTATGACACAATGAAGTATACACATATACACTTCCATTGATAGTTCCTATTATAATATATTATGTACAGTTGTTAATGAGATTAGTTCTGTGCGCACAAAAGAAAAAGGAGATGATGTATATAATAAAGAGGTGGATGAGGTTGTCTGATGTTCTCATTTAATTGTCTGGAGGTTTTCTGTGGGAGGCACAGGTGGGCTTAGCTCAGGACAGGCAACATAGGGGTCACTGAACTTCACCACATATAATTGTCATCATATCTGAAAGAGATGCACGCAATGAATAAATAAACAATCAACATTTTTTTTACTGACATCAATATGTTTTTTCCCCTATTCAGTATGTTTACACTGATACTATTTCACCTTTAAATCTTTCCATTTTCTCATTAATGCTACCATTTCTGTCTTTTACAGTTTTCAATTAGCAAGCACAGTGCGATTTGTTACTTTTTTTAGGCCTAATAAGGGCTGTTAAATGTCAAGGCCTCTCAAATATTCACTGTGCATCATGTTCCCTAACCCACTCCCTTCCTGAAGGACAGAGAGAAAGCAAGTCAGTGATCCCATCTGTCCCCTGATTCCTCAACAGGTGTGGAAAATCCTTCCCATTAACACACAACCTATCACCCTTTGTGAGTGAGTTCCTCCAGGATTTAAAAAACTGCATTTACCCCAAATACCTCTAGAATACCATATAAATCAGGAAACTTACTTTTGTTTATCTTTTTTTCTCCTTTACCGTTCGTAAGTAGACTAACGAGTCTATTAGCAATTAACATTAAAATTGCAGCTAAAGTAAAAAAGACTCCCACCTTGATCTCTGTTTGTGCTCTGTATCGTCTCCGAACAGCAGCTCTGCCATCACATCTTCCGAAGTGGACCTTTTTCCATATCTGCATGTAAGAAAAATGACAATTTATTCCCTCATTACTTCAGTCCAGCCGTGTAGTTTAGCTGGGAACATTTCAGTACTGAAATAATTATCTCAAATTGCTCACACAGTGAGCTCATTGTGGTGTGTGAAAGTGTCGGAAAGTGAAAAGAACTAGTCGGCCCACATTATCTGTCAGACACCAATCACTGATATAAAT
The DNA here is from genome assembly GCA_039654105.1 of Coreius guichenoti. NCBI lineage: Eukaryota > Metazoa > Chordata > Actinopteri > Cypriniformes > Gobionidae > Coreius > Coreius guichenoti. Next base: position 25,916,102 of record CM077171.1, read on the forward strand.
ACAAACTGTCTTTTCACCCCAGACGTTATGAATCTAATTTAGCAGTTCAATGTTTTTTTGACTGTTTGACATCTCAATGTGCTTGAGACATGTCACCTAGAAGACTCTGACATTTATCTCACAGATGATATGTACCAAGCTTTTACGCAAGCTCAATATCTTTAGAAAAAACACAAATCTCAATTTTAGAGAACATTTAGTAGAAATTGAGAAACAAGTTTGGACCTGAGACAATCTTGAGTACTTTCTCTCAGAACAGCATCTTCAAGATGAATAGGCTAATGCTGAAAACAAGCTAAAGGGCAGTGGTTTGGCACTTGAATAAAAAAGCAATTTCATGCTCAGATTCCTGCTCAACAGAACATCAATGAGTCTGAGAGTAAACTGTTATACTGTAGCTATTTCTGAAACATGGGCTCTACAGAATCTCACCTGCTCCCTATTAGAGACGTCGGCAATACTTAACGTTCATTTAATGTAGTCACGCCTGTGACGTATACATGGTTTAGCTGCTTGAATCATCACGTCTGTTTGTTTTATCCCAGATATACATCATAGATTTTTTTCATAGATATTTCAACCTCTTACAGGCAAGGCTTTATGTTCTTTGGTGGACTAACAGGGGATGAGGCCCTGGAATGAAGGTGTATTGTGAGAAGAAAAAATATTTACTGTAAATGTTTTTATTGGAATGTGTTGCTTATTGTCTGAGCCCTAAATGTCAAAGGCCTGTTAGGTGACTATAAATATGTAAATAAATGTAGTCCTCTATAGGGCAGGGCTGAGAGAAACATCAATCTATGACAGATGAGTATAGCCTATTCAGTCTTGGAGGCTTCTCCGAGGTGCATCTGCTGGGGTTTATCACTCAGATTTGCTATATGAAGAGCCTTTAGCCACTGAAAAGTGGACCATAATGCAATCTCAGAATCCTACTGCAGAACTTCATCATTTTTCCTGACATATTAATGGGAGACGGTGCACTGACACCAACGGGAAATGATTTTTATCATGGTCACCTGGTCGATTTCTAAAGGGGAGGGTGATAATAAGAACATTTTAAGCAAACATGTGCGTTTGTCTGACACACAGCGTGTCTTTCTCACCGTTGTCTGGTGATGAGGTTAATGTAGTGTCTCAGCGCGGTGTAATATTTGGCGAGTTCCTCCGGAGGAGCGTCATCTCCAGGATTCTCTGGTTTAGGCGGATAGGCGTCCACAAAGGTCCCGAGACACAGGAGCACGCAGAAGAGGAGAGTAGCGATGACGGTCCAGGGCTTCAGCATGACAGCCATCTGAAAAATAAAACTCGTGGTTCATTTCCTTGCATAAACTAATGCACGTGTGGACTGCGTTTTATAAAACGTCTGAATGGATCTGGAAAGTGAGGGAGCGACAACAGGTGGGAAAGCGTAGCCTAAATCAGTTTTTAATATGCGTATAGCAGTTGTATAAAATACATTTTTAAATAGGTTTGCATGATAGTATCTGTGCACGTTAAAACTGGCAAAATATTCTGAATTATTTGTCAGAACTATCATTTGAATCAATCGAAAGTTCAAAAACAACTGAGATCAAGACGGGTTGAACTGCATAAAGCATCGCATCACTTTAGTTTGCGTAGGTGTTTAAAAGTAGACGATACAAACTTGTGTGAAATGATGGAATAATTATGAATTATAATAATAATAATAATAATAATAATAATAATAATAATAATAATAATAAAAAAAATGTTTCTGTTAATCTAGACTATCGCTCCTTTCCCTAGCAGATAAGTAAAGGTAGTAGGCTATGAATGAACTTAGACTAATTGTTTGTGAGTGCTGTCCATGGTGCTGAATGCGTTTGTACTTATAAAAAAATGACATATTCTAAAAACACCTTTTGTATCCGGCATAAGATTTAACATTAATGAAAACAATAAGAGCAACAGCACAAATGTATCAGGTAACGTAACTTCTGATTTGGCACATGCAGAATGATAATCACAACAAAAACTTACTTTCAGCAGTTAAAGAGTTTAGGTACAGTTATTTCTCTGGACTGGAACCCTGAAGTTTCTTGTTCCAATGTTCTTTTTGCGTCTCCCGAATCTCTGTGAGGTCTTTCAGAAATAAGAAGTTGTCCACTCACGGATCTGTTCTGTCCTGCCCGCACCTCCAGTGCTTTATATACAGTGCTGCGCCTTGCGTAAACACGAGACGGGCGGTGGAAATGACAGTAGCTCTGCCCCCAACTCCACATCATATACGTCAATCAGAAACACCTTCGTAATACAACTCACGAGACATTTTCAATTAAGATCATTGCTGATGTTCAGTTGCAGATGAGTTTTTTTTTTTGAATATGAGACGTAAATTAAAATTAACATAACATTCTTGAAGCTTATGCACATGATTTTTGCATGAATGTTTCTTATTAAATATATAGGCTGGGCTACCCTATTCTTTATGAACAGTTATAGCAACAAGTGTCTGTCAAGTGGAATTCAATAATCAAGTTCAGAGTTTCTGATGGAAGGAATTAAGTTCGAGTGGCCTTGAATATACAGCAAAAACAGCAGATGACGCTCTATGAAAGATTGGCGTACCCTTTGATTGCACCGGCCAATCAAAACTCAAACACCACTAATCGAGCAATCAGTGCGTCTCATCTCAACAAGTAAACAACTCAGATTATCTTCTAGATTGGACTGTCTTTCTCTCACTCAATCACTTACTCACTCTCTTTCTCTCATGGCTCTATTTGTATAGGCTATAGCTGTAAGATATTAGTAGATTAAACTCAGTGTGGGAATTATACAATGATTTTCAGTGAATCGACTATTTAAAAAGAATTTCGGTGCATTTAAAACAAATTTAAGGTCTGCCAAATTATTAAATGTACTTTAAAGTAAATGTAGATGCAATTTTCATGGCACAATCTGTAGAGGTTCGTCTCGTGCAACGCAGTTTGTCAAATTGTGTGAGTACGTTAAGTCAACTATTAAGACTTTTAAAACAAAAGATTAAAGTTTTTTAATAGGCTACATATAAAATAAAGTGACAGGGTACTTGTCGTGATAGGCTATCATCCCTATCGGACCGTAATGGAACTCTCTCGAGCGACACACTGTTGCTATGGTTACCACCTCTGACGAAATCGACCTCTGTTCCTTCGCATCTATTTACCCAAAAAGTGACAATATTTTTTTTTTACCATTACATAAACGTTTGCAAGCCATGTTGAAACCATACGTAGCATATATATATATATATATATATATCACTTTTTTGTACTAAAACACCTAGAACTGTTTTACTTCCTTTAGGAGTTTCAAGCTTGTTTTGTAAGGCGTAATGGTAACACTTTAGATTAGGTTCCAATTCTCACTATTAACTAACTATTAACCATGACTATTGCCTCAATAAACTCCTAATTGCTGCTTATTAAGGTTGTTAAGTTTAGGTATTGGGTTGTAGAATATGGTCATGTACAAACCCGATTCCAAAAAAGTTGGGACACTGTACAAATTGTGAATAAAAACAGAATGCAATGATGTGGAAGTTTCAAATGTCAATACTTTATTCAGAATACAACATAGATGACATATCAAATGTTTAAACTGAGAAAATGTATCATTTTAAGGGAAAAATAAGTTGATTTTAAATTTCATGGCATCAACACATCTCAAAAAAGTTGGGACAAGGTCATGTTTACCGCTGTGTGGCATCCCCTCTTCTTTTTATAACAGTCTGCAAACGTCTGGGGACTGAGGAGACAAGTTGCTCAAGTTTAGGAATAGGAATGTTGTCCCATTCTTGTCTAATACAGGCTTCTAGTTGCTCAACTGTCTTAGGTCTTCTTTGTCGCATCTTCCTCTTTATGATGCGCCAAATGTTTTCTATGGGTGAAAGATCTGGACTGCAGGCTGGCCATTTCAGTACCCGGATCCTTCTTCTACGCAGCCATGATGTTGTAATTGATGCAGTATGTGGTCTGGCATTGTCATGTTGGAAAATGCAAGGTCTTCCCTGAAAGAGACGACGTCTGGATGGGAGCATATGTTGTTGTAGAACTTGGATATACCTTTCAGCATTGATGGTGCCTTTCCAGATGTGTAAGCTGCCCATGCCACACGCACTCATGCAACCCCATACCATCAGAGATGCAGGCTTCTGAACTGAGCGCTCATAACAACTTGGGTTGTCCTTGTCCTCTTTAGTCCGGATGACATGGCGTCTCAGTTTTCCAAAAAGAACTTCAAATTTTGATTCGTCTGACCACAGAACAGTTTTCCACTTTGGCACAGTCCATTTTAAATGAGCCTTGGCCCAGAGAAAATGCCTGCGCTTCTGGATCATGTTTAGATATGGCTTCTTTTTTGACCTATAGAGTTTTAGCCGGCAACGGCGAATGGCACGGTGGATTGTGTTCACCGACAATGTTTTCTGGAAGTATTCCTGAGCCCATGTTGTGATTTCCATTACAGTAGCATTCCTGTATGTGATGCAGTGCCGTATAAGAGCCCGAAGATCAAGGGCATCCAGTATGGTTTTCTGGCCTTGACCCTTACGCACAGAGATTGTTCCAGATTCTCTGAATCTTTGGATGATATTATGCACTGTAGATGATGATAACTTCAAACTCTTTGCAATTTTTCTCTGAGAAACTCCTTTCTGATATTGCTCCACTATTTTTCGCCACAGCATTGGGGGAATTGGTGATCCTCTGCCCATCTTGACTTCTCTTTTTATACCCAATCATGTTGCCAGTTGACCTAATAAGTTGCAAATTGGTCCTCCAGCTGTTCCTTATATGTACATTTAACTTTTCCGGCCTCTTATTGCTACCTGTCCCAACTTTTTTGGAATGTGTAGCTCTCATGAAATCCAAAATGAGCCAATATTTGGCATGACATTTCAAAATGTCTCACTTTCAACATTTGATATGTTATTTATATTCTATTGTGAATAAAATATAAGTTTATGAGATTTGTAAATTATTGCATTCCTTTTTTATTCACAATTTGTACAGTGTCCCAACTTTTTTGGAATCGGGTTTGTAGAATAAGGCATTAATATGTGCTTTATAAGCACTAATAAACAGCAAATATCCTAGTAATATGCATGCTAATAAGCAACTAGTTAATAGTGAGAATTAGACTTCATTGTTCAACAAGATTATTTATAGCGGTTGGAGCTTGGATAAATGAAAACCGATTAAAAAAAAATTTAAATATGATTTTGCGGAATAGCCTGATTATTTTGCACAGATCACTTTGCATCATATTTGCATCTAGCTGCATCTTAATTTCACGCAGATAAATAGTAATAAAGATTAATGTAGGCCTATCTGTGTCGATATTGCTTGGAATAGGTGATTTTTACAGAAGATGCAGTGACACATTTGCATAAGCTCTAAATTAAATCAGTAAGAGGATATGGGTAAAAAAAGAATTTCTGTGGCTCTGGGTCTGTAATACTGCATCTGATTTCTGTGCCCTAGAGGCATAAATAATAAAACTTGTTCCCAACAGACTGATTATGTTGAAGGTACTGAATACGCCAACAGAGAGCTTTGTGATAATTCAATTATGTCTTTACTTGTGGTTTAGTTACACTATGTGACAAAAGAATAATAAAAAAAAGCAACGGCATGATTAATAAAATGAGACTCAAATGACTTTTAAATGACTTTAAGATATGCAGAAAAACAGCAACTGGTCACTGATTTCATATGGTTGTGGGCATCGGATAGATTACTGTGTAATCGGGTACTGATTAGAAATTGCACTCATGAAACTGTAATCAGAAACATAATCTTGTGTACACTTTTTAAGCAATTTCATCTGATTTGACTTATGAACTAGCATTAAGTACCAACTAATTTGTGCTTTAAAGAATAAGACTAGTAAAGTTTAATAGTTGCCAATGCTGAACGTATCTAGTAGTGCTCCACACTTACTATAATTGTATGCCACAAGTTTTAACATACATTCTTGATTTAGAACTAGTGAAATGTGCTGGACTATACAGTCTGTGCAAAGTCAAATTTCAGCTTTTCTCCATTTGTTCCACACAATAAACCTAGTCATAATCCAAATAGTTCAACTCTACATGTGTCATTAACTTCATTGTCTTGCAGTATCAAAAAGGTCAACTAATATCTGACTCATTGTGATAACAGGCAGTGATGACTTCTTCCAGTCCTTTCAAGTTGTTGTTGGCTCATGTGCACTATACGTCACGATATTGGATTTAGTCTTAGGGCGGCTGACGTGGGCTGTACATGAGCCCTCACAGGGAGGCCCCCACCCCTAAGCATCCTAATCGTCCTATCACAGCGCAGGAGACGTCAATGGGGCTTGCTCATGCTAACTGCTCCTCCTCAGCTAGGTGCTGTTGTTCATAAGCTCCACATCATGTCACAGTTTGGAGGCTTTTTCAACCCCCTTGAGGTGCGATCTAGTCACTCGAACTGATGCACCAATTCTGAGACCCCCCCCCCAAAACTCACACTGACTCAAGAGGAGTCACCCACACAAAAGCCTGAGTCTATGCTGAATGAAAAGGTTGTGTTTCATGAGGACAAGTTCTTGTTTAGTTAAATGTTTGTTTAATGTTTGTCTAATACAGATTATGGATGGATTTGTTGCAGAGAGGCCCTCAATAATGATATTTCATAATACAATGTAGCCTACATTATTACTCAAAAGCCAATGCTTTGACATGTTGAGTTGTTAAGCTTAACATTTCCAGATCATCTTCCCCATAATTTCCTGTGTACACTATGCTTTTCAATGTAATAATAAGATAAGTAACAAAATAAGTAACAAAAGGTAAAATAAAATGAAGAAAAAGACATGATTTTTATGATTCATTGTCTACTCATTAAAAAAAACAAACAACAACATTATAAAACAAACAATAAGTAACTATAACATTTTAGAGATAAAATTAACAGGCGTGGCCAGGCACCAAAGCATTTCTTAACAGTCTAACAGTCTAACATTTTAAAATGTCACACAGGACTTTAATGAATGTAAGTGACATTATTACATTTGCAAGTGCAAGTGACAATCGAATTGCTAACCTATTTCTTGCTTTGTGAGAAGAAAAATGTTATCTTTTAACATTTTGAATCTGTAGTTAAAAGATAGTGCCAAAGAACTATCAAACAATCTGACTAAAACACTCAGGTACAAATTGTATTTAAAAGCATTTGCATGTTGTGATGGCAGTCACATATTCCATCTGGCTCTGAATTAGTTATACAGTACATACTCTATGTCAAAGCTGGGTGACATAATCATTATAGTCATATATTCACCGATCAGGCATAACATTATGACAGGTGAAGTGAATAACACTAATTATCTCTTCATCACTGCACCTTTTAGTGGGTGGAATATATTAGGCAGCAAGTGAACATTTTGTCCTAAAAGTTGATGTGTTAGAAGCAGGAAAAATGGGCAAGCATAAGGATTTGAGCAAGTTTGACATGGGCCAAATTGTGATGGCTAGACGACTGGGTCAGAGCATCTCCAAAACTGCAGCTTTTGTGGGGTGTTCCCAGTCTGCACTGGTCAGTATCTATCAAAAGTGGTCCAAGGAAGGAACAGTGATGAACCGGCGACAGGGTCATGGGCGGCCAAGGCTCATTGATGTACGTGGGGAGCGAAGGCTGGCCCGTGTGGTCTGATCAAACAGACGAGCTACTGCTCAAGAAGTTAATGCTGGTTCTGATAGAAAGGTGTCAGAATACACAGTGCATCGCAGTTTGTTGCGTATGGGGTTGCATAGCCGCAGACCAGACAGGGTGCCCATGCTGACCCCTGTCCACCGCCGAAAGTGCCAACAGTGGGCATGTGGGCCACCACGGAGCAATGGAAGAAGGTGGCCTGGTCTGATGAATCACGTTTTCTTTTACATCACGTGGATGGCCGGGTGCGTGTGCGTCGCTTACCTGGGGAACACATGGCACCAGGATGCATTATGGGAAGAAGGCAAGTCGGTGGAGGCAGTGTGATGCTTTGGGCATTGTTCTGCTGGGAAACCTTGGGTCTTGCCATCCATGTGGATGTTACTTTGACACGTACCACCTACCTAAGCATTGTTGCAGACCATGTACATACTTTCATGGAAACGGTATTCCCTGGTGGTTGTGGCCTCTTTCAGCAAGATAATGCGCCCTGCCACAAAGCAAAAATGGTTCAGGAATGGTTTGAGGAGCACAACAACGAGTTTGAGGTGTTGACTTGACCTCCAAATTCCCCAGATCTCAATCCAATCGAGCATCTGTGGGATGTGCTGAACAAACAAGTCCGATCCATGGAGGCCCCACCTCGCAACTTACAGGACTTAAAGGATCTGCTGCTAATATCTTGGTGCCAGATACCACAGCACACCTTCAGGGGTCTAGTGGAGCCCATGCCTTGATGGGTCAGGGCTGTTTTGGCAGCAAAAAGGGGGACCAACACAATATTAGGAAGGTGGTCATAATGTTATGCCTGATCAGTGTACACTCCCATGAAGTAGAAAAGCTTCTTTTGGTGTCTCTTCAAGTGCACTAAACAAAATGTTAATGTTAATGCATCCTGTGGTAACATCTAAGTTAATTTATTTCATTCAAATTGTTAGCGTCATTGAATCAAACCAAATTCATTAGGTTACACCAGCAAAACTACATTTAAGATTAAATCAGGTCTAGAAAGAGCTCCTTAATGGGTAACAGTTGAAGGCTCCCACTTTTTACAGTGTGAGTGGCTTTGAAAAGAAATTAATAACATTTTGGAAATTTCTTGGAAAAGACTATTTGGAAAAATACACACAACCACATGTCATAAATTCCTTTGACATGGTAATATAAGGTTAAAGCTAACAGGCTGAGAGACAGACTTAGATAAACCCATGGCTCATCTGCCCAAAAGAAAAATAACTCTACACTTGATGTATGATCTATTTTCCATTGTATGACATTGGAAATATTATAAAAGCATTAAAGGTGCAGGAAATACAACAAAATTTGTAATGCACCTCACTACAGATTTGCATGTGATGACAATAGCTCATGACTCATAGATGATAGATATGAACATACACTGAACAAAATTATAAACGCAACACTTTTATTTATTTTTTTTGCCCCCATTTTTCATGAGCTGAAGTCAAAGATCTAAGACTTTTTCTATGTACACAAAAGGCCTATTTCTCTCAAATATTGTTCACAAATCTGTCTAAATCTGTGTTAGTGAGCACTTCTCCTTTGCCGAGATAATCCATCCACCTCACAGGTGTGGCATATCAATATGCTGATTAGACAGAATGATTATTGCACAGGTGTGCCTTAGGCTGGCCACAATAAAAGGCCACTCTAAAATGTGCAGTTTTACTGTATTGGGGGGGGTCCGGGCCGGGGGGGTCTCGGGGGGTCCAAAAAAAGTGTCAATATCTGGTGCGACCACCATTTGCCTCACGCAGTGCAACACATCTCCTTCACATAGAGTTGATCAGGTTGTTGATTGTGGCCTGTGGAATGTTGGTCCACTCCTCTTCAATGGCTATGCGAAGTTGCTGGATATTGGCAGGAACTGGAACACGCTGTCGTATACGCCGATCCAGAGCATCCCAAACATGCTCAATGGGTGACATGTCCGGTGAGTATGCTGGCCATGCAAGAACTGGGATGTTTTCAGCTTCCAGGAATTGTGTACAGATCCTTGCAACATGGGGCTGTGCATTATCATGCTGCAACATGAGGTGATGGTCGTTGATGAATGGCACAACAATGGGCCTCAGGATCTCGTCACGGTATCTCTGTGCATTCAAAATGCCATCAATAAAATGCACCTGTGTTCGTTGTCCATAACATACGCCTGCCCATACCATAACCCCACCGCCACCATGGGCCACTCGATCCACAACGTTGACATCAGCAAACCGCTCACTCACATGACGCCATACACGCTGTCTGCCATCTGCCCTGTACAGTGAAAAACGTGATTCATCCGTGAAGAGAACACCTCTCCAAAGTGCCAGACGCCATCGAATGTGAGCATTTGCCAACTCAAGTCGGTTACGATGACGAACTACAGTCAGGTCGAGACCCCAATGAGGACGACGAGCATGCAGATGAGCTTCCCTGAGATGGTTTCTGACAGTTTGTGCAGAAATTCTTTGGTTATGCAAACCGATTGTTGCAGCATGATAATGCACGGCCCCATGTTGCAAGGATATGCCACACCTGTGAGGTGGATGGATTATCTCAGCAAAGGAGAAGTGCTCACTAACACAGATTTAGACAGATTTGTGAACAATATTTAAGAGAAATAGGCCTTTTGTGTACATAGAAAAAGTCTTAGATCTTTGACTTCAGCTCATGAAAAATGGGGGCAAAAACAAAAGTGTTGCGTTTATAATTTTGTTCAGTGTATATATTTAAATACATTTGTTCTTCAGTACACTCATTGGCTTATACAACTTCCTGGGTGTTAACAGACATTACAACTTTAAAAAGTGTGATTTCCCTCTCTGAATAAGACTTATCAGTTCATAATACAAAAGCAAATCAGTGTTCTGACTTAATACCACATACAAATGTCATTGTATGTTAAACTGACAAAGGTGTTACAGAATGAGCTACTGTGACTCAGTCTGTGCCTGTTTATTTCACTGTCCGCCTCTCAGGGTTGTGTCACATATTCAACTATCCTTTTATTAGCACAACAAAAACTATGACAAACTGTCTGCTTGCCATTTACACAAATCCCAAATGTCCTTTTGAATTATTGGGTAATTTTATAGGATTCAAACACCTATTACACATGTAGGAACCCTCTCAGACAGGTTATGGCAAGTTACATTTGTTCTTTTATTTCTCAACAGGAGTAATAATGTTTTAATGTTTTACTAGAGTAGGTTTTCACACTTGAATGTTCAAAAAAAAAAAAAATTCACATATTTGACATTGTTGCAGCAGCTCTTTTCCCAGTCTGTCAGTAAAGCTCGGTTTAATTCCTGTCTCTATGAATCCCCTCCTCATAGCAATCGCAAAGTGCTCTGATTGGTCAGCTGGACCAGTGTGCTGTGATTGGTCAATTGCTTCTAGTGTATTTTGGAAATGTTTCCCTCACTATAACTATAATTATTGTTATTGTACAATAATTATAATTATTGTTATAATTATACAAAAAGTATAATTATTGTTATAATTATTGTTATAAACACGAGCCACGTCTGAAAGGTAAAGGGGGAGGTGTTGCTGTAATTTATAATAATATCTTCAGTATTACTCACAAGTCTAGTTTCAAATATAATTCCTTTGAAGTTTTGGTGCTTTATGTAACGTTATGTAGTGAAATCGATAAATCCCGTTTGACATTTGTGCTGGCTACTGTATACAGGCCACCAGGGCACCATACAGACTTTACCAGAGAATTTGCTGATTTTCTATCAGAGTTAGTACTGGCTGCAGGTAAAGTCCTAATTGTTGGTGATTTTAATATCCATGTAGACAATGAAAAAGACGCACTGGGATTGGCATTTAGAGACATTCTAAACTCTATTGGAGTAAGGCAACACGTGTCAGGACCCACTCATCGCCGTAATCATACGTTAGACCTAATACTGTCACATGGAATAAATGTTGATACCATTGAAATTCTGCAGCAGAGCGATGACATATCAGATCATTACCTAGTATCATGTACACTTAATTTAGCAAAGGCTGCAAAGCCGTCCCCTCGCTTTAAATATGGCAGGACTATCACTGCTGCGACTAAAGATTTCTTTGTAAATAATCTTCCTCATCAGTTTCATCTCCTCAGCATCCCAGATAGCCTAGAGGAACTTGATGTTGCAACAGAAACTATTGACTCTCTCTTTTCCAGCACTTTAGACACAGTTGCTCCCCGGCGCTTAAAGAAGATTAAAGAAAACAGTCCAACGCCGTGGTACAACGAGCACACCCGGGCCCTTAAAACAGCAGCCAGAAAAATGGAGCGCAGCTGGAAGAAAACAAAACTAGAAGTTTTTCTCATTTCGTGGAAAGAGAGCATGATTGCATACAGAAAGGCCCTAAAAACTGCTAGATCTGCTTATTTCTCGACTCTCTTAGAAGAAAACAAACACAACCCTAGGTATTTATTCGATACAGTGGCTAAATTAACCAAAGATAAAGCTTCACCTTCTGATGTTTGTAAACAGCACAGCAGTAATGACTTTATGAACTTCTTTACCTGTAAGATTGATAATATTAGGAAAAAAATTATAACCATGCAGCCGTCTACTACAGTATCACATCAGACAGTGCATTGTAGTGTCACTGAGGAAAAATTACATTCATTCACTGCTATAGGAGAAGAAGAATTGGCTAAACTCGTTAAATCATCAAAATCAACAACATGTATGCTCGACCCCATACCGACTAAACTACTAAAAGAGATGCTTCCAGAGGTCATAGATCCTCTCCTTAATATCATCAATTCATCCTTGACATTAGTATATGTACCGAAAACTTTTAAGTTGGCTATTATTAAACCACTTATTAAAAAACCGCAACTTGATCCTACAAAATTAGTCAATTACAGGCCAATCTCAAATCTACCCTTTCTGTCAAAAATACTAGAAAAGGCAGTGTCCTCACAATTATGCTCCTTTTTAGAAAGAAATGGTATTTGTGAGGATTTCCAGTCAGGATTTAGACCGTATCATAGTACTGAGACTGCTCTCATCAGAGTAACAAATGATTTACTCTTATCATCCGATCGTGGTTGTATATCTCTATTAGTGTTACTCGATCTTAGCGCTGCATTCGATACTATCGACCACAATATTCTTTTGAATAGACTCGAAAATTATGTTGGCATTAGTGGAACTTCATTGGCATGGTTTAAATCATACTTATCTGACCGTTATCAGTTTGTAGCAGTAAATGAAGAGATGTCACACCGAACACAAGTTCAGTATGGAGTACCGCAGGGCTCAGTGCTAGGACCGTTGCTTTTCACCCTGTACATGCTACCACTGGGAGATATTATTAGGAAGCATGGTGTTAATTTTCATTGTTATGCTGACGATACTCAGCTCTATATTTCTTCACGCCCTGACGAAACTTACCAATTCACAAGATTAACAGAATGCATAGCTGATATTAAAAATTGGATGACTAGTAATTTCCTGCAACTTAATTCAGAAAAAACTGAATTTTTAATCATTGGACAAAAAAACTCCACAAGTAGTAACCTAGAATACTGTCTAACACTCGATGGCTGCTCTGTCAAGTCCTCGTCGTCAGTTAGGAACCTGGGTGTGCTCTTTGATACCAATCTCTCATTTGAAAGCCACGTTTCTAGCATCTGTAAAACTGCATTCTACCATCTTAAAAATATATCTAAATTACGGCGCATGCTTTCAATGCAAAATGCTGAACAGTTAGTTCATGCGTTCATGACCTCAAGGCTAGATTATTGTAATGCTCTACTGGGTGGTTGCCCTGCCCGCTTAATAAATAAACTGCAGCTGGTCCAAAACGCAGCAGCTAGAGTTCTTACTAGAACCAGGAAGTATGACCATATTAGCCCGGTTCTTTCAACACTGCATTGGCTCCCTATTAAACATCGTATACATTTTAAAATCTTGCTGATTACTTACAAAGCACTAAATGGTTTAGCGCCCCAGTACTTGAGCGAGCTCTTAACGCATTATACTCCATCACGTTTATTGCGGTCTCAAAATTCTGGCCAGTTGATAATACCTAGAATATCAAAATCAACTGCAGGCGGTCGGTCCTTTTCCTATTTAGCACCTAAACTCTGGAACAGTCTTCCTAGTATTGTTCGGGAAGCAGACACACTCTGTCAGTTTAAATCTAGACTAAAAACACATCTCTTTACTATGGCATACACATAAAACATTTTTAATTTCTGTTATTCAAATCAGTTAAATGATTGTTTTAGGCTGCATTAACTAGGTCAGCCGGAACCGGGAACACTTCCCATAACACCTGATGTACTCGTTACATCATAAGAAGAATGGCATCTACGCTAATGTTAGTCTTTCTGTTTATCCCGAGGTTTACTGCAGTCGGCCGGATCCGGGCCGTATCCAGACCAGATGGTGGACCTTAGCCTGGACATGACGACCATATCCCTGAAGTGTCTGTAGAGACAATAGTGTCAATTAAACTCCCCCCTGTAAATGCCGCATCGACACGACATCCTAATTAAACCCGTCCCCGGCGTGACAACTCCAATCTTTCGAATAATCCTACGAATATCTATTTATCTAATATGACTTCTGACCTGTAATGTTGCCAGAATCATAATCATACACTATTTGTTCGTCGGCCAGAGGAGAACTGGCACCCCGACTGAGCCTGGTTTCTCCCAAGGTTTTTTTTCTCCATTCTGGCCCTGAAGGAGTTTTGGTTCCTTGCCACCGTCGCCTTTGGCTTTTGGCTTGCTCAGTTGGGGACACCTAAATTTCAATTATATTACTGATCTGCCCGCATTGACACTATATGATAATTGAAATGAGCTGGATGACATCACCGTTTTCACCAGAGCGGCTGTACAGCCGAATCAAATTCCGTTGCATTATTTTCCTGTTACCACTGTGAAGCTGCTTTGAAACAATTGCCATTGTAAAAAGCGCTATATAAATAAAGGTGATTTGATTTGATTTGATATAACTGCGTTTCAACACACTACTAACGCAACTCAACCAGGCCTTGCCCCTTGGGCGGGAATCATGAAAATGAGTGATATTGTGATGTGCTCGTTCCCGGAAGAACAATCGAGGCATTTGAGGGAGTTCAGCAAAAGAGCTTACTGATAGAGCATAACTCCCTTTGGAGTGGACTTTGTGCTTTGTAACTTTGCAGACATTTTTCATGCTCAAACAGCAACATTAGACTAAAGAAAGTTGAAAATGTAAAAAAATCAAGCAGCTGAACACAATGAAAATGTATGTAGCATTTTGTTACAAAACAATATAATATTCATATCCAGCAGTGGAGCCTCTTTCAAGGGAAAAGAAGAAGAATTTGGAAAGAGATCCTTTTCTGTGCTGGATCCAGCCATCACACCTGCGGTTGAGGGAGTAGGAGAACATGTGTAGGGGGTTCACAGACTCTGCGTCATAACACACCCTGCAGACATACACTGTCAGTCACGCAGCCTTCTGTCTTGGCAACTATGGATTTCCTGCAAATATCTCAGGTGAACAAAAATGGCATAAACATCTGGTTAAAAGGAAAGAATAATCAATTCTAATCTATTCCGTCGAAATGGTGGTACAAAAAAGAAAAGAATGCAAATGCTGAAATAGCCTGTAAACTGTGATACTTTTACAGGAAATGTAAGTGTTTGTATCTCTTGCATTACTTGCTGTTCTGGTCTTCATTCAGCTCATTGACTCATATTAGTCACATTAGAAGCCAGTTTGAATCTGTGAAGTCTCTTATTTTCATTCTTTGCAAAAAAAAATAAAAACCTTCTGATAAAATGTGTCATGTGGCAGGAAGTGGAGGGATAAGTGGCATCATTATGCAATCCGTATGACCAAATGTAGCAATGACGAGGAATTTGTGTTGTTGAATGTTTGTGCTTTACTGCAATAGCAACTGGCATAAGTGTGTTTCTATGAGAACAATTATCTGGCAGCAGACCACCGGTAAAATCTAAGCAATGGCAGGATGAGTGAACAGTCGCTCCAAGCGCCGATGGCAGAACATGTTATGAAGAGGAAGTGAGACCTCAATAACACTGACTGACCCCATATTAACAGCGATTCGTCATCATTCACCTGCAGCCCAAGTGACTCAAACGATATGATCATACGGAACTGGCTCAATAGACAAAGCAATGTCCATATCATGTGTTTTGATTTATGGGAGTTTTCCTAGGGGTTGCTTTATTGTGTTAGGTTGGAAATTGTATCGTAAAGGTAATAAGAAGTAGGAGGTATTGTTGTACTGGTATTGCTGCTCTTGCAGCCACTTGACAAACACTAGCAAAACTGACCAATGATACGTACAAATCAACATTAAAGGATTAGTTCACTTTAAAATGAAAATTACCCCATGATTTACTCACCCTCAAGCCATCCTTGGTGTATGACTTTCTTCTTTCTGATGAACACAATCGGAGTTATATTTATAAATATCCTGACGCTTCCAAGCTTTCTTTCAATAAGAAAGTAAACACAAAAATGACAGCTGTCAGAAAACAGTAGTCAAGAAAGCATCTGATCATAGCGACATGGAAATGTTTGCACCAGCTCTGCAATTTGGCACTCCTATTAAGTCACATCATGTTTATTCATATAGCACTTTATACAATATATTGCTTTAAAGCAAGCAGCTTTACAGTATAAACTGTGCCAGTGTCACTTTCAATTAGAATTACAACTTCATTTTCTACTATAAAGCAGCTTTCCAGTGTGTTCATCTTTTTACTCATGTCTGACCTTGGGGATGAACTGAACAGAATAAATTAACCTGAGATTTCCATGTCAAAGAAGGCGGAGCCCCAGAGCCACACCTACCTATTACAAATCGCCACAGACAAGTGGTAGTTCTACATCTCATGTTTACCAGCCAACTTTTCCAGAGAGCTGGCTTTGGCAAGCTGTTACAAACTGTAAGACTGTAAGATGCCGGGACGTCTGGGCTAAGGAACGACTACTCCCGAGAAAACAAAGGACATTTCGGGGAATAAACATTTGAACTCTCTCTTGTGAAAGTGGCATCCCCACCCGAGGCTCAGCCACACAAAGTCAATCACCTTAATTTATATTACATCCCCCTCACCCTCATCTCTCCTCTCCACATGCTGAAATTCACCCAAAATCTATATGGGTTATTGTACAAGTACTATACAGTATTATACATGTTTGGTATCGTTTGAAATGTCTCTGGTACAAAGTACTCATTCCCACAGAAGTAAAGCAAAAGGTAACAAAGGTTTTAAGAGTTTAGAGATATTTTGCTTACTGTGGTGGGTGTGTCCTCTGCCAATTGATCTTTACCTCCTGTCCTCAATAAGGTGTAAATTACAGGTCTACAGGACTTGATTAATGCAAATTCCCATTGTGAACTCATGTTTACATTTGAAAGAGGTTTCTGTCTTGGTCTGTGTATTTAAGGGATGTGGCATAAGGGTCAGGGCACGATCCTTTACTCAGGTCAGCCCGTAACGCTGGGTGTCTTTCAGACACTCAGTGTTATGTAATTTTCAGATGTCAGGTATCCATCTTTTACTCTTTACTTCAGAGCATTTGATGTTATGTATTGATTATCTTTGAATTGATTATGTAATTGGCATGATACATTTACCTGACTAATAATAAATTGTTACATTTGATTTTATTCTGACGTACTCTGGAATTATTAGAGCGCACCAGATTGATGTTTTAGAGCTCCGACTAACACATTGGCATTAGTTATGTATACTTAGACTGTAGAGGCTAGTAGACCAAATGGGTCTTCCGTTTAGAGCAACAAAAAGTTGTTTGACCAATCTAAATAGGGTGAGCCTCAACTCCTGATTATTGTAATATTATTTTAATTACGTGTACGTGGGAAACCACGGCATGATTATGTAAAGTTACCATTAGAGGAAGTTAAGTTGGTCTCTTGGTTCTATGGTAATGGTCATGGCCTCTGGTTAGATATAGTCTTGCATTAATTAAGTGGGTTCAGATCTAAGGGGACTGAAGAAAAAATATTCTAGAATGATCAACGTGGAGCACGGGCGTCTAGGATATCAGTTAATCGCCTCTGTCTAATGACCAAGACTGACGAGTTTGTGATTAAAGAGATCATAATCCGGTCGGTGCGAGATGCAAAGTGTTACTGGGATCCGGATGAACGGGTATAATTTCAACAAAGGGTTAAACAATAATCAAATGTGTAGTTAAACTATTATACAAATGACCAAATAATCAATCGGCATTCTAACTTAAATTCGAGGTCATGATAAAATGAAGTCAGATAAAACTAAATTGGAATTAAATTACTTTGCCCCGCTGAAAAGATTGAACGCGCAGAAACCTTCACCCGCTTATCGGAAGCCGTCGTTGGGACGATTGGGTGGGCCTTACAAAGTGGTGACCAGCCTCCGTGATCTTGCAAATTCAGGCAAGCAACGTCTTTTCAGTGGAATATTGGGATTTGCAACAAGCAAAGAGGTTTGATCTGCTTCTTTTCTTCATCTGCTGTGGTAAGTCAGTTCTTATTTGCTTTTTTAGAAGTGTTGAGGGAAAAATAGATGCATCCCATACAGACACATTAATAGAATGGGTCGGCATACCCAGAGCTAAGACCGGAGACCGAAATACGGTGGGGCTGGAGAATTAGACACAACCACATTGCTTCAGGGACATGATAGCAGCAGCGTCAAAAGACATCTCTTGCTATACATTTTAAGATCTCCTTGTTTGCCTACGCAACAAGAGATGAGACCTAAATTGGAATAGCATCTTCCAAATTATTTTCTGGTACTCAATGAAGAGTTGTAAGTTAAAGCCTATATGTTTTAAAATCAGCAAACTGCCTTCTCCATTGTTCTATTGGCTTTGTTGCAACAAACTAGCAACACTTTGATGAGAATGAGCAAACAACAGAATATAAATTCTAAACTGATAAACAGTTGGAAAACATAGGCTATGATCTGATAAATGAAAAGGCAGGCCGATGCATTTGTTTCTGAAAAGCAAAATTGGGTGATGTGATGCAACACATGTAACAAGTTAGGAAAACTTTTTGTTTGGCCAGAATTAAACCTCAGCTCTTACTGCTACAAAGCAAAATTACTCTTGACCACAAATAATTAAGAGGTGATAAGCATAAAATCTAAAACTGATACACAGAATGATAGTGATGTTTTTACTATATTTTTGTTAAGAAAACAGATGATTTAATGTTCCTGCTATTTAGTGGCTCATAGCTCAGCTCATGGGTACACCCACTCAGAGAACACACACCTTTTTTCCCTGTTCCATGGGAGCGGTTTAGCCAAATAGTAACACAAATTGAACCTATCACATCTTGTAAATCAGCTAAAATTGACACTGTGCCTTCATATAGTCTTTAAATAGACTAAATGAAACAAATAGGCATTTGAAATCTAAAAAGAGAAACAGTGAATGTGCATTGCATCAGCCCTGACCAAAACCTTTTCATATTCAAATGTATTGACATGAGAATGCAATCTGTGACTTCTTAACTCTCAAAAGGAAATTTTGAGCAGGGATTTAACCTGGTGGTTCATTGGATGTTAACAACAACAGAGCCGCTCATTGGCTTTAAGCCTGGCCGTTGTTGTACACACAATGTACATGCCAGTGCAGCTTTGACTGCAGGGCCAAATCAAAAGAATTGCCTTGTGCCAAATGAACACTTGGAAAACTAAGTTATTCCACAGACTCTTCAGAGACCAGAAATAATATTATTTAATTGATATTCTTTTTAATATAATATAATTATATTATAAATCAAATTATAATATACATTGTATTATAATTGCCAAGCAGGGCATTACATGGAGAAAGGTGATACATTGAAACCATACAATTTGATTTCATTGGTTCACTTCCTAGTGCCAAAAGGGGAGGGGGTTGTGCTTTTATTTTTTGCCTTTACAAGAACACAACTAGAAGTGTGGCACAGGTAATAGCAAACCAAATCATCCTTCACTGAGGTGCACCATATAAAATTTAATTTGATCAGGGAAGTAAATTTACAGTGGGGAGAACAAGTATTTGATACACTGCCGATTTTGCAGGTTTTCCTACTTACAAAGCATGTAGAGGTCTGTAATTTTTATCATAGGTACACTTCAACTGTGAGAGACGGAATCTAAAACTAAAATCCAGAAAATCACATTGTATGATTTTTAAATAATTAATTTGCATTTTATTGCATGACATAAGTATTTGATCACCTACCAACCAGTAAGAATTCCAGCTCTCACAGACCTGTTAGTTTTTCTTTAAGAAGCCCTCCTGTTCTCCACTCATTACCTGTATTAACTGCACCTGTTTGAACTCGTTACCTGTATAAAAGACACCTGTCCACACACTCAATCAAACAGACTCCAACCTCTCCACAATGGCCAACACCAGAGAGCGGTGTAAGGACATCAGGGATAAAATTGTAGACCTGCACAAGGCTGGGATGGGCTACAGGACAATAGGCAAGCAGCTTGGTGAGAAGGCAACAATTGTTGGCGCAGTTATTAGAAAATGGAAGAAGTTCAAGATGACGGTCAATCTCCCTCGGTCTGGGGCACCATGCAAGATCTCACCTCGTGGGGCATCAATGGTCATGAGGAAGGTGAGAGATCAGCCCAGAACTACACGGCAGGACCTGGTCAATGACCTGAAGAGAGCTGGGACCACAGTCTCAAAGAAAACCATTAGTAACACACTACGCCGTCATGGATTAAAATCCTGCAGCGCACGCAAGGTCCCCCTGCTCAAGCCAGCGCATGTCCAGGCCCGTCTGAAGTTTGCCAATGACCATCTGGATGATCCAGAGGAGGAATGGGAGAAGGTCATGTGGTCTGATGAGAAAAAAATAGAGCTTTTTGGTCTAAACTCCACTCGCCGTGTTTGGAGGAAGAAGAAGGATGAGTACAGCCCCAAGAACACCATCCCAACCGTGAAGCATGGAGGTGGAAACATCATTCTTTGGGGATGCTTTTCTGAAAAGGGGACAGGACGACTGCACCGTATTGAGGGGAGGATGGATGGGGCCATGTATTGCGAGATCTTGGCCAACAACCTCCTTCCCTCAGTAAGAGCATTGAAGATGGGTCGTGGCTGGGTCTTCCAGCATGACAACGACCCGAAACACACAGCCAGGGCAACTAAGGAGTGGCTCCGTAAGAAGCATCTCAAGGTCCTGGAGTGGCCTAGCCAGTCTCCAGACCTGAACCCAATAGAAAATCTTTGGAGGGAGCCGAAAGTCTGTATTGCCCAGCGACAGCCCCGAAACCTGAAGGATCTGGAGAAGGTCTGTATGGAGGAGTGCGTGCAAACCTGGTCAAGAACTACAGGAAACGTATAATCTCTGTAACTGCAAACAAAGGTTTCTGTACCAAATATTAAGTTCTGCTTTTCTGATGTATCAAATACTAATGTCATGCAATAAAATGCAAATTAATTACTTAAAAATCATACAATGTGATTTTCTGGATTTTTGTTTTAGATTCCATCACTCACAGTTGAAGAGTGCCTATGATAAAAATTACAGACCTCTACATGCTTTGTAAGTGGGCAAACCTGCAAAATCGGCAGTGTATCAAATACTTGTTCTCCCCACTGTACAAGGGGGGTGTGAAATGCTAAACATCAGGCAGAAGTACCACAGTCTTTACAGGTCACAGAGATCTGCACTAATCAAATGTGTGAACGACACCATAAAACAACAATTGCTAAGCAGACAACACCAACACAGGTGAACAAATTTCTGCCCACAGATCTGGCTGTAATGAGAGCAACTGGAAGTAAAGCCATGGGCATCAACCCATCGGAATTCATGACAGTATGAGTGATAAAAGCTCTGATTAATCCAGAAACATTTTCCTAGCAGAACTGGGGTCTCTAATGCTCATGACACAGCAATCTGTGAACGCTCAACTGCAAGTGCAGCTTTAGGTGTTACACACTGTACTGAAACAACAGCAGTGATTCAGATCTGGCCGATGAAACTCGGTTTCATGTGACATCTGGGATGAAAATTGCAATAGACATAATGGTGCAATTCAAATAATTCCACGTCTGAATGTGAAGCTTTTGATAACGTCAGAATTAACTGTGGTTCTCTCTGCATTTGTTTCTGTCTCAGGTTGACCACTGCAATTCCTTGGAGGACGGACACTGGGAAGGTGCCTGACCCCACCTGCATCAGAGCCAGGACAGCGGAATTGTTAGAACATATCCTGAGGTGTGGAGATGGGTGCGAAGACACTTGATGGGGTCATTCACACCTCACAGTGTCTACGTGGCCTCCCAGTGTAGCACTGGAACGAAATTATGCAACACAGATTGTTATAGATTAGATTCCACCCATTTCCCAGACATGAACACAGAGCACACACCTCCACTATACACTCTCACGGCATCATCACCTGGTATAGATCCAGTCTATCCAGGCTGAACACTACACATCATAGAAGACAAAGATGGCTTAGATTCCAAAAGTGTTATCTCACTAAAGATCTATTGTCCATCTACACATGAACATTGCTTCACACACATAGGGACAGTACAGTTAATCCCATGATGACAGACAGTCTAACGAAGACACACATAGCATACGCTATTCACAACCCTCCGCCAACTCATGGGAAAACACTGTATTACACATATGCATGGCTACAGTCACAAATTGATGATGCAAATTCTCAAGCAGAGACAGACCTGCTATTAAAATTCAAAGTGTTTAAACTTTCTGGTTATTGGGGTGGTTGGCAAACCAGAGGGCCCCTGGTTTCTCAACATATTACTAATAACAGAAACATTATCAAAGCAGATAGATCTGAAGCGTAAGCACTTCAATCAATCAAATACAAATTTACAATTTGAACATACCATCGACCGTGACTTAGCCAGCATGCAGCATAACGAACACACACACACACACACACACACACCAAACTGTTGCAAGGAATGCACAATCTCCATTCTTGTATGACTAAGCATGTTTCAAGTCACCTCTTAGAAACTCCAGGAAACTAAATCCAAACAAACTTCGCTTTGGACTGATTTAGTTTAAAATGATGTCACACCAGTTCATTCTTCTATTTCGCTTGAAGTATTTTGAGGCTTTAAATATGCTATATTGGGTTTATGAAGAAAAAGCAGCTCAGTAAACTGAAGGCCGTAAGGACACCGATAGCTTCTGAACTCTGTTGAGGTGACCACAACTGAAGTAACTCTAGTTTCAATTCCAGCCCTCTGGTGCAGCGGTTGTAACATAATATCTCGATTAGAGAACTTGATCGAAGCTGACAGCTCCAACTGAAGCCCTGAAGTCCTCATGCAACCTTAACACCTGTGGCCTGTTTAATAGCACACTCCTGAGTTCATAACCATCCCCCAGCCTCAAAGAACCATCCCTGCAAACGGTGCACTGAACCATGAACGCAACACTTCACTCACTGGCCACTACTACACTACTGAGATTTTATGTATGTCATTGAGTTCCAGAATATCTGAATATAGCTTCAGGGGAGAAAAAAACCTTTTTAAAAACCTGAAAAACATATCAAGTGCACAAATAAAGCAAATGCTGTGACATACTGAAAATCTATTGTGACCGCCATTTTGACAAAAAAAAGGGGTTTATATTATGTAACAAATTATCAAACCAAGTGGCATTTTTTTTTTTTAAGCACACTTTAAGGACATTTTACAAAAATAAGTGCTTTCAAATGACAAAAATAAATAAATAAATACATACCGTTTAAAATAAGAAAGTACTGGATACTTTGTAGTCAACATTGTAGTTGAACCTGTTAATAGCTAATGAATAAAGATAGTAATCGTGAAGAGCTCTGGTTCTGATTGCTCATAATGACTCTATTCCTTACCAATTCTTGAAACAAAAGAAATGCAATTTCAGTGCCAAATGGCGAGATAATTTCAATAAAAAATACCTTTAAAACAATGTTTGCAAAAGGTGTTTGCACATATTTCCACAGATGTTTAGAGGTACAAATGAAATCCAATAATTAGACTATATATTAAACAACAATAGTATAAAAAAACAGTAGCTATTTTTAAATAAAATGTTATTTATTCCTAGACCAGCTAACAAAACTTATAATGTGTGTCTGTAGAAACATGCTGTCATATGAACCACTAGTGACTACAGTGATTTAAGTCTCAGTTATAAGCTGTATTTGTCCGATTCACTAAAAAGAACTCAAGAGTCATTTATTCGGTAATCAGACTCCACTAGATACGCAGCATGTTTTTTAATTCACTGAAAAGAACGGCTCAGAGCCATTCGCTAAGGAATCGAACCGCTCTGGTTGCACAGCATGTTTTTGATTAACTAAAAAAAAGAGCTTGGGAATCAGACTCTGGTCGCGCTGTAAGTTTACAGCTGTCAGTAATAATAATAATAACAACAACAACAATAATAATTTGTTACATTTATATATTTTTTCAGCACACAAAGCGCTTTACATATAGAAGGGGGGAATCTCCTCAAACACCACCAATGTGCAGTATCCACCTGGATGATGCGACGGCAGCCATATTGCGCCAGAACGCACACCACACAACCAGCTTATTGGTGGAGAGGATATGGAGTGATGAAGCCAATCAGTATATATGGGGATGACTAGGAGGCCATGATGATGGACAGACGCCAATGGGCAAGTTTATTCAGGATGCCAGTACACCCCTACTCTTTTATGAAGGACATCCTGGCATTTTTTAATGACCACAGAGAGTCAGGACCTCTTTTAACATCTCATCTGGGATGGTGCTTTTTGACAGTATAGTGTCCCCATCACTATATTGGGGCGCTAGGACACACAGACCACAGGGTGAGCACCCCCTGCTGGCCTCACTAACACCTCTTCCAGCAGCAACCTGGTTTTCCCCATGCAGCAGTGTTGTGGTGGCACCAGTGCGCAATACTCTGTCAAAGTCTTAAATCAATATTCCATTCACATTGGCAGAAGAATACACATGCAAAAAAAAAAAAAAAGAACCAAACGTTTTTCAGGCTCAGAAAAGTATTATAGTTGTGAGAAAATCTGTAGCTTCACTGGTTTGCAAATGCCACTTCTACATTTACACATGAAGTGTGACTTAAATGTCCAAAAACATCCAAAAACACAAACTGTGAAAAATGAATAAAATAATACAATAACTATTCCCAATTCCCCACTTCAATTAACTGTTTAGTATCTGTCTTTCTGAACACAGCAGCGGATCAAATGAGGGCATGTGGAGCTAAATAGAGAGGCCATACGCCATTTCTGACGCCATGTGAAACTATACTGACGCTTAAAGAGCTCCCTTTGGACGTGCTATTAAGCACAATGTACAACAAGAAACAACCGCTCAAAAGCAAAATCAGCATAACATGAGCAGTGAAGCAGACAGGATCTGTTATATTGTCGTTGCTAAAGAGGGATTATGGTTAAGGCCACTGTAGAAGCAGAACTTATTGGGAATATAATGAGAGGATGACGAGAAAAAAGGGCAGAAAAGCTGAACCCATTTTATATGGCTGGGTTTGATTAAATAACCTTAAGCCAAATGCTTTTATAACGTAATCATATTTTCTGCATCTCTGCTTGCCGTCACAGTTGTAGCAAATCTTACATCAACAGCAAATCATTACAGAGGAAATCTGACTCATTGTTCATTGCTGTAGAGTGCATTTGATATATGCAAGGGGAAAAGGTTAACACAAAAGACTGACAGTGATCTTTACTGCATATGGGGATAAAATAAATATCTGTCATGTCTTCCATATGCTTATCTTCTCTTGAGGAGAAGATAAGCATAAGGAAATGTTTGTCAAGCCGTGTGTTCTGAAAAAAACAAATGAAACACATATGTAATACAGGAGCCTTAATTTCACGCATAAATAACAAACATCTGTTGAGCACAAGTATTCACAAAAGTAAAAGTTTATTACTTTATATTTTGAAAAATGCCTGGCTGGAATAGAAAGATCTTTGTTCCACATTCATTGGTAAAAAAAAAATGGTTAAAAAAATTATGGTTATAATTGTGATAAATAAAATCACAAAATTAAAAAATCTGTAAAAATCTACAGAGACTGCAATGAAATCAGGATCTTGTCACAATAAATTAGCAAAACACAACAGAAGACTGAAACCAACCCTAGATTTGATGGATGATGAGCTTCCAGGCCTACTACACAGCTGCTGTATCTGTCTATGGAAGAAAACATATGGCTTAAGTCTACTGCCAAAATATGAAAGCTTGGCCCTACACCCAACAGAAAAAAGATTATAAGAATTCAGACACTCATCTTTACACAAATGTGTATACAAATGTAAGTGAAATACAAATGTAAGTGAAATGATTTTTGAAGGATCATGTGACACTCAAGACTGGAGTAATGATGCTGAAGATTCAGCTTTGCCATCACATGCAATTACATTTTATAATACAGTGGGGAGAACAAGTATTTGATACACTGCCGATTTTGCAGGTTTTCCTACTTACAAAGCATGTAGAGCTCTGTAATTTTTATCATAGGTACTCTTCAACTGTGAGTGACGGAATCTAAAACAAAAATCCAGAAAATCACATTGTATGATTTTTAAATAATTCATTTGCATTTTATTGCATGACATAAGTATTTGATCACCTACCAACGAGTAAGAATTCCGGCTCTCACAGACCTGTTAGTTTTTCTTTAAGAAGCCCTCCTGTTCTCCACTCATTACCTGTATTAACTGCACCTGTTTGAACTCGTTACCTGTATAAAAGACACCTGTCCACACACTCAGTCAAACAGACTCCAACCTCTCCACAGTGGCCAAGACCAGAGAGCTGTGTAAGGACATCAGGGATAAAATTGTAGACCTGCACAAGGCTGGGATGGGCTACAGGACAATAGGCAAGCAGCTTGGTGAGAAGGCAACAACTGTTGGCACAATTATTAGAAAATGGAAGAAGTTCAAGATGACGGTCAATCTCCCTCGGTCTGGGGCACCATGCAAGATCTCACCTCGCGGGGCATCAATGATCATGAGGAAGGTGAGGGATCAGCCCAGAACTACACGGCAGGACCTGGTCAATGACCTGAAGAGAGCTGGGACCACAGTCTCAAAGAAAACCATTAGTAACACACTACGCCGTCATGGATTAAAATCCTGCAGCGCGCGCAAGGTCCCCCTGCTCAAGCCAGCGCATGTCCAGGCCCGTCTGAAGTTTGCCAATGACCATCTGGATGATCCAGAGGAGGAATGGGAGAAGGTCATGTGGTCTGATGAGACAAAAATAGAGCTTTTTGGTCTAAACTCCACTCGCCGTGTTTGGAGGAAGAAGAAGGATGAGTACAACCCCAAGAACACCATCCCAACCGTGAAGCATGGAGGTGGAAACATCATTCTTTGGGGATGCTTTTCTGCAAAGGGGACAGGACGACTGCACCGTATTGAGGGGAGGATGGATGGGGCCATGTATCGCGAGATCTTGGCCAACAACCTCCTTCCCTCAGTAAGAGCATTGAAGATGGGTCGTGGCTGGGTCTTCCAGCATGACAACAACCCGAAACACACAGCCAGGGCAACTAAGGAGTGGCTCCGTAAGAAGCATCTCAAGGTCCTGGAGTGGCCTAGCCAGTCTCCAGACCTGAACCCAATAGAAAATCTTTGGAGGGAGCTGAAAGTCCGTATTGCCCAGCGACAGCCCCGAAACCTGAAGGATCTGGAGAAGGTCTGTATGGAGGAGTGGGCCAAAATTCCTGCTGCAGTGTGTGCAAACCTGGTCAAGAACTACAGGAAACGAATGATCTCTGTAATTGCAAACAAAGGTTTCTGTACCAAATATTAAGCTCTGCTTTTCTGATGTATCAAATACTTATGTCATGCAATAAAATGCAAATGAATGACTTAAAAATCATACAATGTGACTTTCTGGATTTTTGTTTTAGATTCCGTCACTCACAGTTGAAGAGTACCTATGACAAAAATTACAGACTTCTACATGCTTTGTAAGTGGGCAAACCTGCAAAATCGGCAGTGTATCAAATACTTGTTCTCCCCACTGTATATTAAAATATAAAATTGTTATTTAAAATTGTAACAATATTCAAACTGAGTCCAAGTACATCTAAAAAATTAGGATTAACTTTAAAACAATTTTCACATTTCGAAAGTAAAATTAAAAAATAATTACAAAGAAACGGCAAGTAACACATTAAATTAAATAAAACGTGAAATTTATTTACACGCACTCACACACACAATCGCTGTCTGGCAGAAGCCTTGTATCTCCATCAGAGCCACACCAGTTTTTTTTTTTTATTTCTTATAAGTCATTACTATTGGTCACCCTTTACATCTGTCTGTGTTACATGATTAGTCTGTTTCTGTTGTGTTTTTGCATGTCACATGTTCCTTTGTTAGTTTTCCCGCCAGTCCTTTGTTACCATAGTTACCCTCTTTAGTTTTGTTCGTTTCAGCTGTGTTTAGTTCATTATCTCGTTTCAGTTTGCTACTTAAGTTCCTCCCTGTTCCTCACTCTTTGTCTGGTCACTGTTCCGTCCGTCCGTCTGTCCTTCCTTCCTTCCTTCCTTCCTTCCTTCCTTCCTATTTAAACACGTGTGGATTGCATCTCCTGAGTCTTCTGCCTGTTCGTGTACACACAACTGTAACAGATGACCAGACCCCCGAAAAGATGGACGAGCGGGTAACAATTCTCGTCTTGGCTCAGGAGCCAAGATATGCTGTCATTTCTGACCCGTTTTATCCCTGTGGCCGTTGCTAGCGATCTCGAGGATGAGACGCTGAAGATGCTATTCAGGATCGGGGTCACCTACCATCATTCCGTGGACCTCCCAGACACCGCAGGATTGAGCTGGAGAGAAGCGGTAATCCGGTGTCTGGAGAGCGTCGCGCCCTGGTCCTGGATATCCCCTGTCTCCGTCCAGAGCCCTCTGGCGTCCCCTGTCTCTGTCCAGAGCCCAGTGACGTCCCCTGTCTCCATCCAGAGCCCGTTGGAGGACCACTGGCTCATCGATTTTTGGAGAGAACCATCTTCCGTCCTCGTCCAGTGTCCTGCGACAGTCCATGTCGAGAGTCCAGTGATGGCTCCAGCCCGAGACCAGCGTCCAAAATGGACTCCGCCTCCTTCCGTCCCGAGTCCAGGGAAGAGTCCAGAGAAAGACACCAGCACCGCCAGGACTTCCTGTACTCCCACCCAGCCTCCCTCTCCCACCTCCTCCAATCATCTGTTCCTTATCCCCGTCTCCGCTGCTGCCTGTCAGCCCCTCTGCTCACCCTCAGCCCCCATCGGAGGTGTGGGCTCGCCGTGGGTCAGCCAGTCTTCAGCTCCATCGCGGTCCATGGATTCCCGGTCTCTGCCTCCAACCTCCGTGACCAGGACTCTGCCTCGGCCCGTCGAGCCATTAGCTCCGCCTTGGCTCCTACCTCCCTCGTCTCCACCGTGGCCCCTCAGTCCACCAGTTCCGCCGAGCTCCCTCGTCTCGCCGGTTCCGCCTTGGTCGTTCGTTGTTTGTTACCATAGTTACCCTTGTTAGTTGTTCGTTTCCGCTGTGTTTAGTTCATTATCTCGTTTCAGTTTGCTACTTAAGTTCCTCCCTGTTCCTCACTCTTTGTCTGGTCACCATTATGCTATGTTGTGTTGTTGCCTGTCTGCCTGCCTTGCGTTTATTTCTATTTAAACACGTTTGGATTGCATCTCCTGAGTCTTCTGCCTGTTCCTGTATACACAACTGTAACAGTATGTGGCTTTTGCAAATATAACCACTGAAAAGTATTGAAAAGAGCTTGTGACTAAACCTCATAACTGTCGGTAAAACCTCATAAGATTTGACCCAAAAAAAAAAACCTGAGCGCCCAGATAGCTATAAGAATCAATAAACTTTATAACCTGTAAGTTGATGAAAACGTAATGCAATGCACTTACTGCCTTAGATTCCAAAGACGGACAAAACTCGTATGTCTGAAACTCTCAGAAATTTGCTGGTCAAAAACCTTGTAACGCCATTTGAGCTTGATTTTGGTAAATTGTTAATAATATAATGACACATCTGACCATATATAAAGCCACAATATCAAATTTGACAACAAAGTGTTTAATTATTTAAAAAAATACAGTGTTTTTTCCATTTCCTGAAAAGTATGGGAGTTATGGACATACAAGGTTTCTGCCCTATATATATATATATATATATATACACACATATATACAGTGGGGCGAACAAGTATTTGATACACTGCCGATTTTGCAGGTTTGCCCACTTACAAATCATGCAGAAGTCTGTAATTTTTATCATAGGTACTCTTCAACTGTGAGAGACGGAATCTAAAACAAAAATCCAGAAAATCACATTGTATGATTTTTAAATAATTAATTTGCATTTTATTGCATGACATAAGTATTTGATACATCAGAAAAGCAGAACTTAATATTTGGTACAGAAACCTTTGTTTGCAATTACAGAGATCATACGTTTCCTGTAGTTCTTGACCAGGTTTGCACGCACTCCTCCATACAGACCTTCTCCAGATCCTTCAGATTTCGGGGCTGTCGCTGGGCAATACAGACTTTCAGCTCCCTCCAAAGATTTTCTATTGGGTTCAGGTCTGGAGACTGGCTAGGCCACTCCAGGACCTTGAGATGCTTCTTACGGAGCCACTCCTTAGTTGCCCTGGCTGTGTGTTTCAGGTCGTTGTCATGCTGGAAGACCCAGCCACGACCCATCTTCAATGCTCTTACTGAGGGAAGGAGATTGTTGGCCAAGATCTCGCGATACATGGCCCTATCCATCCTCCCCTCAATACGGTGCAGTCGTCCTGTCCCCTTTTCAGAGAAGCATCCCCAAAGAATGATGTTTCCACCTCCATGCTTCACGGTTGGGATGGTTTACTTGGGGCTGTACTCATCCTTCTTCTTCCTCCAAACACGGCGAGTGGAGTTTAGACCAAAAAGCTCTATTTTTTTTCTCATCAGACCACATGACCTTCTCCCATTCCTCCTCTGGATCATCCAGATGGTCATTGGCAAACTTCAGACGGGCCTGGACATGCGCTGGCTTGAGCAGGGGGGCCTTGCGTGCGCTGCAGGATTTTAATCCATGACGGCGTAGTGTGTTACTAATGGTTTTCTTTGAGACTGTGGTCCCAGCTCTCTTCAGGTCATTGACCAGGTCCTGCCATGTAGTTCTGGGCTGATCCCTCACCTTCCTCATGATCATTGATGCCCCACGAGGTGAGATCTTGCATGGTGCCCCAGACCGAGGGAGATTGACCGTCATCTTCAACTTCTTCCATTTTCTAATAATTGCGCCAACAGTTGTTGCCTTCTCACCAAGCTGCTTGCCTATTGTCCTGTAGCCCATCCCAGCCTTGTGCAGGTCTACAATCTTATCCCTGATGTCCTTACACCGCTCTCTGGTGTTGGCCATTGTGGAGAGGTTGGAGTCTGCTTGATTGAGTGTGTGGACAGGTGTCTTTTATACAGGTAACGAGTTCAAACAGGTGCAGTTAATACAGGTAATGAGTGGAGAACAGGAGGGCTTCTTAAAGAAAAACTAACAGGTCTGTGAGAGCTGGAATTCTTACTGGATGGTAGGTGATCAAATACTTATGTCATGCAATAAAATGCAAATTAATTATTTAAAAATCATACAATGTGATTTTCTGGATTTTTGTTTTAGATTCCATCTCTCACAGTTGAAGTGTACCTATGATACAAATTACAGACCTCTACATGCTTTGTAAGTAGGAAAACCTGCAAAATCGGCAGTGTATCAAATACTTGTTCTCCCCACTGTATTTAACTACCTTTAAGATAAATGTTAACGTGTGCCCCCTAAAAGCACCAGTGGCCCCTACCTGGTCCCCCCAGTCACCGTGGTCTAGAACCGCCACTGAGTCCCAGGAGACATGTTTGTATGGGGTTTAAAGGGCTTCGTCAGCATTACAGAGATACAGAATTGAGGAGTTCGCCACAGCCAGGCCAAACATTAAGCTCTCTTGATACTAGACTGTCAATTTTTATGGCCTTGTTTGTTGTTCAGGTGAGATGGAATTAGACGGTGTCCCTATTAGAGGCCATTTTGAAAGGATTCCTGCCTGGTCTGCCAATAAATCGCTAACTATATTGACCTTGGCCAACATTTCATACAAGCTGATTATGACTACTAAAAATAGTGGATGCAGATGGAGGTAAGATGTTATTCAAGGATTGGTAATGTAAAGGTTATTTTTTTATTTTTTTTGATGTCAAGGCTCTTTTGATGCCTTGACATCTTGATAAACGAAGGTAATGTTTAACATAAAATTTATGTTAAAATGACAGATCTGATCTGATAATTACCAAGTGGATCAGCATTATCAAACTTCAAGTGGAGTTTAAATGTTTTAATGTTTCCTGGCGTGCACTTATAATGTTAGTATGATTTTTTAAATCAAAAATTTAGAAATAAAAGGCATTTTTCCTACCCTGATATTAGCCCTCTGATTTGAACGCTCTGAAGGGGCGTGTCTGCTGCGAGACTTCAGTGTAAACGCCCACTGCTGTGATTGGCTAACATCCATATGAAATCGCTATTTAGGGGTAGAACGGTTTGGCAAGCACTTGCACCGCGGTTCATCTCAAATCTGATGACGCATCTATAATATGGTTTGGTGAAAATAACGTGTAAAACAGACAGACAGACTTAGGTTAATGTATGTTTCTGTCGATGGATACACATTCTGGCTTCCCAATACATTACAACAACAGCGATGATCAAAAAGCGTGGACAAAACAGTCACTCTTGTATGCGAGTGCCGTATGCTCGAACGTAAGCACTCAGTCATATACGCCGTCATCACCCGGGTGTTAGCGCAGGTGAGACCTGAACAGCACATGATGCTATCTGTGTTTAAACTAAACTCATTTAAGACGCGAAAGAGAACTCGCGCACGTTGAGAGAAGGTGTGTGTGTGTGTGTACTCATCTGAAGCGCGCGCACGGCGCGTCGCAGATAGCGCGCAAATATTGAGTTGTCTTTCAAGTCTTGCGCTTGAACGGACAAATTCACACAAAAAAATGTCAACATGCCCGTCTTGGTGAATAATCCTAGCGAACATAGTAGGTTATGTCTTACGTGAAACGTAAACAGTCGACAAAGAGGTGTGTTCATGTGTAACAGTATGTACAGTACTGATGTGCATTATTTCTTAAAGCGAAAGAAGCCTTTTCCTGCTGTCTGTGTTTTTAATGTTAATCAAACAACAAATGACAAGAAATCACTCACTGCTCTTGACTGAATAGCTTTTGTAACTTCAATAATGATTAATCTTTATAAAATTTATACAGTGAAGATTCTAATATGCAATGTTATTTTATATGCATCTTTGCTCTATTGTATTTGTGCTGTTGCTTGTAGTTTGATTATTTGTTCTTATTTTGGTTATTTTTATTTGACAAATGTCCTAATTACCCTGATCATAGCACATACCGAACCGTACCAAAACCGTGACCCTAAAACCGTGATACAAACCGAACCTTGAGTAATTTGAACCGTTCCACCCCTACTAGTATTACATATGTAACTCTCTCGAAAACTTTTAGCACGTTTTTACTATTAGAGCTCTCACAGTTAACTAATCGTGAAAAGTGTTGATTATAGCATTATATTTAGATCTATAAGATTATATTTAGATCAAGGCATGAAAGGTTGCAGTGATGAGCATTGTAGCCAATCACAGACATGTTGAGCGCATGAATGCAATGATCACGCCATTGTAACTCGATTTCTGAACGCTAATGAATGCTTTCATAATAACTAACAAACATGATGTAAATAAGAGATTCGTTGATTACAATGGGAGTTTTGGTGAGAGTTCCGAACTCAGTCACTGATAAACTCACAAACTTGAACTCTGAGTTGACTTACCCTGAGATGGGAAACTCTGAGTTTTGGGTTTCAGAACAGCTAAATTGAGGTAGTTCAATCAACTTCGAGTAGACTGACTCTGAGTTAAGTGCGTGCACCACGACTATGAAAAGCCATGATCAATGGAGCTCCGAAATTACGATTCACCATGGCAACAGCACCCAACAAAAAGACATTTGCATACTTCAGGGTCAAACGTAAGTTTAATTCTTAATCATTGTGATAATATCAGAGGTGAAAACTGGCAGAACGGTAAGTTATTGAACTAATATTCATTTTCATGGTATCAAAAGAAGAAAAAAGAATGTGGTAGCAGCTAAAAATTAAGTATAAAAATATAATTCAATCAGGTAAAGCTTTAAGCATAAAAGGTTCATGGGTGTAGGTTTCATGACTTTACAAACATTTGACATATTAAATAAATATCATTCAGTGTCTTTTTCAATGTGCAGCAGCTTTTTCCACATAGTCTAATGGTCTTTTCACATAATGTTCTCTAATCCAACCTGTTACATTTCTGAATTAGGGTAATGAAATTAACATTTAACTTCTACTCAGCCAACAGCAAGAAGGCAGAGGCTCACAAAATGATGGGAGGACCTGCACCACCACCACTGACAGAAGAAGAGGAGTTGGTGGAAGAATATTAAAATCCAAAAGGAAAAAAAAAAGAACTGTTGCTTTTGTATTTAGCAAATAAAGATGACCAAATAAATTGTGAATAATTTGTGTTTATTTAACACCTGTGGTGTATGGCACATATTTCAGACTACCTTTCCATCTGGTATTCTTCCATTCCATATAGTAATCTGTTTCATTTTCGGAAGGTGCGATGATGGGAATATGCGTATCAATGCATCCAACCACATTGGAAATCCTAAAGGAAATTTTAATTATTAGGTTACTTCCAGAGGTTGCAACAAGATATGAAATGAACATCAATTAACCTGATTTCTACACCACTGACCTGCAATCCTGTGAAACTCCTCTTTGATGCTCTCATGGGTTTGTGCCCAGGAAACAACACAAACATATTCAGAAAGAGCTCACGTGAGAGTGAGGCAAACTTTCCTTACCTCTCTGCATACAGCAGTCTTACTAATATGCTCTGCATCTCTGATATTATACAGAAAACTATCATTAAAACATGGTACTGCTCAAATAAATATGCATGTGGATATAGCAAGCAAAAGAAAATCTTCTCCTGACATAAATCTAACTCCCTACAAATTATTGCAGTCTCCTCATCTACAGGATGCTATTTTTGTCATTTTGACAGTGTCCTCTTGATGAAAATATTTGCAGTGAACGAATGTACCTGCACCGCAAAAAATGCTTTTCTTTTGTCTTGTAATTTCCAGTCATAAGTATTTAGTCTCGTTTCCTGGGGGACAAAAAAAAAAAAAAAAAGCTAATTTAAGTGCATTTTTCCTATTTTGCAAATTATCTGCCAATAGAGTAAGAAAAAATACTCAGTATGAAAAGCATTTGTGCAGCATAAATGAATGAATGAAGTATTTAAACACCGCTGGCGCTTTAAAAAGGGGGAGGAGACCAAAAGAAACTCTGGGTTTACCGAAGAAAACCTGCTCCCGACCAGGTTAGGTTCACAGAGTAAGTTACCCTGGTAACTGACTCTGAGTATAAGTTACCTCTTGACTTAGCCTGCTTTCTGGGGACTGGGGCTAAAAAGTGGCCCTGGACTTTTTGGCACAGAGCGGCCCATCACAACCGGTCCACAACAAATCACACCATAAACCCACCAGTTCATTATGCACAGAGCAATTTTTAACATCACTTACTATACCATAAAAATACAACACAATACAGAAATATAAATGCTATAAAAAAATTTTTTAATTGAAATGCTTATCATTGACATTAATGAATGACTGGCATACTTTACATTATAATTTATCTTTCCTGGTGTACATGGCAAATAGTAAATAATTTTGAAGAATTTTTATACAGCTCTTTTACATAGAGAGACAGTTTATTATCACTTAAATTTCAATACCTACCATAATGCTCTGGTATGGTCTAGCAGACTAGAAGACTACAGTTTTATGGTGCCTTTCTAGTGGTTATAGTATTACAGTATTTTACTTTTTACAATACAGTAAAACAGTAGTACTGTGAAATATTATAATTTACAAATCAAAACAAAATGATAATAATTGTCACGGTTCTGTTTGTGTTTTGGACTTTCAGTTTGTGTTTTGATTTCATTCCTGTGTTCCTTTGTTAATTTTCCCGCCAATCCTTTGTTTCCATAGTTACCCTCATTAGTTCATTTGTCCCAGCTGTGTCTAGTTAATCATCTTGTTTCTGTTCTCTACTTAAGTTGCACCCTCACCTTCAGTCTTTGTCTAGTCACTGTTATGTTGGAGTGTGTTTCTCTGCCTTTCTGTTTGTTCCTGAGTGTCATTACTTAAGTTTGGATTTTGATCTTCAGTTTGTTCCTGTTTCCCGATACCATTACAATAATTAACCAGCAAATCATCATATTAGAATAATTTCTGAGGGATCGTGTGACACTGAAGACAGAGTATTGATGCTGAAAATTCAGGTTTGATCACAGGAATAAATTACATTTTAAAAATATTTTACAATGCAAAACAGTTTTAAAAAATTTCAAATGTATCATTACAATAGTGTTTTACTGTATTTTTGATCAAATAAATTCAGCCTTCTTTCAAAAACATTTAAAGTCTTAATTATTTCAAACTTTTCATCACCAGTGTGTAGCTATATATAAAATAATGCATGTGAACTTATTATATTTATATATATATATATATATATATTATATATATATATATATATATATATTATATATATAATGCTATAAATAATGACACTTCCTAATCACAGGAAAGTGAAAGTAGTCAGATTTACCATGCTCTAGTGTAAGTTTGAGTGATATTTTGAGTTTAATGAATAATTTTCTTAGACAAATGAAATTACTGAAGAAATCCTGGAAACAGATATAAAAACATTAACTCCCCTCTTATGTCTGATATGCTGAAAACTGCGTCGTTGATGTTTCTTCATGCATTGTTTGACGAATAACGTATAGGCTAAATGGCATTCAAATCTACAATGGGAAAAGGCCAGTAGTAGTTTGCATCCCTGGAAATTAATGTAGGTCGTTTAACCTTTTATATCGTATACAGCTGGCAAATATTGCCGAATTGTCTCATGTTCAGTCGCTTAATCCGATCGGCTCGCATTTTCCCAAAAGCGCCGGGCGCTCAGCTCGGCTTCTGTTCTGTAAACAGTAAATCACGCCTTTTAAACTGCTGCACTGAGCTGGTTTGATCACGCTAAATTGATTAGAATTAACTCAAGTGGGCCGCGCCGGCCATTCTTCTGGGCCGACGGAAGGCTAGGATACGTACATTTACTATAATTCATTCTTCATATGACGTAGCAATGGGCCGTCCCACATTGTACAGCGGGCCACTGGGAAAACACCCGGTGCTCTAGATGGCCAGTCCGCCACTGTTATATATATATATATTTTTTTTAAATCTGACCGGCCCACATTTTAAAAAAATGGTCCGGCCCCTCTGGCATTTGCCAGAATTGCCCGATGGCCAATCCGCCCCTGGTTGTGGCATTACTGTCGAGTTTTACGTATCGATACCTTTACGTATTGTTTGCAAAACCTGCACCGAAATTGTGACTGATTAACTAAAGAATCCACAGTGAAATGTACAGAATACAAATAAATTATGCTCAACTGAGACACACATTGTTGAAAATAAATAACCACATTAGGATTCTTTGGAAGGTAATGTTATTTTTAGTCCAGTGATCCAGTATTGCTCTTCTCTCCTCATCTCACTAACACCCCAGTGGGCGGGGCCAAAGTTAGGCATTTATTTTCATCCGCAGAGGCAGTATTTCACCTATCTATTATAGATAGGCACATTCCACAACGAGTCGTGCTCTGGGCTTAGTTACAATAAAAGCTGTTTTTGGACTAACAAGGAAGTTTTCAGTTCTGAAACTTACAGGATATTCTTAAAATATGACGACCTCTTATACAGTGGGGAGAACAAGTATTTGATACACTGCCGATTTTGCAGGTTTGCCCACTTACAACGCATGTAGAAGTCTGTAATTTTTATCATAGGTACTCTTCAACTGTGAGAGATGGAATCTAAAACAAATCCAGAAAATCACATTGTATGATTTTTAAGTAATTAATTTGCATTTTATTGCATGACATAAGTATTTGATACATCAGAAAAGCAGAGCTTAATATTTGGTACAGAAACCTTTGTTTGCAATTATAGAGATCATACATTTCCTGTAGTTCTTGACCAGGTTTGCACACACTGCAGCAGGGATTTTGGCCCACTCCTCCATACAGACCTTCAGGTTTCGGGGCTGTCGCTGGGCAATACGGACTTTCAGCTCCCTCCAAAGATTTTCTATTGGGTTCAGGTCTGGAGACTGGCTAGGCCACTCCAGGACCTTGAGATGCTTCTTACGGAACCATTCCTTAGTTGCCCTGGCTGTGTGTTTCAGGTCGTTGTCATGCTGGAAGACCCAGCCACGAACCATCTTCAATGCTCTTACTGAGGGAAGGAGGTTGTTGACCAAGATCTCGTGATACATGGCCCCATCCATCCTCCCCTCAATACGGTGCAGTCGTCCTGTCCCCTTTGCAGAAAAGCATCCCCAAAGAATGATGTTTCCACCTCCATGCTTCACGGTTGGGATGGTGTTCTTGGGGTTGTACTCATCCTTCTTCCTCTAAACACAGCGAGTGGAGTTTAGACCAAAAAACTCTTTTTTTTTTTCTCATCAGACCACATGACCTTCTCCCATTCCTCCTCTGGATCATCCAGATGGTCATTGGCAAACTTCAGAGATCTTGCATGGTGCCCCAGACCGAGGGAGATTGACCATCATCTTCAACTTCTTCCATTTTCTAATAATTGCGCCAACGTTGTTGCCTTCTCACCAAGCTGCTTGCCTATTGTCCTGTAGCCCATCCCAGCCTTGTGCAGGTCTACAATTTTATCCCTGATGTCCTTACACAGCTCTCTGGTGTTGGCCATTGTGGAGAGATTGGAGTCTGTTTGATTGGGTGTGGACAGGTGTCTTTTATACAGGTAACAAGTTCAAACAGGTGCAGTTAATACAGGTAATGAGTGGAGAACAGGAGGGCTTCTTTAAGAAAAACTAACAGGTCTGTGAGAGCTGGAATTCTTACTGGTTGGTAGGTGATCAAATACTTATGTCATGCAATAAAATGCAAATTAATTATTTAAAAATCATACAATGTGATTTTCTGGATTTTTGTTTTAGATTCCGTCTCTCACAGTTGAAGTGTACCTATGATAAAAATTACAGACTTCTACATGCTTTGTAAGTAGGAAAACCTGCAAAATCGGCAGTGTATCAAATACTTGTTCTCCCCACTGTATGTCAAAAGCCCCTATAATGTGTGATGTTGTGAATATTTGGGATGTGATTTTAATAATATTTTTCACGTTTACAAATTAGTTGTATAAGCACACAAGTGACTGTTTGCTAACTTCTTGTGTTAGTGTTAGTCTTATATAATTAATTTGCAATTTTTTTTTTTACATTTCTTTAAAATGGATGGCATGATAGAAAACAGCAGTTTTGGGGATATATAATTCTTTGATATACATAAAAGCATACAAACAATTGTACACATAAATACTAAATGAACTGAAATTATGGTTTGTCTTAAAGGTCTTTAAGGTGATATACCCTTACAAGCCCAATATAGTGAAATTCTGGCCAATTTAACTTACATATTTTCCCATTAAATTCATCCAATGACAAAGTTCTCCTAACAGAAAAATCACCATTTATATTTACACTCAGACTCAAAGTAACTTTTTTTCTTTAAATTTCTTTTAACTACATTTCTTCTGTTCTCATATTGTGTTCAATAAGCGACTCAAAGCTAATTGTGTATGAGAGGTTATTTTTATCTCTTCTTAATCAATACATGTCATGTGGGTGAGGGGTTCACCTAAACTTAAAAACATCTCCTTTGGCATCTTTAGAGACTGATTACACATAGTTTTAAAGACAAAGATTTTAATACATATTATGACTGGTGTCATTTACACAGAACATGACATTGTTCATTAAACTACAATTCTATTCAATATATTCTTACGAGGCAGTGTGGGCGCTTAATAGTAAAATAGTACTGCTCTAGTCTAATATCAATAGGAGTTTTTGCTCTTTTTTGATATATTGATACAATTGCACACTATTCCCTGAAGGGGGGAGTAAATGATGACACCTGCAACAACAATTTACATTTAACTTCTATTGAGCCAAAACTATCCTGCCTCCAGCATAAACAGGCCTACAGCAACATTTTAATTACAGCTATTTATCTTGGCAATATGACAAGGCCAGGCCTTAAGTTAAACAAAACACATTACTTTGTGTAAGCTGGCTAAAAAAAAAAACATTATTCAGTCCAGGAATATTAAATTGATCAATTACACAATGCTTTAAAAGAGACATAGACGTTCTTAGAGGAAAATATTTTCTTCAGCCACGAAAAAGAACAAACGTAATAGCTTGCCACTTACAGAATTGGATGCTTGTTTTGACATACTTCGTAAAAATGTGATGGTGCACATCAACCATGGTAGTTACAAATTATCAACCACCTGCCTCAAATTCTACCATTATTGTTGAGTTAATTTATTATCCTCCTAATGTTTTCATTCAGATTCTGATAAAATGTGATGCAACACAGAGTTTA
The DNA here is from genome assembly GCA_039654105.1 of Coreius guichenoti. Classification (NCBI taxonomy): domain Eukaryota; kingdom Metazoa; phylum Chordata; class Actinopteri; order Cypriniformes; family Gobionidae; genus Coreius; species Coreius guichenoti. The sequence continues at coordinate 25,956,503 of CM077171.1, forward strand.
GATAAATCTGGACTGATGTTTGGAGCTGTTGTTCTAGTTCCCTGGAGCCTTCATCCAGATTAAAGTTTGATGTTTTGGTCCTTTGAGACACGGTTCCTAAGGGACGAAGTTTCTTTTTTAAAAGATTTTTATGAGTCTTCAACATGTTTTCTGTGAATTAATCTAGTTTTTACAGGGTTTGATGACCATCAAAGAACCAGAAAGAGGATGTAGCTATATTTGGAACGCATTAGTAATCATGGCAAGTAGGCCTATCAAGTAGGTATCTTATTTAAAAAAAATAGCTTTAAGCAAATAATTACCGTTTTTTTTAGGCCTGACAAACTAGGATTGTAATGGTCTCCCTCCCTTTTAACCTCCTATTATACATCCTATTATATATTTTTCTCTTGTTCTTCTCAGATTAGGTTGTTTGATTGCCCTATTTGAAGGCTTTGGAGTGCACAGTTTTTTTTATTTTTGAGAAGTGTTTTTCCAGTGCCCTTGACTGCTCTCAACACTGCCGAGGAAAGTCAATCAAGTTTACTAGTAAATAAAATAAATATTGGATAAAAATCATGTTTTACTAGTTTACTAGTTTTTTTACTAGTTAAGCTATGGTGTGTTGATCTGCAGTGAAATCAACTCTATTTTCACCACTATCTCTTTTTTTATATTGATAATGTTGAAAAGGCAGGTGCAATCAAAAGCTCATGAAAACATAGAGGTTTGATTATGAAAGCTCACGGTAGTTATATACAAAAGACCAGCGCTACTGTCACAAGGACATTATGTTTTGAGTCAAAAGTCCAATTACACAAATGCTTGTTTTCTCTAGTTGGTTCCAAATGCCTACACTCTACAAAAAACAAAAAAAAAAGGAGTACAAAATTGTACCTTTTTAGGTACAAGTGGCTGTCACTGGGGTGGTACCCTTAAGGATACATTTTTGTACCTCTAAGTCCGAGTTAGGCAAGTTCGGTCCTAGAGAGCGGCTGTCCTGCAGAATTTAGCTCCAACCCTACTAAGCCACCATAGTATAAACCTCATGACTCCCAGCATGCATTGCAGCATTAAGTATGTCACCATTGTCGAGATGCATGTGCTGAATCTTGATGTCTGTGTGCGTCTAAACTTTTTTTCCCCCCGGAATGTATTAAAAAAATCAAAATTCAGAATGTCTGATCTGTGGAAAGAAAGTATTGTTGGTGAATATTATCTATTAACAACAAATAACCAGTTTTAGTCGGTGATGAGTTTAGTCAAACATTTTTCTTTATGATGATGATGAAAACTATATTACCTGATAATTTTTGTTTATGGCTTCCAACTAAAGGAAACACTGCCAAACTGCCCAACTAAAGGAAACACTGATCACCATAATGGTGACCAAACATTTTCAATAAAACCAACATCTAAACCTCTGTTAATTCTCAATAAGAACTTCTATAGACATCTTTCAGGGTTGGAGTCAAACTCTGCAGGACAGCGGATCTCTAGGACCGAACCTGCCTACCCCTGCTCTAAGTAGAGGAAAACAATGGTATAATTGTACCCTAAGGACCAATTGTGTACCTTTAAAGGTACAGCTATACGTTTTGTTCCCCAAGGTACAAAATTGTACCTCCACTGTACCTTTTTTTCTGAGAGTGTAGTTCAGATTTGAAAACTCATTTATCAAAATAAAAAGGACAATATTTCCTTCTTATTTTTAGGATAGACTATATATACACTACCGTTCAAAAGTTTGGGGTCAGTAAGACTTTTTTTTTTTACATTGTTACAAAAAAATTTCCATTTCAAATAAATGTTCTTCTGAGCTTTCTATTCATCAAAGACTATTAAGCAGTACTATGGAAGCTTTCCGCCACAGAATAAAACACAAAGATACTTGTGACTTTTTATCTCACAATTGTGAGTTTACATCTCGCAATTCTGATACATCTTGCATTTTTACTCCGAATTACGTGATATAAAGTTGCAATTGCGAGTTATAAAGTCAGAATTGCGTGTTAGAAAGTCAGAATTGCGAGATTTAAACTCGCAATTCTGACTTTATAACATGGAATTGTAAGTTTATATCTCGCAATTCTGATTTAAAATCACAATTGCGTGTTATAAAGTCAGAATTGCGTGATATAAAGTCACAATTACCTTTTTTATTTTTTATTCTGTGGCAGAAACAAGCTTCCATACAGTACACCCGTTTTCAACATTGATAATAATAAGAATGATTTCTGAAGGATCATGTGCCTGAAGACTGGAGGAGTAATGATGCTGAAAATTTACAACAGGAATAAATTACATTTTAACCCTTAAAATTCGCCAATCATTATTACATATTCGGGTCTTTAGCGACCCAGATATATATCTAACACAGATGGATCTCTACCTGTCGCGATAATATAAAACTCTCCTGATATTCTGTAACAATTACAGAAGAATAAAATAAAGCATGTTTTGTTACCTTTTGGAACTTGGAAGGGTTCAGTTTGAGTAGATGTTTTATACCATCATCACTGTCCTCATCAGAGCTCATTTTCCTGTACATTCAGCATCTGGATCATATTCGGCATCTCAAACATATTATCAAAACTAACATTTTTAACATCTTCAAAATCAATATTTTGATCGCTGACAGCTTCTTCAACAGATCCTCCATCAAGTGACAGAAACTAATATTTGATTGCGTTAAGCACTTACTCTGCAGTAAATCGCTGAGCCATTATAAGTTTTGCTTTTGATACTTCCTATTCTTTTGTTTTCTGCCTGCAGTAACTATGAGTAAAATGTCACTTCATCATTGTGTATCAGACATAAAGATGAATTGCATTTATTCAGTCATCAAAGATTCAATTATTGTTGAGCAGAAAAAAATATATACTTACACTGTTACACACCTCGACCCTATATTTTTACAAAAAACTGAATGGAAAAACAGGCATTCTTTTATAATTTTATTATTTTTTTCTTGTTATATTCTTTATAATGAATTGATTGAGGAATACTAAGAAGGCTGATATCTAACTTTAAAAAATGAATGAGAAGGAGGGTAGTGAATGACGTTTGTGTTTAAGGGTTAAAATATATGAAAATAGAATAATAATATTGTAATGTTGTAATAATATTGCACAATATTAATGTTTTACTGTGTTTTGACTAAATAAATGCAACCTTGGTGAAAGTAAGAGACTTCTTTCAATAATTTTTTCTTTTAAATCTTACTGACTCCAAAATTGTGAATGGTACACTGAAAATATTAGGTGTAGGAAACAATTTGAAACAATTTGGTAGTATTTCATAAATAATTACAATGAAACAGCAAGCAACACATTGAATTAAACGTGAATTTTTGAAGTAGAAAGAGTGAAATATTATTTATATAAAACACTCCAATAAGAATTTTTTTTTTTTTTTTACAGTGTAGTGTGTAATATATATATATAATTTTTTTTTTAATTTACTGTTTTTTCTGAGGTTCCATTGTGATACCTTACCCCATATACTAGTGTAAGAATATGCCCTACCATTGAGGCATACTGTCACAAAATGAATTAGTCACTGGAGTAAAAAAAACACCCCTTGTCTCCAGATAAGGCTCTCAAAGTAAAACACATAATGATCATACTTTCAAGTTAGTCATGAAATTTGAGTCATAGTGGAAGTTAGTCATAATTTGAGAAAACAAACTAAAAACATCTTATTTTGTTTAAGATGTGGGAGATGTGAAGCAAATATCAAAACATCTGACATCTGACTTCTAATCCAAGTTAATATAATTCAGGTGGCATGTTAAAAGGCATCTATAAAGTAATACCAGAGCACAACATCATCCGGCTGAAGCAAATGTTTGCTATTCATCAGAAGTACACTCAAGCAGGGTAATGTGAGCGCTCAGAGCAGTAGGCATCCTTGCGTTGAGATATCACAATCATCACAGATGTGCCGTGAGGGGCAGGTAGAGTCAAGACCTGGGCAGACGCTTCACTGATCCGCTGGACAAATCAAATCAGCGCACCCACTGCAAGGGGAATACATCTTTATTACTAGTACATATCTGTCGCCGTGGAGACCTTTTGGGTTTGGATGCAATGGACCACATTTTATACTGTCGCCCCGTGACACCTACTGCTTCAGACTGTCACGGACCCTCATAAAGACTAAACTGCAAAATGATCTAATTCAAACCTACACAACTCTTCACCACAGCTGATTGCCCCAATTATGTTTTTCCCCTTCCAAAATGTGAAACACTCCAGGGGGGATCGGAACAATTTACTACCTGCAACTGATGTCGCCATTATTTTTTTAAGTCTGGGTCAACGATAAATCAAAAGAACAATTTTCTTAGCTTCATCCTCTTAGTTGTCCAAGCTAGTGGCTGTTGTAACATCCAATATGTTTAGAGTCATAAATATTGTAATGGACCTTTGATCCTTTAATGACTTAAAACATTTTAAGATTATGTGTTTCTGTTGCTGTCCAAATAAAATAAGCCAACGGTCCATTGTACTGAACATTACCCTACTTGGGCACTTTTTAGCTGGTCAAAATGGGAGCTAATCTCAAACCAACCAGCTTAAAAATTTGCTTCTTTACCATGTATTTAGTCTTAATCGTGAAAACGTTAATTTCAGTGGTAATTTTGTAGTCTTATTACATTACATATCACATTATATTACTCAAGCTAAAATTGGTCATATTAAACACTCCCTTTCTTTGCTCTTTTTCAGTTAGTAAGCAACAGTGACAAAGTCGCATGAAACGGAAATTGTGTTAGTAGTTTCTTCTTTTTTGTGTTGTATATCCAAGTGAAACGGCTTCTCAAATAAAACAAAAAGTAGGGTCCATCAGTAATTGATTGTCCATGAGTAATTGATTGGATCGTTGTTGGATCTCATGTGATTGAGAGGTTGCTGGAGGGGATGAATTATTGTCAAGCCCTTGCGCCGGCACACGTCATCAGAGAAGAGATGACGCTCCGAGAAGGAGGGGAAGTTATTGTTTTCAATTAACGTTCATACAGGCACAAGTATTGATGTGCACGGATGAATCAGTTGTAATAAACACTGCAATATTACATTTAAAAAAAAAAACAAGAATTGTCATTTCATGGTGACTTTAAATTACTACCATAGAGCAAACAGATTATGAAGAACTTTTTTGATCAGGAAGAACAAAATATAACAACAGGATAATTTTTTGATCAAGCTTTGAGAAAGGGGTATAGGATTATCAGGATTTACCAACTTTACCAGCGACAGCCCTGGTTTGGACATTAGGTAGAAGCCATACTTAATTTGAATGAAAATATACCTGTGAGGTAAAGACATGTCTGTTCAGAAGGTTGTAAAATGTTTTTTACTTTGCTATCATTTGCTGAGCTGATGCAACATTGAAAATCTGTCTTTTCAAAAAAACAAAAAAAAAACCAACAGATAGTTTATCTATTTCTCACAGCCTCGTTTTTCATCTTCAAACCAACTTTGGTCTCCAGCTTACAAAGTTTATGGGTGGTCTTTTGTGGCTGTTCGAACATATTCGATCACATGAGCGTCTACACTACGAAAGCAATCTGGTCTAACGCGTTTTCGGCTACCTCTGGAAGTGGTCGAAAAGTGGACAAGCTCAAAACATTTACACCCCGTTTACACCTGTATTTAGCGTCATCCACTTGTGATCCGATCAACCAAAAACAGATCTTAATACCATGAGGAAATAGGACCATAGTGTCTACCCTGATTAAGGTATATTCAGCATTGATCTTAACCTATAGTAACCTGATTATATTTTATTATGAAATCAATTAAATCCAGGAAATGAATTCCGTCAGAAGTCATTATGTTTTTTAAAGCAGTATATAGTCTGAGTGGGAGAATTAGCACACTGAAAGCTTTCTACATTATTTCTGCCAGCCAAGACTGCTCGGTAAAAGCATGCTGCATTCAATATAAGGAAGGCTCAGTCTACCTGAGGAAACCAGAAAAGACAGTGATCCTAAAAAAATAAAGACACTTCCTGAAGATGACAGTACGATGGGGCAAATTAACCTGCCTAAAGCGGTTCAGTTGTTCTGATGTGCAAGAACAAATTCTCTAGTTGAACACTCTCAATGCCAGAGCCTCCGGTCTGGCCTGCAGTACAACCTGAGTGCATCACAAAAATTGCTAACTGCCACAGTTAGGACAGATAGCAAATAACACCCTCAAATTGTGCTCCAATTTAACAGGATAGTTCACCCAAAAATTACAATTTACTTACTCTCATGTCATTCCAAACCTGTATGACTTTCTTTCTCCTGCAGATAAAAAAAAAGCTAATTTAAGGTAACTTTCAATGGTAGTTTTGAGCAAAATATCCCTTTAATGTCAAAATGAAAACAGATTTATATTTTGTATAGTGCTAAAACAAAATGATCAAAAATAACTCATTTTAATAGGTTGCACACATTATTTGGATATATGGTTGTAGTATGTGTATTGGGAATCTTGTGTAGTCGCATATTCCAATATAACTGGCTGTTTGCTCACAGGTGGTCTAGGAACAAAAGACTCAAATCGCAAATCACCTCACTCTTTTTTCACTGAGCTACTGAGCAACTAATTTTTCCCTTCAAAGCGTTAGCCATGGATCACAGGAACCTGGTTTCAACAGCTGGTGTACCAATGCTCACAGAGGTTAAACAGTCTGGACTGAAATGTCAGATCTTCACACCATCAAGAAGAAATGACTGAGAGAGGGAAAGGAAGCATGTTTTGAAAAAGATTGATGCCAAGGCACAAGGGAGCAGCTCTATCGGTGCAGTGGTGCAGATGACACCGGCCGCCGGCCGCCTATAGGGAACAGGTCTTCTCTCCCAGTGGCATTGAATTGCCCAGCAAGACACTGGACTATGATTAGTGCTGGGTGGAAATGGGATCAATATTTACCCGCTGGTGTGGGTCTACACAGGCTGTCTCCTTATCTAAGTGATTGCCCACAAGGATTGCCTGTCACTGTTTGAGTCATCTATTGTGCTAGAAGCCAAACAAGACCATTAAAGTTTGTGAAGAGGACTGGACAGGGATGTGCGCCTGCTGAAAGCAACCATTAAAAAGTTTTATTTAAGTGTGCAGCGAATAGGCACCTATCAATAATATCAGTGATATTGTTAACATAATAAAAAGATGTAACATCATAAACACGTTATTTTGTAACAAATTTTTATGGCCATGTAGAAAAATATATTCTAAATAAATCCAAACACTTCTTTTTTCCAAACCAATCCAAACACTTTTCATTTTTTAATCAGTTTTTAGCATGTCATATGTTTGGTAACAGTTCTTCTAACCCTAATTGATGGGAGTGTGTAGCTTTTCATTTCTTAAACAACGATGTAGGAAGACACATTATGGCCATATTCCAAAAATTGATGCACCTCTTAGTGGACATAAATGTTGTTATTTCCATCAAGAGGTGCATTCATTTTTGGTCAACTCTTCACTCTCAAAAAAAAAAATGAGTACAAAATTGTACCTTTTAAGGTACAAGTGGCCATCACTGGGGTGGTACTTTTAAGGGTAAATTTTTGTACCTCTAAGTAGAGGAAAACAATGGTATAATTGCACCCTAAGGACCAAATGTGTACCTTTAAAGGTACAGTTATACGTTTTGTTCCCCAAGGAACAAAACTGTACCTCCACTGTACCTTTCTGGGAGTGTTACAATGACAATGTAAGAGTCGAACACTGTGTAAAGTCTACTCCAGCACATCCCAAAGACTTTCAACAAATTTAAGGTCTGGATTCAGGACCACTTCGTTCGATGCCACTGCATGTGTGAAAATGATTCTTCATGCTTCCTCCCAACCATTCTTTCACAGTTTGAGGCTGATGAATCTTGACATTGTCATCCTGGAATATGGCCATGATGTGTCTACCTACATGGTTGTTTAAGAAATCAAAAGGTACACACTCAATCAATTAGGGTTAGAAGAATTTGTTGCCAGACATATAACATACTAGAAACATAATAATCACTGCAATAATGATCCAATCATTGACTCTTAAGCATTTGCCTATTTAAATCCAAACAGCGACTTCTTTTTTGGCCGGGCAGTGTAGATTTTTCAAACTTATAAAGTGTGACAAACTTCCATGACTCTTTTTTTGTGCACCACACACTACACTTGTTAGTGAAGATGGAAAATCCATTTCCACTTAGCCTCAATATCACACTCGAAGACAGTTTTGGGCTATTTTATCATCTTGCCAAAAATTTGGTAAACGCAGCGATCAGTCTCAGGTAATGGCAGGTGTTGAGAAAGGAGTTGAGCAATTGCCTTTATTTTGTAACTCTTCCTCTCTCGGTCAAGACATTATTTCTCATTAAGGGGAACCAGATCAAAAATCTCTATATTGCTGACATTTAAATTAGTCATTTGTGGAGACATTTGTGGTTTCCCTTGTGTGCTTCCTATATCTTGTTGCCTGAGGTTGCACACATCAAATATTAACCGCTGTGTTTTGTACTTGCGCTGAAGCCACAACAAATGGTGTCCCTCAGGCTGAAAATGTCAGAGAAACCTTTACAGGCTCTTATTTAGCTCCTCCTGGGAACTGAATGTAATGGCAGCATTTGGCCTCTTCATCTCATGATTTTCTGGTGTCAAATTCCCCTGCTGTCCATTTCAAGACCATACCTTTTACAGCCAGCTGACTTTCATCCGGAAGCTTTTCATCTCTTGAACTTTTACTCTCCGGCGCCTCGACAGGATTTAGGAATGGTCAATAGATCTCGGATGCCCCCCATCCTTCGTTTCAAAGAAAATAGTCCTGTGTCAGGTATAATGAGAAGGAATAAATTACAAACTATAATTGTAATGCCATGCTATTTTGTGATTAGGTTACTTTTGACCACCGTAATGGCTTGTGGTAATGGTGGTGAAATGATGATTAATTTAACCACCAGCCACCATAATAACCTTCTAATATATCACGATACATGAATGATAAAACAAAATATTATATTACAATATTTTTTTTAAACAGTCAGTCATTTCTTGCATACTCTCGCATGACGTCAAGGCGTTCTAAAATGCGTTAGTCAAGTTAAACGCAAACAAAAAAAAACCGTTCAGTTCTCGTTTACACGGAACGCGTCCACTGCGCTGCCTTTCAATAGTTCTTTCTATGTAGGCCTGAACATGTAATGTAAACGTTTGGCACTTTAAAAACGCTGTGTAAAGTTAAATAAACCAAAAGTTAAGTGAACCAAAGAGAGGTCGGGCGGGACATAAATCTGACTAGTGACATCTTAAAATCAATAGATGTGTTCTTGTTTGCGACGAATAAGTCTCAATCATGTGTCTATAGCGCCATCATTTGTATTGGAAGGCTAAGTGTAAAACACTTTATACTGCTATGAAACTTATTTTGTTACATTAGCTTACATTCTGTTTCACAAACATATTTCTATTAAAATTTAAGTTACTTTAAATCTGCAATATATCAAATTGCATGATTGATCTTGATTACACACCTTTATGGAATTTGCTTTATTTTCTCACTTTATGCATATCCTAAGTTTAGTATAGTGTTAGAGAAGTCTCAGATTTACTAAACTGATCTCTATAATTCCACAACCCATTACCAAAACAATTGTGCACATCAGGTTTTGAAGTGATCATCAAGAACATCAATGAAAACATTATTGTAAAACTGAAAATGAGTAAATTAGCACTCCAGATTGACAATAATATTAATGCCTCGTAAAGGGCATTTCAAAACTTGAATCATTCATATCTGAAGAAGACATGAAGCAGTTTGTGCATGAAGTCATATACCATTTAATATCTTTATTAAAACCTTTTTAGAACAAATAATTTACAGTTACAAGAAGCACATCTCTGGATTCATGAAAACAATTGTACAATGCATAATATGCCATCAGTCTGTGTTCTAGTTTGATTTCTCAGCTCCATCCTCCATTTTGTTCGTGCTGTCTTTGTTGATGGGGAAATTCAGGGATGTTCTGAAGCGGATAGGAATGACACGCTCCTCTGAGGACTCATCTGTGGATTCTGGTGACTCAATATGCAGAAGTCCGTCTTCTCCAAGTGAGCAGGTCAATGAGGTTGGATCCAGGTGATCAGGAAGCTGCACAGCTTGAACAAATCCTTGTGGCTGGGCTTCTGCGACATGAGCGGTGCTGGTAGATGATGAGGGAGTGTCTTTCTCGGCCCGCTTGCTGGCCATCACCTCCAGCCTCCTCCCAGATACTGTCACGGTGACGTCTTCGGGAGAGAAGCCATGAGTGTCCAGAGTGAGAGACACGTCTCGCCGTTTGTTCTGCTCTGTGTTGGTGCTGAAGAGCCTGGAGAAGGCAGAGGACCTCTGACCCTTTAGACTCTGGAAGAGCTCTTCACTGAGTTCATTCAGCAAGCTGTCTCTGATCTCATTCCTCAGGTTCTGCTTTATTTGGGCTCTACGCTGGAGGAAATCCTCTCTGAAGCTGGAAAGAGCCATACTGCGCCTGGGCCACAAAAAGTGGGAGTTTGCAAAGAAAGGGTCGTCCATGAAGAGGCTCTCGGCAGAAGACATTTCTCTCGTCTGTTTATCTGGAAGGTGTTGTCTTGAGTGCTCTCAGTAGAATGATCTGCTTGCTTCAGGTCCCTCCAGTTTATATAGTTCTCCAACAGGCATCTAGAACCTCCCACCGCTGGTCTTTTTACACCATTGAGGTCATGAATAAGAATTCAAAGCTACAAGTAAACAGAACATTCAAGATGCTCAGAAGGCTATAATAAGTTTACAGTTGTACTTTGATTTACAGGTTGGTGTCACTTTTACTGCCCCACAGCCTTCATTGGTTCTGCTGCCCAAGTTGGGATTGCCCAATGACTCCTTAGTCATGCACAGAGAGTGAAGTCACATGCTAATTTTACACTCTATGTGTGTGTGTGTGTGTGTGTGTGTGTGTGTGTTCTCTTCTTACCTTCATCAGACGCTGCTTACCGTATGCAAGGACTATGCTGACTACAGTCATGATGTCATTTCCCAAATGTATATTATAAAAAAATACAAGAAATTTATAAGAAGGAATATATATATAAGGACATAATATAAGAAAGAATAATACAATTTTTCATAAACACAAAGTATGACCTTACTTGCTGGGTGCAAAGATCAAACCCTGTATGTTTTAGGCCTCTTCATTAATATTTTTAAAATTAAGAAATGTAGTAATTCACTGTTTTTTTTAATGACCTTATAATAATAATATAACATTTTTATTTTCTTCTGAATATCAGTAATAGTATTTGAAAAGGAGTGTTGTAAAGTTGACATATGTTTTTTGGTTCCTCTAAAAATAATCATTTTGCCTAATGCTCTAAAAGTCAAAGAGTTTATGACACAATTACAAAAATAATGGCCCTTGTTTGTCTTCTCCATATATGAGTCAAGTGTCCCCCTCACATTCCCCACCAATGAGGAGTTACCCTGTGAGCTAATACAAAAAGTATTCAGCTGAGCACAGGACAGAAGCTTCCTAAACATCCAGAAGGAAGAGAAGACAGTTTTGCCATGACCATGCATCTATAGTTAACACAGAGATATATTTAGACTACTTATGACACAGTTTAGACTTATGACATTTAATGTCAATCAAATTAAAATGATCAAATCCGTTTAAAGCAAAAATAACATGTTATTTTTGCTTTAAACAGATTTGATCATTTAAATCATAATTTACATTTAATAAATGTAATTATTTATATATAAACATCAACGGTTAAAATATAATCTGGAACATATAGGCTGTATTGGTTCTTTGTTTTTTTACTTACTACTGATAATTAACAGGATACTGAACTTGACCACATTGTTCTCTCTTACAGTCTTTATCATTATTTCTTTGTTACACTAAAAAGTACCCTTTTTAAACTCAATATTTCAATATATCAAACCCAGGCTTTTTCACTGTGAATAATGTGGTATGATATTTGCTAGTTTTGGTATTAACCTTCAACCCCAAAATGTTCAAACCTGAATAATTTTGAATGACTGGCACAAAAATGTTTTAAAAGATAAATGTCATGGATTATTATTTTTTCTTTTTCATTTTGCTAGGCTGTAACTGTATGGTTGAAGGAATAATCATTTAAAAATAAACTATTGAAAACTCATATTTGTTGACCATTAATGTGAATATTGGGACAATGCATTCTTCATGGTGGTGCCGTTTATGGCGTTTGAGGTGGAATAAACTAGTAACACTAGTTCACTAATAACCTTTTTAAGTTACATTTCCATACAGTTTTAATCAAAAAAAATATTGAAATTGTCCTGCAAAAACGTGTATGCTTATTATTTTAGTTTTAGAACAGTAAGTATCTATTGTGAAAATACAGGACGTAACCCCTTTGAAAAACTGCTGATTGGTAAGTAGCTAAACAAACATTAGGTGGCGCTGTTAACTTAGCATGTGAGCATTACCACACTTCAAGCCTGCTCACTTCTGACTGCTGTGCAGCTGTCGGCCTGTAGTGGGAGTTGAGATTAGTTGAGATTGTCTTGCTGTATTTCTTGCATCTATTCCAGAAATCACTGTACAATTCTTTTTTTAAAAAGAGGGGGGAACATGCTGTCATGGACACATTCATGATCATATATGCATACATGTTTGAGTAAAATGAATCACAAAGTCCTCATGTAAAGTTTTGTATGATATACAGAAGTAATCAGTGGAATATACACATGATAACACAGAAGCAAACCATTACATGCAATCAAACACATAAAAATGCATACTGTAAATATCAGAGCTTTAAACTCAAAACATTCAGACAAAGATCATATATGGGCTTTCCACCGGCACTGTAAAAACTTTGCTTTTAGCATGTCCCAGCAGGGAAGGTTTTTCCCTCTGTTCACATCAGAGCGAGAGAGGAAATCTATTAGTCTGACAGCTCCCCCAAAAAGCCTGGCCGCAGCTTCTCCCCTGAGACCTTCCAACTGACGGCTTGCAGGAGGAGGGAGCGTAGTGATGGGGGAGAGAAAAGGAGAGAGATAGGCCGAAGCGGAAGTGGCAGCGGGTGGGGGGAAGGAGGGGGGGGGGGTGAATTAGGCTGTAATTAGCTTTGAAGATTAGCTTTTGAATTAGCTTTTTCCCCTGAACATGTTCAGATTATAGACATCGAAGTGAAACAAGACAGCAAGTGTTCCATCTTGACAGTCACTGTAATGGTGCTGGGACGGAGCAATGAACTAATGCTGCTCATTGTAAGGCAAGGTCAGAACTGTGGGGAGTTAGCGCTTAACCTTCAAGGCCTACGAGCAAGGGCTTACCAATACTAAGAGAGCAGAAAGAGACAAGGGAGGGAGACAGAGAGCGAAAGTGAGAGAGATTTTTTTTGTGATTTGCAGCAATAGATGAAATATGACTGAGGCAGTAACGCTGTCTGTATGTACACATAAGTCATATGTCACACTGCACTGTTAGTACTAGCATACAAAGCAGGTAGCATAAACCCACTGTGTCAAAAATACACCACAGGATGATGGGAATGGAGTATGATTATGAACAGAGGTGTCATGCTCATGTTGAGCCACTGGAGTGTAGAAAGAAAAGTTGGGATGAAAGGGAAATGGGACCTGCACTCTTAAAAAATGATGTTTTATAAACAAAGTTCGGGAGGAACACTTTCAAATTGCCTATCCAATCAGTACGAGATGAAGCCTATATATATACATAGCCAACTCACCTAGGTTCCTCGACAGTTTCCTGCATCCCACCACCACCCTGTCTCCTCACACTTGCTTGATTAACTATCCTAATCAGAAGATACAGGGGGAGTACTCTGGGTTTGGGCCAAAATTCCAAGCTCGGAGCCCTCCCTTCGGACAGCACGCCAAATACACATACATTTTATTATATCTGATTATTTGGAAGTGTGAACCTGTGAATAAAGGTTCCAAAAAGGGGCTTTTGCATCAATGTCATAGAAGATTTCCCCAATGAACTTTTCAGTGAACAGTTCTTAAAAGAACCATTTTTCCTTAGTGTGAAGAACATTTTAATAATCTGAAGAACCTTGTACAACTATGAAAAAAAAAAAAAACCTTTAGTGGATGTTAAAGTTTCTTCATGGAACTATAGATGCCAATAAAGAACCTTTATGTCAGTCTTGAACCTGGGTTATTGTAGTCAACAGCTCATATATGTCCTGAGGGAAACGTCACACAAAACAGAAAAAAAACCACAACTCTCATGTCATGTGAAACTCGAAATACTTTTTTTTTTTTTTCAAATGTGAAACACAAAATGAGTTATTTAGCGAAATGTCCAAAGTGCTTTTTTTCCCATACAATGAAAGATAAAACAAAACAAAACAAAACAAAATAAAAAAATATTTTTTTAATTTAGGATTAAAAAGGTTAGGGTTAGTCTGTATAGTTAGATTAATATAAAAAACAACAGAATCCCATTTTGATAAAATGTGTGTGTGTTTTGCCTACAATGCTGAAATCTGACAACATCCCTATGAGTAAAATGACTTGGTAAACATAAATCATGTTTTAATGAAATTCAGTAGAAAGAGGGGCAGATTCTTGGCAGAATATTACTTATTTCAGCAACAGTATCTTTTTTTGTAAACTGTGTTTTTTTTTAAGCAGCACAAACAGAGACGTGTTTTAAATAAGACAGGAAGTGAGAGGGGTGAAGGCAGGAGCAATAGGTTTGAGAGTGAGGGCAGGCATGAGTTCTGAGATGAGACTGCGGTGACTGCCATTCTCACACATTTCACTTCCTCTCGTGGCCAGCCTTGTCACGCAAACCTCACTCTCGGCTCATGAGATAAGACAGTCAGCTCTTTTTCATGAAGACCTCAGTTTTTCAGCGGTACGTTGTGTGAACCAGTTCTGATCAGAAACAGCTGCATGTAATTCATCCTTTATCTGTACTTAAACCTTTTGGCCTACATTTCATTATTATTATTATTTTTTTTTGTTCTTATTTTCACAGCATGTTTTCATTTTTTCTGCCTTTTTTTGGTCTTTCTTTGAGTCTTACTCATAATCGGGCACGTTATGCATACAGGTACTGGTGGGGGTGCAACAAGAAAACAAAAAAGAAAACATTTTTAATAGAACTGTACAATTATGTGAATAAAATTTAATAAAAAAAATGCACAACAAAAAATTGCAACACAATTATTAATATTTTTTTGTACTAGAGAGCAAAGGGATTCAAGTTAAAATCCTGACCTGCAAAACATAACTGACATTTTAGACAAAAAAAAAATATATATATTATTTACTAATAATTATTTTATTTATCTCCAAGTGGAGTTTTTGTCATTATAGTTATGGCCTAAAAACTATAGCTGAAAACCTACACACACACACATACACACATACACACACACACACACACACACACTCACACAAACACACACACATACAGAGTAACATCTGGTCTGGTGGCTGTAGATACAGGCCCATTAGCTGAGTGGTATCCAATAAACGAACAGTTGCTCAGATCTCAAGATTTCAAGAATTCCTGCCTTGACCTGAGAACAGCTGCTGTCTAGCATAGATCCTGTACGTCTTCCACTGTTAGAAATATAGAAGGCATTCAATACACCAGCCGAGACACACCCCTAGATCCCTAAACAATTGTGTGCATGTAAATGCATAGTATTAAAAGAGTCAAGAGAGGGGAAAAAAAAGAAAGAAAAAAAAAAGAGATTGAGAGACGAATAGAGCAGAACAGCAGCTCTGGGAGTCTCGAAGTCAAACAGGAGAGTGAAAAGAGGGTTTATGGTCATTAACAGTGTTGGGGAAGCTACTTTGAAAGCTTGCCAAGCTTAAAACTACTTTCATTTAAGCAGTTAAACTAGGCTACAGTCAAGCTACTGAAAAAGTAGTTTCTACAAGAAAAAGTAGTACTATACAAACAAAAAGTAGCAACTTTGGAGTTATATTTTAACTGTTGATGTTTAGACCTGCTTTAAATAGTGCAATGCTACATGTGTGTGAAAGAGGACCATTTAGCTGAGTGCGTTTGATCACGCTATGCCTATTGGAAAAGCTACACTGGTATAAATATGATAGCTCAGCTGCTTTTCCACTATTTTAGGTAGTGTAGTTACATCTCTTGTTATTAGGTCTATAATAAAACAAATATGGCAAAAATTAATGTCATAATCAAGCACGTATAATTGCCAACAGACAATTTGATTCGCACCCAATTCCACTGTTATGTTATAGGAATAACAAATTGCGGTACATTTTTTTAAAAGTAACTATACTGAAAAGTGAAGATTACTGTGCAATGAGCCTGTTTGTATTTTCCATATCCTACTCTCAAAGCCAGTCAGAGTTCAGAGGTGCATTCATGCCAGCAATTTCTCATGACCTTGAGTATATTGACATTTTCATCAAAGACTGAAACTTCGATGCCTGCCACTTCCTGTCTCAGTACCTACATCCTGTATTTTCACATCATGACCCTGAGTTACCACACCTAAGTGGGTGGCACATTAACTTTGGTAATGCACTCTCATGCTGTTTTGTTGATGTTTATTATCAAAGCGAGTGTCCCAGATCCTTTCTTGTTATAATTTACTCCTTGCTACCGGAAAGTTCCTCTTTTGATTGAGCATTAAGAAAAATATTGATGTTTAATACAAAAACAACCTCTATTTGTGGAACTATGTGTGTGTACAAATATAATACAAGTCATAAAATCATTAAATTAAACTCCCAACAAAATCATATCAACCCTTTCAAACAATGTTTTGACCTCTTAGCCATTTTTCATTGCTAATAAATTAATGTTTGAACAGTCTTTTCATTTTCGAGGTCTATATCTGAGCACATGCGAGCAGTCAAAATGTACTATATGACTTGTTAGGATGCAGGCAGGCTGAAACAGTTCATTGATGCCAGAAAATCATAGAGATGCAAAAACATTTGCACCAGCCATTACATCCCTTCGGGTTTAATAGTGAAATCTAGACATATTTGAAAGCTTTTCTAATTGAATGCAAGCCTAACAATCTACCCATCTACCCCCATTTCTGTTTGCATCCTCCCTCTCTCTCTCTCTCTCTCTCTCTCTCTCTCTCTCTCTCTCTCTCTCTCTGATCCCCCATACTTCCTGTTGTGCTGGCTAGACTTCATTGGCAGATTTACAACTGTGGGGTCAAAGTTTTACAGCAGCCTCATATAAATCTTGTTCCACCCTCTCCCCATGTGCCCCTCTCTCTTCCTCACAGTCACAGTGCCCAACCCCCAGCGCTTTCATGTGTCTCTGTACCTGTGTGTGGTACCGAGAGAGCACAGAAAGAGAGCCACACAATACCGGTGGTATTTATTATACTATAGGTAGCTTTAACTCTGCAAAATTTCTGTAATGTTCAGTAATTAATCTGTAACAACTTAATTTTATTATTCAGGAGGGAAGAGCAAGGGTAATTGCAACACTCAATAAATGTAACATCGGGAATAACTACACCCTACACTAACACTACACCCTCAGATAGATCACATCGGGTATGTGAAAGCACAATTCAGCCCTTTACCTCAGGGATAATAATAAATTCACAATTTTTTTTTGTTCAGCTGAACCCCTTTGACAATATTTACTTGATGTCCCTCTGAGATTTTAAGTTAATATTTCAATGATTTAACAACACATTTGCATGTTCATGGTTCTCTGACTTCAGTTGATGATATGCAGGTAAACAAATAAAATATATAATCTTTTTAATCTCTTTTTTAAATCTTTATTTAATTTTTAAATTACATTTTTATTATTTAAAAATATTATTTTTTATATTTTTATTTTCAAATGTAATTATTTATTTTCATTTTACAATTTTATTACAAATTTACTAATTAATAAATAACTTTTCATCATCTCATGAAGTGGTTTGCAAACCCCACTTTGGGAAACCTTACTCCCCCCCAAAAAAATCACCTTTTGATGACACAAATAGTTTAAACGGTTTTGAGCAAGTTATGTTTCTCCAGTAATGTTTGCTTTTATGGCCATAATTTATTTAGAGTAGTTGTGAAAATTTAGCGATTTAGTGAAAATAATCTTTTTTTTATTAATGTAACAGCTGATTTTACAGTAGTCGAAATGAGGGTCTGGTGCATGTACACACACTATATATATATATATATATATATACACTCACCTAAAGGATTATTAGGAACACCATACTAATACTGTGTTTGACCCCCTTTCGCCTTCAGAACTGCCTTAATTCTACGTGGCATTGATTCAACAAGGTTTCTAAACATTTCTAAACATTCTTTAGAAATGTTGGCCCATATTGATAGGATAGCATCTTGCAGTTGATGGAGATTTGTGGGATGCACATTCAGGGCACGAAGCTCCCGTTCCACCACATCCCAAAGATGCTCTATTGGGTTGAGATCTGGTGACTGTGGGGGCCATTTTAGTACAGTGAACTCATTGTCATGTTCAAGAAACCAATTTGAAATGATTCGAGCTTTGTGACATGGTGCATTATTCTGCTGGAAGTAGCCATCAGAGGATGGGTACATGGTGGTCATAAAGGGATGGACATGGTCAGAAACAATGCTCAGGTAGGCCGTGGCATTTAAACGATGCCCAATTGGCACTAAGGGGCCTAAAGTGTGCCAAGAAAACATCCCCCACACCATTACACCACCACCACCAGCCTGCACAGTGGTAACAAGGCATGATGGATCCATGTTCTCATTCTGTTTACGCCAAATTCTGACTCTACCATCTGAATGTCTCAACAGAAATCGAGACTCATCAGACCAGGCAACATTTTTCCAGTCTTCAACTGTCCAATTTTGGTGAGCTTGTGCAAATTGTAGCCTCTTTTTCCTATTTGTAGTGGAGATGAGTGGTACCCGGTGGGGTCTTCTGCTGTTGTAGCCCATCCGCCTCAAGGTTGTGCGTGTTGTGGCTTCACAAATGCTTTGCTGCATACCTCGGTTGTAACGAGTGGTTATTTCAGTCAAAGTTGCTCTTCTATCAGCTTGAATCAGTCGGCCCATTCTCCTCTGACCTCTAGCATCAACAAGGCATTTTCGCCCACAGGACTGCCGCATACTGGATGTTTTTCCCTTTTCACACCATTCTTTGTAAACTCTAGAAATGGTTGTGCGTGAAAATCCCAGTAACTGAGCAGATTGTGAAATACTCAGACCGGCCCGTCTGGCACCAACAACCATGCCACGCTCAAAATTGCTTAAATCACCTTTCTTTCCCATTCTGACATTCAGTTTGGAGTTCAGGAGATTGTCTTGACCAGGACCACACCCCTAAATGCATTGAAGCAACTGCCATGTGATTGGTTGATTAGATAATTGCATTAATGAGAAATTGAACAGGTGTTCCTAATAATCCTTTAGGTGAGTGTATATATATACAAAGATCAGGCATAACATTATGACCTATATTGTGTGTGACTCCCTTTTGCTGCCAAAACAGCCCTGACCCGTCGAGGCATGGACTCCACTAGACCCCTGAAGATGTGCTGTGGTATCTGGCACCAAGATGTTAGCAGCAGATCCTTTAAGTCCTGTAAGTTGCGAGGTGGGGCCTCCATGGATCGGACTTGTTTGTTCAGCACATCCCACAGATGCTCGATTGGATTGAGATCTGGGGAATTTGGAGGCCAAGTCAACAGTTCAAACTCGTTGTTGTGCTCCTCAAACCATTCCTGAACCATTTTCACTTTGTGGCAGGGCGCATTATCCTGCTGAAAGAGGCCACAGCCACCAGGGAATACCGTTTCCTACCAATGCTTAGGTAGGTGGCACGTGTCAAAGTAACATCCACATGGATGGCTAGACCCAAGGTTTCCCAGCAGAACATTGCCCAAAGCATCACACTGCCTCCGCCGGCTTGCCTTCTTCCCATAGTGCATCCTGGTGCCATGTGTTCCCCAGGTAAGCGACACACACGCACCCGGCCATCCACGTGATGTAAAAGAAAACGTGATTCATCAGACCAGGCCACCTTTTTCCATTGCTCTGTGGTCCAGTTCTGATGCTCCTAATCAGTGAGATAATCACTGTGTTACACTGTGTTAAGAGATAATCAGTGTTATTCACTGTCAGTAGTCATAATGTTATGCCTGATCAGTGTATATTTAAAGTTTAAATGACACAGGAAATATCTGCTGATGTGTCAAAAGTGTGTGAGGCAAATTTTCAAAGCTTTAGACTACACATCTTCAGCATAAATGAGCAAAAACCAAAAGGTGTTACTGTTGCCCCTGCTCTCCACTATACACCTCCATTGAAATCTTTTTCTGACACAGGCTTATAGTGCCCGATTGTTGTTGTTGCAGACATGATCACTATGCAGAACAAATGTCACACTCAGCTTTATGTCTTGCATCACCCCTCCCCACACCCCTTAAAAAAATCTAGCCATATTTCACTAACCCACTTTAAATCACCTTTTGCCTTCCCTAGTTACTCTGTTACAAAGCAGTCGGTACAGGAGGCTAAGCTGCAAACCCCCTCTTTTTTTCATGTCATGCCCACATGCGCTCACTGAGCACAAATCCAAAGCAGATGCAGCGTGATCCCTCACATATACACGCTGACACACAGACTCACACCGCATGTAGGATCGATAAAGTGTATTGATTATGCCTAGTGCTGACAGGCCCTGCTACAACTCTGCCTGCCCTGATCAATTCAGAGCTGCACTGGGATGGCTTGAGGTTAATTATATTTATTGAAGTGAATGACTCAAGGGTGTGTGTTTTGGTGTGTGTATGTTGAAACTCATAGGCTTAGGGCAACACAATATCAATTTGAATGGGAGGTTGGGGTTTATTTGAGTTATTTCGTATGTATCTTTGAGGGTGTATGAGCACAGGTATTTCATAACTCTGCAAGAGTGTGGATGTATTTGAGTATATTTTCTTAGGACTGTGTGTTTATTGTCTGTTTCCATTGCATTGAGCTACATTATGGTAAAAAGGTTGTTTCCATCCTATTTTCAGCAGTAAAAACATGTGTTGATGTTCAGTTCCTCATGCAGTTGTGCTGTAGTAGTATGTCATGTGCTGTGTTGGGGAGTAACTAGTTACATGTAACAGTGTTACGTAATGTAATTAAAAAATAAATGTAACTGTAATCCATTACAATTACTGAGAAAAAAAGTGTAGTTAAATTATGAAAATGTTAACAATTACAAAGGGGGGTACATCTGAATATTTTCTGTAAAAAGCTAGGATATGTTGAATATTAATTTGCTGCTTTGCCTGTTTTTGATGTACACGATGTCTCCTGCCATTTAAAGGCCGTTTACTAAAGTGATGTTATTCTGATGCTTTTGATTGGTTCTCGTTTGAATTTGCAGCGCACCACGTCTGTCAATTACATCAATACACACTGCCACTGAAAGCTTTAGGCTACAACCTGTCTGAGAGTTGCCACCATGGCGAGTGATAAAAATGCGTTCCAGTGCTGGAAATTTAAAAATCATTTCATCCAGAAATTAAGGACGCAAAGGACAGTTCAGTGCAAAATATGTTTGCCAACTTTTAAAATGCTATTGACTCCGAAGGTTTCAATGTCGAACCTGAGGATGCATCTCCTATGATGAGTGTTAACCTTAAGCGCCACCTAGTGGACAAATCTCTCTATTAGTTCGTCCCATTTTGACTTGCAAAATAGAGCTATTTAACTACACAAGGATTGGTCATTGAGTCTAAACGAATTAGGTGGAATATAACTTTAAAGTGCCCCTATTATGGTTTTTCAAATATTCCCTTTCATGCAGTGTGTAATATAGCTGTTTGTGAATGTAAACGTTCTGCAAAGTTGTAAAGTCGAAACTGCATGATAAATAAAGTTATTGTCTCACAAAAGAAAGAATCGACCCTGAACCGCCTTAACAAGTCGTTTTTTGTTCGAATCTTACTGCGTGACAGTTCTACATCACTATATTTGCATAATGCCCACCTATGTTGTACGTTGTCTGCCCACGAACAATGTGGGATTCACAAAACGATTGACTGACTTATTTAAACTGTTATAGAGTTGAACTCTCCTGCTAAACATGGCCAAAATTTCAAAAAATTTGTTGGATGTATGACGGAGTATTTCTGTGCCAAATACACTCCTTCGGATTTCGAGTATGGCCCTTTATGAAGTCATAAAGGGGGTAATTTCTTGTATGTGCACTTCTCCTGGATATGCACGTGCACACATCAACCAGAGCGAGAGCAAGAACGTCAACAACGAGCTTTGTTCGGGTTACGGGAGTCGTCGACAGCGCTGTCATTTTGTTTTTAGACCACGAAATCAACACTAAAGAAGTGTGTTTCTGATTGTGAGGGAAAGATAACCTTGTTCAGCTTCCCAAATAACCCAGCGTTAAGGAAACAGTGGATGCAGTTTGTTTTTCTGGAGCAACAACAGAGTTCTGCAAGTGTGTTTGTTGGTTCCCGGTCATGAGTCGAAACCGCAGGTGGTGAGTGAAACTGCATCAAATGTCTGTGTTTAGTTGGCAATCGGCGCGTAAGTGCATATAATGTCAACAACACAAACGTATATTGAATCGAAAGTTATCCAGGGAGTGTGTGTGTGCTCGAGATTGTTTAGCTCTGCCCACTGCATGTCTTTACGAGTTCGGCTGTTTTCTGAAAGAATCGGTACAGCTTATCTGTCTTTTATAAATATGATAAAACTAAAGACTCTTCGGACATATGAAGGATGCAATACTACTCTATAGGTACTCAAGATTAACATGAGATTGGCAGAAAATGTGTGTGTTATGCCCCCTTTAATGCTGATGGTGAGGAATTACAGTTGCAACATCTCATAATGTACCTCAGACTGAGTAGCATATCCTGCTCAAGTCGTCCTTGCGATGGAGGTTCGGGTTGAATAACTATTTCTTCCAATGTTTCATCATCAGACTCGCGCTCAGATTGATATGGTAAAATCTACGCTGTCGTTACTGTCTTTACAGTGTGTACAATCACTGAGGACTGAGGAAGCCTCCAGAGCTGAAGTTTATGGTAATGGGCGTTTGTTTCCGACTTGCGCTGTAAGCGGTAGACCAATCACAGCAGACTGGGCCACCTGACCAATCAGAGCAGCTCGTGGAAAGGAGGGATTTAGAGAGACCGATTCATCAGTGGAGTCATTTGAGAATGTGGTGATGTGTAATGTATATTATGAGGAAATGAAACTGTTTTTTGACCTTTGACGCATGTAAACCTGTTGTAGGAGACCTCCAAAACAAAATTAGTAACCTTTAAAATAGCATAATAGGGGCACTTAAAAAAAAGACAATACCATGCATGTTATGACAGCTACATTGTAGGGCACACACATAGTGGTAAAAAAAAAAAATAGTATGCAGTTTTTTACTATATTTTTTTTTTATCTCAGTAGAAAGAAAAACATGTTTTTTACTACAGTGTAATAATCTAGAATAGTATTTTTTTCTCTTAAATATAACTAAATATAACTATCTCTGTTTTTAGAGGTTAACCCTGCCTGGTTTAAATGTTTAAAAATGATTAACAGTTGAAAACATTCGTTAGAAATTTAGAAAAGTAATCAAAAAATAATTAAATGTAATCAGTTACATTACTTTAGGCTAATTGAAATAGTTACACTACTTATTACATTTTAAATAGGGTAACTTGTAATCTGACATGTTCATATTAATGGTAATTTCTGCATGCTGTGGTTAAGAGGTGCAACACATAAGATAACACATTCTGCTCTTGAGATCGGTAGCTGGAGTTTTAGATTTTTTTAATTTATCATTTTAAAGGATGCATTAAATTGATCAAAAGTGACAGTAAAGACATTTAAAATGTTACAAAAGATTTCTGTTTCAAATAAATGCTGTTCTTTTATTCTTTCTACTTACAGAAAAATCCTGACAAAAAAATGTATGTTTCCACAAAAAATATTAAGCAGCACACCTGTTTTCAACATTGATAATAATAATAAATGTTTCTTGAGCAGCAAATCAGCAAATCAGAATCATTTCTGAAGGATCATGTGACACTGAAGACTCGAGTAATTGCAGCTTTGAAGGAATGAATTACATTTTAAAATATATTAAAATAGAAAACACCTGTTTTAAATTATTAAACCTATTTTAAGTATTAATATTCCTCATAATTACTGTACAGTATGACATGGAAGAGGAGAGGCAAACATCTATTTGCAGCAGTTTATTAAACAAACACACAAACAAAGATAATCCAAGCAGGGACGAAGATGACAATTATCCAGAAATGCAACAGCTTCACAAACACACAAAGACAACGACTGGCAAAAAAGCATCTGAAACACAAAGATAACAAGAGGTTAACCAAGCACAGGTGAGGATAAACAATTACTATGGAAACAAACAAGGCAGCTAGGAAACAAATAAAACAGAAAATACACTTCAAATTAAAAGTCCTAGAACACAAAACACAGTCTTGGTAAACATAAGATACTTCTTTCAAAGGTGTTAAAAAATCTTACCTGAACATTACCTCTTTTTGTTACCGTGTTCAGATTAGCTACTGTCTTTGTTGTTCTCCTGTTATTTTAGACCTCAAAATTAGAGCTTTGAGGCTAATCTGCTAGCACTTAAATGCTGAAGTCACTTTTATACACAAAAAATTGCAGTCTTTCTCTTTTGGCGAAATTAAAATAAAAACCAGATTTTTATCCAATCAAATGCTCCTGGAATGAGAAGGTCCAGCCCCATGATACCACTGTCAACCAACTAGCAAGTAGCAAATCATGATGTCACTAATGCAATGCCTATCTAAACAAAGGTGTCAAGCCCTTCGATATGTCTCACCAAAACTTCCTGGTTCAACAGGAAGTACATCAACACAGAAAAGAAAGACCTGTCAAGTAACAGGTCTTTAAGACACATTTGTGTCTCATGAGACACATGCTAATGCTTAATGCACATGTTTAATGTATATTCTAGCTCTGATAGAGCTAGATTGTGTTACATAATTCAACTTTTTGTTAGTGCAGAAATCCAAAACTATGAATCAGATTCATCCTTTTATTTAAACAAAGACTTTTTTGTGGGCATATCTGTGCTCCTAGAATGGCCTGAGGTGACCCCAGTTTCACTTCTCATTTGAGAGGGTGTTGATAATAGTGCTCGGGCACCAAATAAAAAACAGCAAGAGGAACAGGAAGCTCTTGGCGAGGAGCATTGCGTGAGAGACAGTGAGAAGTGGGCTGAGGTTTTGAGCGCTTGATTTGTGTGTACGTGTGCGCTTGTGTTCTTCAGTTTAGTTTTGCGGTGGCATGTACCGACGGGTGACTGTTACCCAGTGACCTGCCTCTTCATATCGAGTCGAGGGTGTTATGCTTTTGTAGATCTGTGAAATCTGCATATAAAGTATTGTGGATATATGAATCTTTAAGAAGACTTAATATTGTCACTCCCTCTAAAGGTAAGAAGAAATCAGATCAAATCTAGAATATTGCAGTAGTGACTGTGGCGCTTGTAGGTGGTGTGTTATTTTAAGAAAAAGCCTGGAGTGTTACAGTTTATAGATACGGTTTCAGGACCTCTAGAGGAGAGAATGTATGTTTTGCGAGGGGCTCCTGCTCGCCAGGGCCGAGTACCCAATGCCTGCTCACTGTAATGTGAAGCGACAGCTAGCCTTCACGCACCAGTGGACTCCGTGTCCTAAAATGGACACAGGAGGACTCTTTCAGGGGAAAAAAAGTGTAGAGGCAGGAGTAGCCTATGTGAGAACATCTTTATGTAGAAAGTGAAAGACATTAAAAACAGATTTGTTGTGTAACTTAATTCTTTCTTCTTTTAGCAGTTTGAACCAAAATAATTTTCATATATCAGTACAAAATATGTTTTACTTTATTTGTCCAAAATGGCTTCATATCTGAAAAATATGAATGTTTTGCAACATATCTAGAGAGAAATGAAGTTGAGTGAATAAAGTTTAGTAACAAACAGGAGAAAAGGAGAGTGAAAGAGTAGGTGGAGAGCAGCATGCACACAGAATTCACCTCTCACAGTATCATGTGACCTATGAAGTGAAGATGGTGTTTATCTGTGTACATATGGAATGGAAGTAATGTCATACCATTACAGAACTAACATGGCCTTATGTGGTACAGTTATGTATGGTACTACTATGAGATACTGTACATCATTCTTCTGAATAATTGCTATATTTACACGGTACTCCAACATAGGGGAGAGTGGAGCACAACCTAACGCTTTTTGACTTTCTCAGTTTGTGTAAATCCACTTGGGGTTCAGAGTATTTATTTTTTTCCCACATTGATTTCACACATCTAGTACAATTATATGGTTTTGTTTCATTAATACAGTGTATACTTTTTTCTTCATTTACCCCGAAAGAATGGAAGTGAAATGTGACAACATGCCCCATATGTGGGGTACATTGTAACATGTGAGGGGCATATTGTAACATGACCATATGACAAACACATTGCTAAATACAGCTATACAGCATAGTTAAAAACATAATAATAATTAATAATTTATGAACATTGACTCTCAGTCATTATTCACCATTTTCTCATGGTTTCTCAAAAGAATTTATAAAAGTATAGAGTAGAATAGCATAGTTCTAATAGGGGCTCATTGTAACACAGTGTGACAACATGCCCCACCTGCGCAACTGGGATTTAAACCCGGCTAGTGTCTTCTGCTGGTTAGATCAGCATTGAAGAACGATCTCAACAGATATAAGATTACAATAATATCAGATTTGTCTTATTTTAAATAAACACAAAAAATAGAGATGAAAAATAAACTTAAGAAATTTACTTTTGCTATGGTTAAATAAATGTTCAGTGATATCTTCCAAAGATTTTTTATTTTTTTTCTCTAAATAATGTTGATATGGCAACTACTAAATACACTAAATTTCGTCATCCTGGCATGTGTGGAAAGTTTTAAACCATGTGTGTTACAACTAATCCCGCGTTAGGTTGTGCCCCGCTCTCCCCTACGTCAAAAAATGCTTCTGTACTACCACAGTACGTCAAAAAACATAGTATTAGCATGTTAGATGTCATAAAAACATTGTTACCATGTCAAAAAGCTAATCCTGTATATCAAACAATAGACCATGGTGTTAGGAACGCCAAGGTCATGGGTTCGATTAAGTATACCCTGAATGCTACTGAAGTTGTTTCGGATAAAAGCGTCTGGCAAAGCATAAATAATAAACAACATGGTATTTCTGTGGTACTTTTTGTTAGGGTATTATATTGGTACTGTTACACATGTCCTCGCTGTCATGTACTAATATTTGTAAAGTTTCCATCATCAACTGAACCCACGTACACCAAAAACAATAAAAACGGGCAGCACAGTGATCTCTCTGCACTGTAATTGAGGCAGCACAGGTCCTTGTTCCTCCCTGCTCTTTCTCTAAGGCTCAGTGATGTGATCAATAACCAATTAAAACAACGGATCAACAGATTATCCACGTCACTTGCATTCAAGCATTAAAACAAGAACGTCTGTCTGACGTGCTCCAAATGCATGCTCGTATCAGTTGTTAATGTGTAAAGAAAACCAGTGACAGAAACTAACAGAAGTGTACAGGGGGTAAATAAAATAGTCGGCATGTTGAGTCCACTTCCATAAACTTGCTGTCTTTTAACAAGCATCTATTTCCACCTATTTAGTGCCCAGGATTTTAATTGCAGTTTACAGAGTTGTTCGGTTTTATTGAGCTTGTGAATGTGTGTTTGTGTACAAGCAGAGAGGCCAGGTTATGCACCAATTGGAGAAGGAAGCTTCTTTTGTTGGGCCTGTTGTGGCTGGTGATTAAATGGTACATTGTCGTGTATCTATGATATTGTTGCCACTGAAAAATGAGAGGTTTGGTTTTTTGAGTGTTGACAAAAAAGTTATGAATATGAATCAAGTAAATAACAACAATGCATTGATTCAGTACAACTTTTTTGTTGTGAATGTGGGTCAGTGGATGTTCAAAGGGCTTATGAAGAAGACCAGGTAGGAAGTGGTAAGTGAGGTGAATAATTCATTTGTCTGTCTTCCATGTGTGCCCTGTCTGCACTTTCATCACCCTCATTATCCCTGTCATCACTGAGCTCTGTCCTCTCCACTGGCTCATGGTGCCATTCACTCACTGCCTCTGAGCAGCACTGTGCCTAATGCGGATATATTTCAACAGATTAGTTTCCCTGAGAAGAGAGGATGATTGAGAGCTTGTGTCGGTCAAACTGTACACTGTAAAAAAAAAAAAAAAAAAAAAAAAAAAAAAAAAAAAAAAAAAGTTGCTGCCTTAAGTACAATTAACTTGAATGTTTAAGTCATTTTAACTAAAATTACATTAAACTGTGTAACAATGCTGACATGGAAGCAGATTAAAACAATGATGTAGAGGACCCAAGTGCAGTTTATATAATGGTGATAAGACAAAAAACGTGAAACATAAACCAAGAGGTAATCCAAAGCATGAAACACAAAATAAACATGAATTAGAAACTTGACTACAAATCATAATCCATAAACATGGAACAGCATTCAAACTTCAATATATGACAGGGTAACATGGCAAACATGAGGGCTTAAATACACAAAGACTAATGACAACAAGGAACACCTGTGAACAATCAAGACGATTAACCAATTAAAACATGACACATAAGACAATGGCTGCGTCTGAAAACCTAGGCAGCTGACTTGTTGCCTTGCTGCCTTATCAGACAATGACTTGTAAGTAATACAAGTAATAGAGAGAGCTGTGGTGAGAACTAAACAAATATTTAATTACTACAGTAGTAATTTCTCACTAGAAATGACATCAGAAGTGGAAAATGTTGGTCAAAAATGTACATTTACACAATAACTGACCAGCAAACGCAACTTTCGGACGCCATCTTTTTTTTCTATCTCAACTGTCACAGAATAGAACGCATAGGATTGTGGGATATCAAAGGCAGCGAAGGATACATTTATGCTGCCTTCAAAACTCAATCAGATGAAGGTATCTCAGGAGATAGGAAGTGAAGCTAACATTAGATTCGGACGTGCCTTGATGCCTTCCTACCTTGAAATGTGTCCTCCGAAGGCAGCATTTTCCAGGTTTTGGACGCAGCCAAGGGAAGGACAAAGGTGCGTTCACGCCATGTTGAAATTACCGTAATTACGAGATTTCAACTTCCTTGTAAAAAGCGTTCACGTCCTTGTAGAGCTCGTAATTACAGCTTGTAAGGTGGAAATTTTGTGAGAGCTCCTATTTTTACCACATGACTGCTGTACCACCTGACCAATGCAGATTCATTTAGCAGTTGATAGTGGTGCCATAGAAACGCATAATTCCCAGTCCGAGGACGTGAACAGCTCCGAATGTAACGTCACGTGTTGTCATCTTGAGACTACGGTAATTACAACATGGCGTGAACGCAGCACAAGACATGATCACATGAGGGCAAGGAAGTCACATGACAAGAAACATGACTGAGAATAAACTGCAAAATAAAAGACATGAAACATGAACAAAACCCAAGACCAATCGAAAATTTGTTGAATCTTGTATAACATAAAGTAAAAAATTGCATAACTTATTTTGATGAGTTAAAGCAATGTAAAAACGTATTTTTTTTTTTTACAAGGAATTGCCATCACATGAATAAACAAAAATATATTCAAATATAAAACACTTATTTTAAACTGTAATAATATTTCAAACTATTACTGTTTTTACTGTATTTTCAAATTTCAAATAAATGCAGTAAGAGACTTCTTTTAAAAACATTACAAAATCTTACCGACCCTGAACTTTTGAACGGTAGTGTGAAGCAGGCGCATGAGAACTCAAAAACCAAACAAGCCTCTATCTAGCCACTTCCATCCTGAGGTTCATAATCATAACCCATATTCAGCCTCAGCCAACCATTATCCCAACACTTTCATCTCATCTGTTTTGCGGGACCATACGTACTGTCAGTCCTTCGATATGTCGCACCCTGACTTCCTGTTTTAGTAGGAAATGGTATTAAATTAAGGAAAAATGTGTTAATTTAGCCTTTTGAAAAGTGGAGCCTTCCAACATTTCTTCCTCATATGGGTGTATAAAGATGAACACCATACATTTTAAAAAGCACTATACAAAAAAAAAAAAATCTGAAAAACAGCTACCCTACTTCTTGCTCTCCTTGAAATACTCTATAGAAGTAATTGTACTTGTCCCATCTTATGGCAGTACCTCCGACCTACATTCTACCTTTTTTCCCATTACTTTTCCCCTACTCACTTAGTTCTGTCTATTGTTATCAGTCCGCCTAATGGGCTTCTTTCCGTGGCTTTGTTCTGGCAGGAGAATGAGTGCAGAAGGGGAGGGAGGTGGAGGGTTGGTGAGAGAAAGGGCAATCGAGTTCGTTTCTTAAAAGGATATCAGTCATTTCGATATGATCGCCCTCCCAAGCAGCAGATTCACAAACACAAGACTTCCTCTCTCTGAACCTATAGGCATGCACCATACTTCAGCTCTAGTACTCACGCATTAAGGGTGTTGATAATCCAATAAAACAACTATAGACATGTTCGAAAGCTAATAAATGGCACAAATAGTCTAATAAAAGAGGAATAATTATTGTCATAAAACTCAATAACATTGTGCTGTTACAACAGTCAAGTATTACGATGACTAAACATGCTTTTCTAAGTCTGTATGCCTTGAAAAAAATGGCATAATTTTAATATTTAACACTACTTTTTGTATAAGCACATCAGACTATACACTCATAAAAAATATTTTTTTGATGCTGTTCATTTTATTCAAACAATTCAATTTGATTTAGATGAACAATGATGGATGGATGGATGGATGGATGGATGGATGGATGGATGGATGGATGGATGGATCTCTGACGGTTGGCAAGGAAAATAAAGGAGATTATTTTATGCACGATAACACATCCACTTAAAATAAAAGTCAACTTGACTGCTCTGCCTATAGATGCTAAAGGGTTAAGCACGTTCATGGCCCGCATCTGGGAGTCATTTAAAACATTCCACAAGGCTTACCACATGCTTTCAGACAGGCTAAACCCCATGAAGCAGATTTTGCTGTCCAGGGCTGGAAGTTTTCAAAGAGTGCATTTGAGAAAATTAAACTGTTAGCTTTTTGAAGGCTGGAGATGAGATGGTGGCGAGGGTGGCAGAGAAGACTATACTTGTTTGGGGATCTGTGACTATCTTTGCCTGTCTTTGAGTACCCATGCGTGTGTGGATCAGTAGTACGGTTGTCCTCTCTGAAGTGGTGGGATGCTAAATGGCACTAGCTCTTTCCCACCCTCTGATAGGATCTTCACAGGCTTGCGTTCCCAGCTCATTTCCTCTGGTCAAGTCTTGTGACCCGTCAAAACACGGAAGGGCTTTAGGTGTTCGTTCTAGCCGTTAAAAAGGCCATACAATTTAAACCTTGTGCAATTAAACAATGACAAAAATTGACAAGTTCACTCAACCCAAGTAGGCCTGGTATATTTCATTCCAGGGGTGTGGTAAGGAAACACAGATCACTTAATTTCATGATTCTTATACTGTATGTTAAACCGGTTCAGGGGAGAAATATTAGCCAAAAATCAAACCATTGGGCTTCCATTGTGCAGATCATTTCAATAACACTCTTATCAGTTGTATATAAGGCTGTTCATTAAGAGTAAATCTTTCAAACATTCATTACTTTGGATATGTGAATGGTCACAATGTCCACAGAATTATTTAAAAGCACAGTGAGACCACTACCATTCAGAACGTAAAGTACTGTGGCTGGTCTAGGGAGACTAGTGAGCATTTTGACAAGAGGATGAAAATCACCTGAATGTGGAACCACAGCAAAACAGCTTCTAAAGACCTGGATGAGACCTCCAAGGCAAGTGGAAACCTCCATTTCATCTTGAACTGTAGGCCAATGGCTACAAGAGGCTGGATTGAGAGGTTGTGTACCAGTAAAGAAACCATTTATTCCTTTTATCTACTGCAAAAAAACAGAGTGCAGAAGATTGCAGAAGTCAAAAACAACCGAGCATTGGATGTTGTCAAGTATATTTGTAGGAGACGACTGGAGTATTTTAATACCAAATGCATGCATGACACCATTAATGGGATAGTTCACCTAAAAATGAAAATTCTGTCATTTATTACTCACCCTCATGTCATTCCAAACCCGTAATAAAAAAAAAAAAACGTGAATACATTTTGTGTGCAAAAACAAACAAAAATAATGACTTTATTCAACAATTTTGTTATGGCCTGTGCCAGTCTCCTACGCTGTTTACGTTGTAAATACAGTGCAGCTCCCGCGCATGCGTCGTGGTGCTCACGTGAACAGCATCGGCTGCCGTAGATCTCGAGAGCGCTGCACTGTTTACAATGGAAACTGCGTAAGAGACTGGCACAGGCTAGAACGAAATTGATGAAGAAAGTCGTTATTTTTGTTTGTTTTTGCGCACAAAAAAGTATTCTCGTCGCTTCATAAAATTAAGGTTGAACCACTGGAGTCGCATGGACTATTTTAACGATGTTTTACTACCTTTCTGGACCTTGAAAGTGTTAATTAAATAGATGTCTATGGAGAGGTCAGAGAGCTCTCGGATTTCATCAAAAATATCTTAAATTGTGTTCCGAAGATGAACGAAGGTCTTACAGGTTTGGAACGACATGAGGGTGAGTAATTAATGACAGAATTTTCATTTTTAGGTGAACTATCCCTTAGAACTTAAAGCCATTGAAATCCTTTTGGAAATTATAAACCTGAATTGTGATAAGTCATGCAGGTCTTCCAATAAAGCTCAACTTTGGGAATAACTTAAGAAGGATTGGAAAGAAGTTAAGCATGACATGCACAAAGTTGAGTGAGTCAATGCCCAGAACAATGGCTGCTATAATCAAAAACAAGGGAGAACCAACAAAATATTAATAACTGATTACACTGTAGTCAATGTATGCTTTATTTCCTGTGAGCTTTTTGTTTTTCTATGCCTTTTTTGCGTAATACAATAAAAATCAAGCATAGCGTCAGTTCTGGCAGGTCACGTTAGTCAAGCTCGCATCAGCTGACTGTCAGCTGATCATGTCTACCAATAGTAATACAATGTTTATCACAGCATACATATATAAGCTCCTTCAGTACTATCAGCAGCTATCGCGTTTCTCCGGAGCTCATTTACCCTCCTCCATCCCCAGCTCCTCCTCTCGTCCAGTCAGGATTTGGCATTCTGATTCCCCCTGAATCAAACTAAATTTCCGAATTATTTTGTACATTAAATATTGACATTAACGATATCTGCAATACATTATGTTGGTTCTGTTCTGTTTACCCTAGGGGGGTTATTGCTGCTCTCCCTGCTCTTATCCACGCTAGGCTGCATGGATGCGCATGGGAGTTCTTGCCCAGAACAGAACCATACCACCAATCTAAACTATATGCTAATTGTCAATCATCTTTGACGATAGTGGTCCTGACAGAACCCATATTTAATTATATGCTGCACGGGTTTTGCCTTCCTTGCCAAATAATTTGGTCATTTTAATACCTTAACCAAGTTTAGTGTATACGTCTTTCCAATATAACATAGTACTCCTCATATTTTGACTTTAATAGAACCTGAAGTGTCATTAAAAGCAAATGTTGTGCAAATTATCCCCTCCACACATCACTATTGTCCACTAAATACTGTACATTAATATGATACTATAGGTTTAAAATGCAAAACTCAATATTATACAACAGGGGGGTCCCTGCTCTGGGTCTTTCACCTGAAAAGATTGAAGACCCCAGTTTTAAACAGTCACTTCACATAGGCTTCACCAGTTCCATTATACCTCTATAGCAGTGTTTCTCAGCTCCAGTAATGGGGACACTAAGAAGCTGATAAGATGAATCAGGTTTTTTAATTTGTGAGACATCTAAAACATTCTGGGAGGTGGGTCCCCAGGACTGGAGTTGAGAAACACTGCTCTATAGGATTCACAACATGAAGTAATACAGTAATAAAAGCTGCAAAACACAGAACCAAGACCATAATCATAATGATTGCATAATCAGGGCTAAAGACTTTGTAAAATCCATTTTCTCTATATTTCTCTATAAAGGAGGACCACATGGAAGAGATTGATCTGATCATGAGCACTCTGAAACCTACATTTAATCTTAGGTATGTGTTTCTAAATATAGAACCAAGAAAAAAAAAAGAGATTTTCCCCCAATGTCTCACATTGTATTTTTTTCTTCAAAGTTTAAAGAAGGGGATTATGAGTCATTAGAACAGCTATTGAAGCCCTTAGGCCAAGCAAACCACACGTGACATGACTCCATCTAAAGGATAGTTTATTTTTCTCTTCTGTTAATGGGACGTTCCCTCATTTGCAAGGTGATGGGCCATATAGGCAAAAGGTCTTGGCATTCTTTCAGCAGTTGAACTATTTGCAAACACACACTGAGGGGTCACTCAGAGCGGGCAGTAATATTGCACACATTGATGGGTAGCAAAAAAGTAGAGGCAAAGGCTGCTCCTAGAAATAGCTCACGTAAACAAGATGAGAGCAGACAAACTGACGACACCTCCCTGCTGAGAAAAATAGATTAAACCGGTCTGTGCTGGTCTCACTTGGTTTAGGCTGTTTAAAATGCTCTCCCAACCTACTGGGCCCAAGGATCTGATATTTATGTGTTTCATGTGGATGGCTTCTCTTCTGTTTTAAATTCGTTGTTGCAAAAGAAGAGCTTTTGCAACAGAGAAACAGTGTCCTTGTCGTCACAGTCAAGTGGTAAAAGGTCTTAAGAGTGTGGATGCTCAGCTCTTGTGTAAATTCAAGGCATCATCACAGGATCAATGGTGCTTGCAGCCGTTTTTCACACAGTGCACATCACCATGTTGACACATCTGTTCTGAGACCAGAAAGGACAACAATGCAAATGTTGCTTAAAGCCTTCTGGAACCCTTTACAACAATATTGTACACTGTAAAAATGAAAAGATACTTTCTGGGTCTTTCAGGCTGACACACTGGCGGAACCTAGGCACTCAAAGATCTCTCAAATATTCTACTGTGCACTCAAGAACCTTCAGCATATACACTATATTGCCAAAAGTATTGGGACACCCCTCCAAATCATTGAATTCAGATGTTCCAATTATTACCATGGCCACAGGTGTATAAAATCAAGCACCTAGGCATGTAGACAAATGCAACATTTGTTAAAGAATGGGTTGCTCTCAGGAGCTCAGTGAATTCAAGTGTGCAATAAGTCCATTCGTGAAATTTCCTCACTACTAAATATTCTATGTTAACTGTTAGTGGTATTATAACAAAGTGGAGTGACGAATCACGCTTCTCTGTCTGGCAATCTGATGGACGAGTCTGGGTTTGGCAGTTGCCAGGATAACAGTACTTGCCTGACTGCACTGTGCCAAGTGTAAAGTTTGGTGGAGGGGGGATTATGGTGTGGGGTTGTTTTTCAGGGGTTGGGCTTGGCCCCTTAGTTCCAGTGAAAGGAACTCTTAATGCTTCAGCATACCAAGACATTTTGGACAATTTCATGCTCCCAACTTTGGGGGAACAGTTTGGGGATGGCCCTTCCTGTTCCAACATGACTGCGCACCAGTGCACAAAGCAAGGTGCACAAAGCAAGGTCCATAAAGACATGGATGAGCAAGTTTGGTGTAACTTGACTGGACTGCACAGAGTCCTGACCTCAACCCGATAGAACACCTTTGGGATGAATTAGAGCGGAGACTGCGAGCCAGGCCTTCTCGTCCAACATCAGTGCCTGACCTCACAAATGCACTTCTAGAACAATGGTCAAAAATTCCCATAAACACACTCCTAAACCTTGTGGAAAGCCTTCCCAGAAGAGTTGGAGCTGTTATAGCTGCAAGGGGTGGGCCAACTCCATATTAAACCCTACGGATTAAGAATGGGATGTCATTAAAGTTCTTGTGCATGTAAAGGCAGGCGTCCCAAAACTTCTGGCAATATAGTGTACATTTCAAGGTCAATTCAAGGCCTTTCCAGATGATCTGATCTTATTGGTTCCATTTGTATGTTCCCCATACCCCTTTTTCATCAAAACGGTGCTTTTTTCTACACACATATGATACTTGTCAATAATATATCTTTACCATTTTACTTTAGACAGATAGGAGTTTACAAGAGTTTAGATTTTAGCTTTTTTTGATGCAACAACTGGGAGTTATTTAAATATGAGGAAAAATCATAGTAATCAATTCACATATGATTTTTGTAAATAAATTTAATTTTATTTATTTATACATAAAAAGCAACAGAAGTAATGCAATGTAAATGCTTTGAATGTAGACGCTTTATTGGCTACATTTACATGTACACAAATAGTCTGATTATTCCCAATAATTACAATAAGGAATTACTCAGATTAAGATCTTTATGTGAAATAGAGTGGTTTTCAACCTTTTGTCCACAACTATATTAAAAGGCCTCCTGACTTTTCCAGTTGTCCATGATTTGTATATAAGCAATAATTTTTAAAGAATTTAAGAAAGATTTTTACAAATATTTTGTACTAATTTCTAACAACCCTAACCTAACATTAACCCTAACCCTAAAACACCCAAAATAACTTATAACTAGAGATAACTAGAGAAAAATGTAAATTAATTATAAAAATGCCCATTTATTAATTGATCATTTATTAATTCATTTTACTAATTTACATGACTTCTTCAGGAAATCACACTTTTAAAATTAGACTTTTTCAAGACCATTGATGAGAGGGAGAATTAAAATAAGAAATATCTCGATTTTTAGTCGTTTTGACTTATCTTAAAGTCATCTTGAGGCCCCCAAGTTTGCCCTGGCCCTCTAGTGGGCCCTGGTCCCCTGTTGAGAACCACTGATATAGACAAACCTCTTCAATCACATTGTCATTAAAAGGGTTATGAACTGGCTTTTTTTTTTTATATACTGTTTATATATACTGACTGAGGTCAACTTATGACGTTCGCGTGGTTTTTACATTCAAAAACATCATAATGAATAAGTAATAGGCTATTTTCTACCCTGGTTTTGAGCCTAGCTCTTGAAACGCTCGGTTTTTATGGGCATGCCGCATTGAAGACTTGGAAGTAAATGCCCACTGCTATGATTGGATAACAGTTTTGCATATTATAATGAACTTCGGCTCCCCATTCATTACATGTGAGGAATTGTTTTGAAACGTCCAATGTGAAAAACGGCAACCGGAATGATTCGCCCACAGGGCTCGCAAGATGTCTTTATCAAACAAACACAATGATTTATCTCTTATCCACCCGCAATTAATTGGAATGTTATTTTTTATTACTTGGCCGGCCCGATCAGTGGATATAACCGCGAACCGTGTATAACTAACACACACACACATGCGCGCACCCACAAGCCAAGTAGCCTACGTGCATCAGCAAAACTTCACCTCAGACAAATCAGCATGTTCAAAACTTCCGCGATTATATTTTTCCTTCAAATTACCAGTCAAGAAAGGAATGTTATTTCACTATTTAAGATAGTGCGAGCCCTGGCCCATACATGTCCGAGTCTGATCCCGAATCGCAGCACAATGAACCAACAACACCTCAAATACAAAGGATACTCCAGCCTGTGACAGCATGGAAGTTGTGTTTAGTTAGACATGTACAGAGCTGTATAGAGAGGCATTTATCTCTATACAGCTCTGGACATGTACATAATCAGCAGATATCAAACGTAACAATGCAATACTATCACATATAAAAAACATTTTTTACTCACATAATTGTGTTGCACCATTCCTGTCGGATCCAATAGAAGGCACAGCATAGTTTTTTAATCTCATCCTGTCTGCAAATCCAGTCTCTTTTTTACAAACGAATCCACAGTGAAATGAAGCAAACAAATGCAATGTCTTTCCCACGTGAGCTGGATCTTCATTAAAAATAAAGTTCAACCATGCATTGCTAATATTGGAATCCGAAGGAAGCTTATGGCATGTTTGAAATGGCAAGCTTTATTGCTTGGAAGTTTGATCCAGTTTAGCTCCATGTAGGCCTATGTTATTTATCTATAACATGTCATGATATGCACGAGTCGGTGGACGGGGCTACAGAATGAGGCGTTCGTCTTGAGGCGGCGTTTCACTGCTCTCTGACGTCACAGGTAAGCACATTCGCAGATTGATCGTTTGCTGAGCCAGCTGTCAATAAAAGCTTTTCTTTGACTAACTAAGGAAGTTTTCAGCTCTGAAATTTACAGGATATTCTTATATTACGATCAAAAGTTCAAGGGAAAGTTGATTTCTCAATTCATGAGCCCTTTAACTTTGATAATCATAGGTGTGATTGTTTTTGAGCTCATTCCCAAACCCACAACACAAATTGTTTAATTTAAATGCAAAATGTTTGGTGGTTCTAGTATACCGAACCTCTCTCAATTTGTCAGGAACGTGCCTAATATGTCTCCTTTACAGTGTTTCCGGCCAACCTAGAGTTTGGGTTCTGCCAGTGTGAAGAACCTCAAATTCTTCAAGTACATTTTAATTTAATTTTTTTTTTTTTACAGCTTGATCCTCTAAGAACTTCGAGCTTATTCTAGAAGTCTTTCAGTGACGTGAAACAGCTTTGCCCTAATGCAAAAGCACTAAACTTCCTGCATAACATGCTGTGGTTACATAAAGGCAAGCACCAGCTGAGCTTATGTTCAGTGGTGCCCTGAAGTGACACCGCGGAAGAGGAGAATGGGAGGAGACGGCGGCGTAGGCTGGCCGGTGTTCAGTTTCACCAGCTCACACGTGACCGCAATGGCTGCTTGTCTGTTCCGTGCAGTGCATCATTCCTCTGCCGCCCTGCGAATGTAGGCTACATCAGTTCTCTCGCTTCTTTGAACTGTCGCTGCGGGCACTTACCACCCGCCGAAACGCAATTCCTCTACACGTTCACCGGCTGAGAAGAACGACATTCGGGAGAGAAATTAAAGCGTCCCTGGGTTCAACTTCCACCAACCAACACAGCGGTAGGAGGAGTCAACAGGTATTGGCGCTCTCTATTTACGTGACAATACAATTGCTTGGCTGACAGGTAGCCACATTAATAGCGTCTTGACAGATGTGGAGCTGTGAATAGGCGCGTCCTTCGGCGCTCAGAAGCGGTGTGCTACTTAACTGTAAAGCTGTCCGTTGAGTTTGATCGAAACCGCATACGGGGGTAATAATGACCGGTCTGCGGCAGCTACGTAATAAAATGCGTTGTATTGTTCTCCCACCTGAATGAGCAATGTGTCATGAGAGATTTTGCAGCAGATCTTTCATGCAAACCGCCGCTACGCTGCACTAGCTGCCTGTGCGTCCCGTATTGAATTGAATTTCGTCGTGCGTCGACTTTCAGACAGTATATTGTTTTTGCCTTAATGCCATTTATTTACCTAAATAGACATACAGTATATAACATGTTGAGCACGATTTAAGTGTACAGTGCTGTGTTATATAACACAAGGAATTTAACTGGGTCACTTTGTTCTACAAACAAAAGCAACAAATGTCTCAAGTAATTTCCTGCATGGATTAATTTAGTTGGAATACTGTTTAAGAGCATTTGGGTCAACGTGCAATTGCAATATAAATATCTGAATACTGAGCTGTTGTATATTATCTGTTCACCTCCCCGAATCTGCTATTTAAAGGGATAGTTCATCCAAAAATCGAATTAAAGGGATAGTTCACCCAAAAATGAAAACTCTGTAGTCATTTACTCACCCTGAAATTGTTCCAAACCTGTATGAATTTCTTTCTCCTGCTGAACTCAAAAGAAGATGTTTTGAAGATTGTCGGTAAGCAAACAGTTGATGTGCCCCATTGATTCCATAGTAGCTATTTCCATAGAAGTCAATGATGAAAGAATTTTCATTTTCCGGTAAACTATCCCTTTAAGCAATAAATGTTCATATCACTTCTCTGCTAGGTTTTTTATTTATTTTTTTACTTTTATATTTATGTTATGTACAATTTTACTTGTTTAAAAATAACCTATAGGCTAAATACACCGAACAGGCATAACATTATGACAGGTGCAGTGAATAACACTGATTATCTCTTCATCACCGCACCTGTTAGTGGGTGGGATATATTAGGCAGCAAGTGAACATTTTGTCTTCAACGTTGATGTGTTAGAAGCAGGAAAAATGGGCAAGCGTAAGGATTTGAGCGAGTTTGACAAGGGCCAAATTGTGATGGCTAGACGACTGGGTCAGAGCATCTCCAAAACTGCAGCTCTTGTGGGGTGTTCGCAGTCTGTGGTCAGTATCTATCAAAAGTGGTCCATGGAAGGAACAGTGGTGAACTGGCGACAGGGTCATGGGCAGCCAAGGCTCATTGATGCACATGGGGAGCGAAAGCTGGCCTGTGTAGTCCAATCAAACAGATAAGCTACTGTAGCTCAAATTGCTCAAGAAGTTAATGCTGGTTCTGATAGAAAGGTGTCAGAATACACAGTGCATCGCAGTTTGTTGTGTATGGGGCTGCACAGCCGCAGACCAGTCAGGGTGCCCATGCTGACCCCTGTCCACCGCCGAAAGCGCCAACAGTGGGCCCATGAGCATCAGTACTGGACCAAATACGAAATGTTTAGTTTAGCTACTTACATCTTGCACCGTTTACTGAAGTGTCGCGCATCTCGCGTTGCGAAATGCGAATTCGCGCTCAGCAGCTTCTTTAAACATAAAGCCCGCCTACTTTAATTTGATTGGTCATCTCAAATATTGACATTTTGTCATCACTTAATAAATAAAAATTATTAATCACAGTAAAAGTCTCTTAAAACCTTCAAGTCCTCATGATAGCTATATTGCACAGATTTACAGCTCCAAGTGTTTTTTTTATTTGCTAGCAGCTATATGGTTATACAATGAGTGTTGATAATTAAAACTAATTTCATCCTGTACATGAGCAGGTTATAACACACAGATTTTTAATACCTGATGTCACAGATATACATGTTAACCCGTTGACACATATTTAATATAAAATAGGAAACTTTAAAAACTATAACATACAGAACCAATATATAGACCCAAATATTTTATTAGGAGGTAAACAAAGAAACATGAGTTTGCCATGAAAACATTTTATTAGCAATTTGCACCAAGTAATGCAAGTGAAGCATTGAACAAATCACATGGTTTAAAAACAAACAAAAAAAGGTTTTGCTTTTGATGTCTTACTGTGAATTATCATCATTTGAGTAAAATCTCAACTTTGTGCTGATCCACCGATCCTGACGGAAATATGAAGAAGACAAATGAATGAAGCGCTAATGAAACAGCTTTATTCAGCCTGAAGAACCCGGGGGTGCCGTCATGAAAGAGTTTGTTTAAGTGTCTTAAAGGGATAGTTCACCCAAAAATGAAAATTACCCCATGATTTACTCCCCCTCAAGCCATCCTAGGTGTATATGACATTCTTCTTTCAGATGAATACAATCGGAGTTATAGTAAAAAAATGTCCTGGCTAATCCAAGCATTATAATGGCAGTGAATGGCAGCCCAAAATTTGAAGCCCAAAAAGTGCATCCATCCATTATAAAAGTAATCCACACGGCTCCGGGGGGTTAAAAAAAGGCCTTCTGAAGTGAATCGATGGATTTGTGTAAGACAAATATCCATATTTAACACGTTATAAAGTAAAATTTCAAGCTTCCGGCGGACCGCCTTCTGTATATAACTTACAAAGAAAGTGTAGCGCCTCTCGAAGTTTAAAACATTTACGCTATGTCCGACGTCATCGTCACGCCAGTTACGCTTTTTTTGTAAGTTGTATACAGAAGGCGGTCTGCCGGAAGCCTGACATGTTACTTTATAACATGTTAAATATGGATATTTTTCTTACAAAACCCCATCAATTTGCTTCAGAAGGTCTTTATTAACCCCCCAGAGCCATGTGTATTACTTTTATAATGGATGGATGCACTTTTTGGGCTTCAAATTTTGGGCTGCCATTCACTGCCATTATAATGCTTGGATTAGCCAGGACATTTTTTTTTTACTATAACTCTGATTGTATTTATCTGAAAGAAGAATGTCATATAAACCTAGGATGGCCTGAGGGTGAGTAAATTTCATTTTTGGGTGAACTATCCCTTTAAGTACAAAAAAAACATTAGCCAACAGATCCTAACCAAAATTACCATAGTTACTAAACAGATAATAAGATACGATTCTAGAGTTGGCACTTAATATTTCTGTAGTACCATAGATATGTATACGTAGATAGGCCCGCCATCTTGGAACGGTCAACGTGTCGTCA
Source organism: Coreius guichenoti (assembly GCA_039654105.1). Classification (NCBI taxonomy): domain Eukaryota; kingdom Metazoa; phylum Chordata; class Actinopteri; order Cypriniformes; family Gobionidae; genus Coreius; species Coreius guichenoti. The sequence continues at coordinate 25,998,806 of CM077171.1, forward strand.
CTCACAGTAAGAATCAATGATGCCACAACATTGCGTAGCTTCTGGTTGTGAAACCACAGTGATTTAAATCCCCGAAGAAATGGGATAACCTTTCACAGGTGAGAATGTGTTTTTATGTATTAACTCAATATTACAGGTTTTTACTATGGTAAAGTACCATAGTAAAAGCAACACGTGTCGCCCCACCCCATCGTTCAGACTGCTCTCTGGAGTACTAGGAATATTAGGAACTCGATTCACTTTCATTACATCTTTTTACAGTGAAAGTGAATGGTGACTGAGACCTTCATGCTGTCTAATATCTCTTTGTGTGTTCTCTGGAAGAAAATTGTAATTTAGAACAACCTGAGGGGGAGTAAATGATGACAGAATTTTAATTTTGGAGTGTACTATTCCTTTAACGGCAATAGTATAAGGATGAAATGAGTCATGCTTGTGATGCATTGAAACTATTCAGCATATGTTGTAAGAAGCGAGGTGTTTTCGGTTAGTTCTGTTTTCGCAGTTAAATGGGAAGTTCCTCAACCATCTGTCTGCAATAGAAAGAGGAATGGGTACAATATTTGCTTCCTCAAAGCAATGCCACTTTCATGCTCGTCGTCTGCAGAGACGTATGCCAGAAGCCTGACATTTAGATTTTTCCGTTCATGAAAGCATGCTCATGGTATCATCTCCTGTAGTGTTTGTCTCTAACCTTCCATCAGGGCTCTCTAATGTTCTCTGTAGTTCCAAAATAGCAGGGAGGGGAACACAAAGCTGACTAAATCGGGGTGCTATCCAATGCTGTCGCCCTTGCCATTTTTTTACAGAAATCTGGTTTTTCACACTGCTGAATATGACTAGTTGACGCACCTCTTTCCATTTCTCTATTTTACCTCCCTCTCTCTCTCCAGTCGATTGATTGTAGCGTACTCTCTCATTAATCATTTCAAATTGTCTACAATATTGTAAATTGATGGAACTGATGATTAGGTATTTTGGATCCCTGTCTTTTAAAGGGTTAGTTCACACAAAAATTCTTTCATTTACTTTCAAACCCATAAGACATTCGTTCATCTTTGGAACACAAATGAAGATTGCCCATCCATTTAAAGACTATGTAATTTTACATTTTTAAACTACATGCAGTACATTATATAAATGATTCATAGGAGTCGAGCGATTTAATCTAAGACGTGGTGGCTTTAGAATGATGAACGGATTATATTTTAGGTTTTTACATACATTACATATACTTTAAGAAAAGTCTGTAGAAATGGGAACTAAAGTACTGTGTTAAAGTCAGGATGAAATAGAAGTTGTGATTTCTTCCCTATTGTGACATTTATCGTAGTGATTGGATGTTTGTGGTTTGCTATTGCTGTGATGTCATGTGCGTGACAGGTTGTCCCGCCCTCACGCCAGTAAACATGTCATCAGAGAAGAGATGCCATTAGAGGACACGTGAATTTACCAAAAAACGTGCACAGATAAATAATTTGTCATTATTGTATGTTGTTTAATGAAAATAAAAAAATTAAGTATTCTTTCTTTCGTTGCCGGGTTAGTCTTGTGTTGTAATGATTTATGACTTTTTAATGAATGAAGGTAAAACAAAACTATAATTAATGAATTAAATATGTATTAAATTCTAATGAAGTTTTAGTGTATTCTTAAATAGAGAGAATAGAGATATTTGAGCTCTTTTTTTTCCGCTCAGTAAAGCACATTCCACAAACAATGCAGTCCTACTGTACCTTTACTAGCGATATAACACCAAATATATAACATTTATTCACAAGACCAACGCGCTAATCCACAAGAAACTGATTAACGTAAAATGTTACTGACTGTCATTAAACTTTGAACGGCGGGCACTGACGTCACTGCCATTACACGATAGGCTGAGAGGTGCCACACGTGATCCAAGTTAGCCGTTACGCTTTCTCCAGTGGTAAGAGATACAGACCCTCTCATCTCCCTATATTAAGACAATCTCTGCTCAGAAGTTTTATCAGGGTTGGAGCTGAACTCTGCAGGACTGAGCCTCTCCAGGACCGGAGTTCGCCACCCCTGATATAGACAAACACATTTTGATGCTTACAATGACAGAGTGATAATTATTTTTTTTTTTTTTTTTTGTCTACAGTAAAAAAGCTCTTAGTCAACCAGAGAAAACATATAAAATTGATTGATCAAATGGAGTTGCAATGGCTCAGACTTTTTTGAGTTTTCTTTGTGCAATGTGCTTTTTCATTGTTAATATTACTGATTACTACAATTTTCTCATGTGGTATTTTTCACATGTACACACACTGAGTGTGAGTCACTCTGATACTGATCCTTTGACATTCATTTTTTAAATCAGAAAAAGTGCAGCTGCAAATAAATGACTTTGACCTCCATAATCGTAAAGAAAATAAGGTGGTCATATGACAAAAAAAAGCAGAAACCTTGCCTTGAGCCCATGTGAGTGAGTTGAGTTCAAAATGTATGCAACATGTAAAAGCTGACAACTGTTTACTTCAGTCTTTTTGTTGTTGTTTTCACTGTAGTTTTTCTATACAGTATTCCTAGAAGTAGTTTGCCGCTGCCTGGTGCTCGGCCCTGAACACAGTACTTACTTTGGCATCTTTCTCATTTTGGCATCTTTCTGGTCACAAATTTTCATCATCCTGGGGCTCATTTAGGAATCTCACACTGCTCAGTTAGCAGTTTCTTCAATAGAGCAGTTTCTTCTAGACCTGCTTCGTTTGTGGTCCAGTTTGTTACATTGTGGTGGAAAAGGTATAAATGGGATTTGTGACAAAAGTGGATTTTTACCAGGATTGCAGGGAATGTAAGGGCGATGAAAATTGCTGACCTTTTTAGAAATGGGATATTTTCACCTCTCACTTTTTTAGTCTGCCTGACTTTCACTGTCTGTTTGGTAAACAGACAACCTGTCTGCTAGCACCCCGCCAGTGGCTTTGTCTCTATTTATGCCCACATGTGTATTCTTTACATGTGTTCATTTGTTGGCATGGACTGTGACTACTAGATTCAGCATTTCTGCCTCGGCCCATGTTTCTAGGTCTATGTTACTATTTTTCAGTTCTCCTTCAATTAATTTTCCCCTCTGCCCATTTAATCATTTAGCAGACACGTTTATTCAATTTGACTTAGAAATGAGGAACAAGAAGTATTTTATCATACATGAACCAACAATATTCTAGTACTGCTTTACAACTTACAACAATGTTGAAAATAAGTTCTCTTATTGCCTAAGTCCTCAGTTGTAGCATGTTTCGTGACTCGGAGTGAAGCGTGATAGACAGCTAGTTTCAGTTTTTTGTTTGTTTTTAAATTATGTTTTTCTGTGGTGCTTTAGTTAGTTATTTTTAGCTGTTTGACAGTTTGCACAGTAAAACCTTTTGAAGGCATTAGCCATACACATGCAGATGAACGTCTTTGTCCCTTACGTTGCATTGTGCCATAAATGTTGTTTTCAAAAAAATAATAGTTTCAAATACACAACTCGAGACCCGATTTGTCGTGCTTTATCCAGCTGTTGAACACAAAAGTCTGCCTATCCATTTGTATATTTGAAAGAAACGGCCACCCAGGCTTTGCTCACATGTCTGCAATGTTACTAAAACATCCCCAGACAAAGACAAGACATTGATGACTAAACCTTCAGATAGAGAAGCAGGAAGTAGGTGTGTTTATTTCCTGTCAGTCACAATTTCCTTTGTAAAACATTCTTTTCAGCTAGGCAACATATCTTTGTTTTGAACACAGTTGCCAGATGAGTGGCATCACATGCAGCCTTGGGCAATGCAATCCGAGGACACGCTCCGTTCTAATGACCAGAATGATTCCAGGAGAAACATGCGCTCATAGTGCGTGACACACTCACTTTGTGTTTTTACTTGAGATATATATATATATATATATATATATATATATATATATACATACAGTATATATATATATATATATATATACATACACACACACACACACACACCAAACCTTGGCATTTACGACATATAATTGAGATAGTGTTGGACGTTTTCCTTTTAGGCATGTAACTGATGTAGGAATAGCGAGTGTGCCGTTGCGGACGGGGAAGTGAGTGACTCTTGCTTTTGGGCTGTGCAGCAGAAGACAGATGGGTGAAGGTAAATTAAACAAGCTGCTCTGGCCTTCTCTCCTCACTTTGACAGTGTGCCAGCCACGGCGCCGGGTCTCTGTCATTATTTAACGGCCAGCATTAATGGGCTCTGACTGCCGGGAGAAACCGAGGGAGAGAGAGGACGAAATTTGAAGGGAAAAAAGTGGACAAGGTTTTGTACTTGACCATGCAGTGTGGGTGGATGAGACGCAGTTTTCTTGTTTCCTATCAGAATGTGAATTTTGTTTTTTTGGTTTTTTTTCCCCCTCCCCCTATACTAATAGCTGGTGGTGTTTAAGGTTCTTCCAAAGTTCAGCATGGATCTCTGTCACATAAAGTCATGACAGCTTTGCTGCACCCATTGTTTCTTGCCATCAGCAGCGTATTCATCTCAGTCACCCATAAGCAGTTTTGGTGCAGGGAATAGAATAACATCTGGATTAGCTCTGCAAACCCCAATAGCAGGAAGGGGGAAAGTCATATCCACATCCAGTCCACAGTTAGATGGAACTTTTTAGGGGGAATTTCATTTGAAAGTGAGCATCACTATGCCTTACTTGATCTGAAGCACAGGGTACTCATGGTGAAGGCCATTGGGCATGTATGTGCACATTTGTCACATTATTTTGTCACTTTATCATATTTATATAATCTAAGATTGAAAAGTTCAAATATGTGCTGTATGTGTATATGGATGGACTTATGAATATTAATTAGGGGTTGTAACATTCATCAAGTAGTCCTACTGATTTTCTAAAAGGCAGGTAAATGAGCACTGGATTACCACTCAGGCTTCTGCTAGGTCATCGTAACTAGCATCAATTTGGGACAATAGGATCTTGGAGAACTTGGATGTTTTTGCGTACCTCAAAGATGCAGAGAACAGTGACATCCTAATCAGCCGCGGCTCGTCTGTAAGGGCAGGTGGGGCAGTGCCCCACCAAAAAAATCATCCAAAACATAGACCTCTATATAAACTGAATCAATAATAAATTGTAAATGTATTCAGCATTCTGCAACAAATATTTTTCAGATTTTTCTAAACTGTTTAAGGCGTAAAGTGAGCAGGATATATTAAAATTTAGAGCATGGCTTCGGCAGGCATGTATTATGTTATTAAAGTCGGCATGAAACGGAAGTTGTGATTGTTCTTTTTTTTCCCCTATTGTGACGTATATCCGAGTGAAACAGCTTCTAAAACGAGAAAAAATTTAGGGTGGGGCTTGATTTCGTCCTTCGGGAATTGATTGGATCGTTCGAAGTTGGGTGTTGCTAACAAAATCGAGGCATAAACGAGACAGACCGCGACAGCCCCACTCTCGTACCATAGCACATGACAGGAAGATAAGTCGTTTTGAGGGGGGAGGGAAGGTTAACGTTTTTGATTAGATATTATGAGGGCACATGAATTAAAAAAATAATAATGAAGTGCACAGATAAATCATTTATAATAAACACTATTACAATATTATATAAAAAAATAAGAATTGTCAATTTTGATTTCATGGCAACTTTAAGCGGGGCAGAGGGTGCCTGAGCCCTTCCCAGCTCTACAGCGCCCCACAATTCACCAAAGTAAATCTGTGGTGGAAAATGGAACTGCAGCGTGCTCTAATTTAGAGCCATTGGGGCAGATTTCAGACAGATTTTCACGTTAGCTTGCGTAAACCTCGCTCCAGACCAAGATGATATCAATCCGCTTCAGCTATGTGTATATTAGTCTGCATCAGGTAACTAGTTGCAATGCATGTTCTTCCCATGGAGTACCGTATCAAATTAATGAAACTATAAATCCTTTAGTTTAAACATGCTCATGTGAATAACCTTTATATAGTTCTGTTGTGTTTGTTTTATGTTTGTTCTGAGAATAGACATCACTTTCTTTTCCTTGCTGGAATTCCTCCACAATTTGTAATATTCTAAAACATCATCTGGAGGCAATAAATACTACATTAAGGCAGTTCTAAAGTAGCATTCTATGCATGTGTCGTGTGTACTTAAAGCCGGTCAATAAACGTTAGAGCGCCACCGTAAGGCTGAATAACGCAGCATCTGCCAACAGTGTTCTGCATGTGTTCAGCAACCTAAATTTAGGGCTATCCCAATCCAAACTGGATTTCCTTTTGTTCGCTGCAGCCCTGTATTAATGGAGGGAGAGTTGGAGTAATGGATAAAATGATGAACCTGACAGGTCCAATAAATGGAAACAATTAAGGTAAAAAGTGAATACACTTATGAATTGTTTATGTGATTTTTCTAAGTGCTCTGTCTGTCTGTGTGCATGACCGAATGAGGGTGAATTAAAAATTTCACGCTGGAGGTGGGCTATCAGTATACAATTACTCAAAGACCCACCACACGTAAAATTTACTGAATGATTTCACAGCTAATATGTATTCCAGACCTCGAGAGCCGCAAGCTCATTTTCCAGGCTTAAAATTCTCTAGCTGAAAGAAAAATGGGAGAAAGGTGGTTAAGTGAAAAATAAAAATAAAAGTTTATATTTTGATGTTTCATGTATTCTAGATGTTTTTTTTTTATTGGCTTGTGTTTCTCTGCAGGGAGACATTGTAACACATAAGGGTCAATGGCAAATAAAAGTGTCCAAAATAAAGACAAGAAATTCTTTTTTTAAAAACAAGTGGTTAGAGTTTTTGTATTTATGTTGGTTTCATACGTATTTGAAGAACTTTATACTGTCAATAAACTGTAATTATTGACTTGCTGAAACCATCAAGTAAACTACACCTTGATTGCATGTGAGTGTACACATTTTAATCATTATTTTCAAATACGTTTTTAATATATATTTCAAGGTAAAAAAAATTACGAATAAAAAAAATATGAATTCATAAATATTAAGTTAACTGGGGTTGCACCACATGAAATTTACATCATTATATGTATGAATTACATTTTTTTATGTATTTTTTAAATAAAATTATTAGATCCAGACAAAAATGAGCGTCATGCCACTAACCCATAAAACAGACCTTCGATTTGCTTGCTAAGACACTGATAGAAAATATGTTTGAAAAAAATACAATTTATAGTTGTGTTAGGAAATGTTAGTGTTGTTGTATTAGTCCACAGCACAAACCGGCTGTGTGGCCTGCGTTCAGAGGTGGAAAAAGGTGGAAAATCTGTTGGGACATGTCAGACAGAGCCACTGATCTTTGGAGGTGCATGACAGTGGGCCTCTTCACGTCTCCCCCGTGAGTCTTTGAACCACCTCGCGGCATGACACAACAGTTCAAAGGCTCCTCTCCTTGCTCAGTGCGCTCGTAAAAACCCAGATAGCGTGTGTAAATCTGGAGCAGAAGTGTCGCTGCGCTGGTTCCCTCACTCTTGATTTATGGCCCCCAGTGCACCATGGACACTAGTTCTCTAAGTTGTAACCCAGCCATGGCAGACTGCCCCCATAATGGCAAGCATGTAAAAATGCTTTTAGCTTTGTTCATCCTTTCTCTGTCGCAGGTCTTCAAACTACATAGGGGCTTGTTTTCTGCTGCTAGAAACCACCGAACCTCAGAAATCCATGAGTTGTGAGGTACAAGAATATAGTTTACCTAGACAACAGACCTAGACGATATGATGACTAAAAAGGTGAATTTTTTTTTTTTTTTTTTTTAATAATGAGCTACACTTTTAAAAATTAAGTTTACAAAACAGGGGTTTTTACAGCAATGGTTCTTCTATGGTATTTTGAGTTCCTCAAAGAAACTTTCAGTAATAGTTCTTAACAGAACCATTTTTTTCTTTCTTTCTGAGTGTTAGAGCAATTTAATAATCTAAAGAATATTTTCCCATTACAAGGAACCTTTACTGCAGTGGAAAGGTTCCACTGACATTAAAGGTTCATCATGGAACCATAGTAGATGCCAACAAAGAACTATTATATTTAAGAGTGTATGCAAGTGGAAAGTAAATTTAACCAACATTCAGAAGTCTAGATGTTGTGATTGGCAGAGGTATATAAGCATTTGGTTAGTTGAAGAAAAACAGATCCATAACGAGATGTCTGCAGATCCATTTTCCATAAGCTCAGTCTGATTTGTGGCATCAAGTCTATATCTGAGAGTGTGTTTAATGAAATAAATATGGTTTACCTTGTTTGAATTTGAGGGTTTTCTTTACTTGACTCACTTGCTATCCCTGTGGAGCATTTCAAAAAACAATTTTGATCACTGTTGTGTTTTGTTGTCTACTTTAGTAATGTGTGATCTCAGATCATAAATACGAGCCCAGTTGATCCGTGGCGTTATAATCCTTTGAGGCTGTTGCTTTGTATAGTTAGCAGCAGGACTTGATAAACCTCTTCAAATAATCCTGGACTCTCCAGACAATCGATTCAGCTCTGTATGATCCTTTTAAAAGGGAGGAGTATGTTTGATCTGAGGGGTCGATGTCCTCATGAGGGCGAGACTTAACAGGTGGCTGAGCAAGTGGCTGTTCTGACGGATGTGTCCTATGATGTGATCTATGATTCCTCTATTCTCCCCTACGCTAGTGTGGCCTCAGACACGCCACAGTTCTTGAAAAGGGAGGCCATTTGGTGGATTATCATGACAATGGAGCAGACCTTCCTAATGAGGACGAGAATGGAGCCCAGATGAGCTATGAGAGTAATTTCTGTGCACTCACGGTTGTGATCATTATGTCCTGTAGTCTGGTCTTGATGTCTTGGAAGCTTTATTAAATAAAGCGAAAGGAAGTTCTTTACTTGATTGTGTGCTGTAAGGACATCCTCATGGTTAAAAAATGAATAGTTATTTGCTGTTCAGTTATGCTGGAGCTAATAGATTCAATGAAGAAAACACTGTGATGTTGATCAATGATGCAAAGGCTGAACTAGACTATTTCAGTCCACTGTTTAAAGACAAAAGCTGCTTTAAAGGAATGTTCCTGGTTCACTACAAGTTAAGCTCTGTTGACAACATCTGTGGCTTGCTGTCGTTTACCTAGGGCTGGACAACAATTCAATATATATTGTGATTTATAATTTTTTCAATAACGGTGATATGATTTTTAAACACATTTCCGATATTTCGATATACATTACAGCATTTCTCACTGACTGACAGTCAGGGCGCAGCCATCAGAAAGAGCAGAATACGATTGGCTACTTGCGTGATGACGTACACCACAGACACGCAGCCAGTGCTCAGCAGTAGTAGGCTAAGATCCAAGTTTTAGCTACAAAATGAGTACCCCTGACCGCAATACAAGTGACTGAACGAGCTTCCACAAGTAAGGAGGAAGCAGTGGCGGAGCCAGAGGGGTGTCCAGGGTCAGACATCTGACTGGCCACCCTGGATGCCACCTCAAAATTTAGATCGCTTTTTCCATTTCACCTACTATTGAAAGAATTTATTTTGACGTGCGGCGGCACATTGTTCATGTATTAACGTTGAATTTTGAATTTAAGAGAATATTACCGTTAGCTGCCAAACAGACGATTAAGAATAAAGGGGGTCGCAGAGTTGTTCAAAAATCTACCGTGCCATTCACATTGGTTTTCATTAAACCACACAATTTGTCTCAAAATGTTGTTAATGTATAGGCTAATGACTTCACCCTAAGCTGGAAGACTGTGTATAGACATTTTTCAGTATTTTTCTTTCTGTGTAAAGTCTGTGATTATGGAAAGATATAATATAGATTGCCCTTTCTGTTTCCGTTTGTGCAGTTCTTACAGCAAAACACATCAACGCCACTTTTATCATTCTTGAAGTGAACTTTTTTAGCCTGTATGGTGATTAGATTCACTGTTTTGCATTGCCGGCTTAAACATGAGAACGCGATGCGTCTGGTGTGCGGCATATGGCGTTTCATCCATAGCGCGCGCAAAGTGAATAACTTTTGTAGCTAGTTTTAACATGCGTTAATCTATATTTCTGTCAGGACCACTATCGTCAAAGATGATAGACAATTAGCATATAGTTTAGATTGGCGGTATGGTTCTGTTCTGGGCAAGAACTCCCTGCGCATCCATGCAGCCTAGCGTGGATAAGAGCAGGGAGAGCAGTGATAAACCCCCAAAACAAAGCCAATGCTGATATCCCCCAATCACAACTAATGAAAAAACCACAAGCATGCTGCCAATAATATCGGAAAGCCTTAAGCAACAAGCATTTTGCCCTTACCCAGATGACCTAAACGAGTATATTGCCACTACCTGCATAAGCCATAGCAACAAGCATGTTGCCAATACCCGCATAAGCCATAGCAACAAGCATGTTGCCAATACCTGAAGCTTAAGCAACACAGCATTTTTCCATGAATGATATGCCATCTGGAAAGAAGTGAAGAAGAAAGTGAAGACTGAGTTATCAAATGAATCAGGCACTGCTTGCTTATGGTTGTATATCAGCAGTCCAAGTTCCAGTTCTTGAGTGATGAATGCTACCACCACCTGCTAGTGTGGACCGTTATTCCTCTCATGCAGGTGCAGATATGCATGCCTGTTGGCTGTAGTCTTGTGGTAAACCTTCATCTGTGCAAGCTGTATTTAATAATCTTTACTCAAAATGTGAAGATGTCTTCCCTTCTGGAATGGTGTTCCTTCTGACATGTCACCACTGGGTAAAATATCCTTAACTGCGCCCCTGCAACAACAACTGCTGTGAGCTAGAGATGAGAGATGGAGATTTCCTCTTCAAATATCCTCTTCACTTGGAATTACATCACAATACTGAAGTAACGTCGGTGACAACTTCCAGTTCACACAGACTTAGGCAACATGTCACCAATAAAAGCTGGATGGTTTTATGCAACAGCGTGATGCTGATACCTAGATATAGGCATGAATATCTAGAATTGCATAATTCAAAATCACTAGAACGAAGCATATATTGTTGAACGTGCACCCGCATTATCCCAAATGTTTCCAACATGTTGAAGTCAAGAGAAATCCACCATTCCAACCAGTGAAGTGGTCTGCTCACTGTGTCGCTTGTCAATGCTGTCATCCTTGTTATACTTGGTTGACAGTAAACTCCTGTAGACTGGGTAATTCATCCTGATGTTAGCGGCAAATGTTGAGCACTGTAGAGCCAATCTTATGGGTTCTATTAGGGGAAGCATACACCCCTAGCGGCAGCAAAATTTGATACAACAAGCATGTTGTAATCACAGAACTAGTATTAAAACTAGTCCAGTCGGGGAAGCCTACACCCTGCAGCAACAGTTCTGACTAGCGACAACAATCTGATACAACAAGCATGTTGTAATCACAGAACTAGTATTAAAACTAGTCCAGTCGGGGAAGCCTACACCCTGCAGCAACAGTTCTGACTAGCGACAACAATCTGATACAACAAGCATGTTGTAATCACAGAACTAGTATTAAAACTAGTCCAGTTGGGGAAGCCTACACCCTGCAGCAACAGTTCTGACTAGCGACAACAATCTGACACAACAAGCATGTTGTAATCACAGAACTAGTATTAAGCTAGTGGTAGTCTGGTCTGGGAAACATACACCCTGCAGCAACGGCTCCAAGTTAGATGCAACTTGCAGCTAACAATAGTATGCTTCCTCGTTCATGATCATGATTCTGCTCCTGTCGGGTCATTCCATCGGCTGTGGAGGAGAAGACGCCGACTCCTATGGCTCCACACTCCTTCATGGGATCATCAAGCTACGATGTTGTTGTGTTGAATAAGAGACTTCTGCGGTGAAACGTACCTACTGTGTATTCAAGCACAAGCATGTTACCGATGGCTAAAGCTAGCTAGAGTATAAGCATGCTGCTAATGTTAATACAGCATGTTGCAATGTAATTGTGTTCCCAATAGCAACTATAGCTTAAGATGAGCATGTTTCCAATAGCAACTATAGCAAAGAACAAGCGATTCCAATAGCGACTATAGTTTAAGGAACAAGCGTGTTTCCAATAGCAATATAGCTTTAAGAACAAGCGTTTCCAATATCACTACAGCTGAACAAGAGTGTTTCCAGTAGCAACTAGTGTTAAGAACACACCTGCTTCCAATAGCAACTACAGCTTTAAGAACAAGCATGTTTCCAATAGCAACTACAGCTTTAAGAACAAGCGTGTTTCCAATAGCAACTACAGCTTTAAGAACAAGCGTGTTTCCAATAGCAACTACAGCTTTAAGAACAAGCATGTTTCCAATAGCAACTACAGCTTTAAGAACAAGCGTGTTTCCAATAGCAACTACAGCTTTAAGAACAAGCATGTTTCACGTTTCCAATATCAACTATAACTTTAAAACGAATCAATGCTGAGCTGACTCAGCTGACAATGACTGTTTACTATTGTCTTTTTAGAGCTGCACCACAGCAGAAATGATTCCGTTTGCACCATGAATCGTTATTCCTGTCCCTCACCGCAAGCTGCTTGATCTGTGTGCCTTGCCACAACAAAAGCAAGTTGCCAATGACAACAGATTTAACGCACAAGTGCCAATATGATCGCATAAACCTGGCACAAGCATTTACTGAAAATAACTAGAACCTGACGCAACACGGATGGCCTTAGCAACGAGCAGTTGCCAACAAGCATTAAAAAGGAACTTAGCTTAGCTTCATGAAGTATTCAGGGATGAATGGAGAGTGAAATATAGCCTGCGGTGACGTGTCGTGGATGTTTTATCTTCTCTTGGCTTCCGGTGAGTGCAGTTCTCATCTGAATTGTTCTTGGTTAAGTTAATTAGTATAACTTCAGCGAGTCCATGTCAACAAGTGATATCTGAGAAACAATACCAACTCCATCACTTCCAGAACAGGCAGCTTACAATCAATGCAGTAAATCGCAGGTTCAAGTTAGCTAACTTGAATGAATCTGAGGTGAAATCCATGTGAAAAACGAATTCCTAGTGAGATGATGTGGTTTCACCCTCTGAAATCGCCATTAATTAGCTCCGGAGAAACGCGATAGCAGCTGATAATACTGAAGGAGCTTATATATGCATGCTGTGATAGGCATCTTATTCCTATAGGTATACGTGATCAGCTGACAGTCAGCTGATGCGAGCTTGACTAACGTGACCTGCCAGAACTATATACTTGATTTAATTTATACAGTTAAGATTGTTATTTTACGTTTGATTATTCAATTTCTGTACCTGAATTACTGTTAAGACCTGAAACTTCAAGCACTTAATTCTTGTTCTTACTTTATTGCTGACTGTTCACTTGTATTCAATAATGTTTTAAATTTATATTATTAGGCTTGTTGTGGTTTTTTGATGTGGAATATCAGATGGAATCAAGAATTGTAAAGTTTCACTGGTATCTTGGTTGCTTATTTATTAGAATACAATGTTACATGGGTCAAAACGATGAAAACAAATAAGTATTACACATGATATTCTTTCACGGTCTATGGACCCCCTAAAGTAGCCTTGGCCACCCCCCCGGCCACCCCATATATAAAAGTCTAGTTCCGCCACTGGGAGAAAGCAGAAGAAATAGTTGATAAGAGAGGAAAGACTAATTCAGTGGCGTGGAAGTGGTTCGGCTATCAAAGATCTGATAAACTTGAGGTTTCAGTGTGCTGCAAAATGTACCGGAGAGTGGTGCCGACTATGGGTGTAACAATACATCGATATAGATCGATGCATCGTATCGTTAGACATTAGATCAATGCATCGATGCTAAGCGTTAAAAATCGATACCTGTAGGCTATTTATATATTTAAGAGGCATATTTGTTTTAACACTCTCCACATTTTCACACAATGTCAGTCTATGTATTATCGCCAACGCGTGCATTCTCGTTTAAATTACCTCTCAGAGCTTGTGAAAGACGCTTGGACAGTGCTGAATCTTCACCAAAGTTTATCATTTGCTCATGTTTAAAGCCTTGCAAAAAGCAGCGCGCACTTATCTCAAACAGAGCACAAATAGGCCACTGAATTGAGTCTTCTTTTATTTATTTTTTGTGCTTCAGTAGAAAAAGCTGTATGGTTTTGCATACAAGGAGAATAGAGCGCTATGAATCGTTCTTCACACTGAAATTTAAAACTGTTAAAAGAAAATGCTCAATAAACTGCTGCATAGGAGCGCTGTGACACTGTGTTGCTTCAAGCGCATCATTCTGCACACGGGATGCGCATAAGTGCTTTGTGCCGCTCTATATTGGAGCCTTTCATATTATAATACTTTTGCACAATGAAAGAATATTAATAGCATATCTTGTTCTGTCCTACCTATAATATGTTGTTGCTTCATTAAAAATCTGCTCTATACATTTAAAAGAAATGTCTTTTAATTTTATAGTATGTATACTTTTCCCCCCTTGTTTATCAGTTTTTTGACATTACACATTTGAGCACAGAAGCCTAAAATACTTTCTTGACTGTTGTCATGTCATAAGCTGTCATTAGATTACTGTGTAAATGTTTTATTTGTGGATGTCCCAATCAGGGAGCAGGATGTGAAATTTTGAAATAAACGTTATGTATGTATTTTGTTTGCAGTTGTGAGTTAATAAAAATGTAACTGGTTGTGTAAAATAGGCACATAATATCATAATATCGAAATATGAGTCGAATTGTATCGTAATCGTATCAAACTTTTTGAGGTATCAGAAAATATCGTATCGCTGGCTATGAGAATCGATATTGTATCGAATTGTGATGAACCGTCCGATTTACACCCCTAGTGCAGACTGCAGCGGGAACACATCAAATCTGTTCCACCATCTAAAGCAGTTCCACCCGAGTCAGAAGATGAAGATTCTGTTTTCAGCAAATCTGAACACTTTTCATATTCTTTATCCTGGCTGAAGCACTTTTTGTTTTAATCTGTATTAAGATTAATATAATCAGCCTACGTTATAGTTTAAAGTTAAAGATATTAATATTAATAAAGTGAGTGAGAGTCTTATGTTTATTTGACTGTGATTTCACATTTCTTGTTTGTATGAAGGCTAAATACAAATTAGGGCTGAGACAATAAATCGATGCATCACGATTCGTGGATCGTTTCAGAGATTTTCCGAATGCATCGCGATTCTCTCTCGAATCTATTCTGAGCTTAGTTTTTAACAGCAGATGGCGCTCTAGCCTAGTTGTTAACCGCACGCTCAAATACTCACAAAGAAGAGTGCTGAAGATCGCTTGTGCGTTCGGCTGAGTCTGAGAATATACTAGCACTTCAGAATGCTTTTATTAATGTAAACAGCCAACTTTATGAATGATTATTTTATAGAAGGTTCAAGTGGTGTGTGTAAGGGATTGGAAACAAGCAGAACCAATATGGCTTTTTCTAAAGCACGTAGTGCCATCTGCTGTTAAAAACTAAGCTCAGAATTGATTCGAGAGAGAATCGCGATGCATTCGGAAAATCTCAAAATCGATCCAGAATAATTTACAAATAAAAGGTGAACATTAATTTATTTGTACCGTTTTTATTCCTAAAATATTATATAGTTTTATAGGAGGAGGTTTCATAGACTTGGCAAATTCATTTTTCAGAAGTTTGTAGGTACAGACATCTGTTGTGGGCGTTCTTGGCAGTTTTTCTGAGGCTTTTATATAGTTCATATCGATATCGGAATTATATCGTATCGACCGAAATTAAGAAATATATCGTGATATTGTCCAGCCCTACGTTTACCACAGAAAATAACATGGACTCGTCCCTTAGTTTGTACACTTACATTGGAAATCTATGGGGAAATAGCCTATATTCTGTTTATAACAGTACAGCTAGTTTTTTAAAGCACTTTACTGAATTATTTTTATTTATTTATTTATTTATTTTAAATAATCTAGTAAATAATAGTCTCCATTTAAATAATCATTTGGAAGCTGTATGCATCAAGTGAATCTTAAAGGGATAAGATTCCAAAGAGATTCTCAAGTGAATCTTAAAGGGATAAGGTAATGCCAGGCGTTGGAAAAATAGGTTAAAATTGTGCATAGATAATGTTAGTCTCATATTAACGCATATAATGTTTGTGGCTATGCTTTCAATCAGTTTTTATTTGTCTTTACAAACTGAGAAAGCAATCAAAATTATTTTAACAGCATGTTAAAGATTTTTAACAGAGTTTTGCTTTTACTGCATCCATTAAAATGTTTGTAGTAATGCAAAACAGTTTATATTCAAAATGTAAATAACCACAACCACCTTGTTTGGAAATTAATCTAGATGAAGAATGCAGTCTGAAGTGTAGTAGTCACTCAAATTCAGGAAGACTGGCCATTATAGACTTACCATAAGTTTCCAAACATGGTTAAAAAAAACCCTCAAAGGAACAGAGTTCCTCTGCAAGTGGAGTTGAGGTTGGATGGGGTCTTCACGTGAGGTTTGCTGATACCAGAGACACAGGATATCCTGTAGAGCAGGGTCTGGAATAGGAAGTGTTGCCACGCCACTGGCACCAGTGTAGGAAGCGGCTCTGAGGAGACGCCTGGGATCTTGGCAAACATTTTAGAGGTGTTAAGTGCACCAATGGCTTCTGTTTTAACAGGGACTTCCCTTTTTTGGGGACAGTGAGTCGCCTTTTCTCTGGATGATCCTTTCCTCACATTTCATATGATTGTGTGTGTGTGCACTTATGTATGAGAGATTTGATCACTCGTAAATGTATTTCACCTAAAGTCTTGTTTTATCCAGCACATTTATTCATAGGTTGATTTTTGTCAGTAGTGCATGTGCATTATTATCATGAACTATCATGTCATTTTTGTATGTGTTGTATTTGGCTTCTTAGACTTTTCCTGAACTAGACTAAGAAATCAGCCGTAACTCCACTGCTTCTTTTGTTGCCTCTTTGCAAACAGAGGAGTTGAATTAAGGCCTATTGTCTTGATAAGGTTGCCGGCTCTACAGTAAGTCCATCATTAACTGAAAGACCCTGCTTAAAATTCCTCAATTCACAGTTTGTTTGTCACACTATGCTTGCAAGTGACCTTGAGTAAGCCTTTTATCGCCATCTGCTCCTTAGTCATCCTGGCCCCGTGCTTTGTCCCCCCTCTCTTGTGCTTGATCAGTCAGGACATGTGCTCTTGCAGTTAGGGATGTACTGATATTATAATTCTGGCTGATATTTATTTTCATTTTATGACATAATTAAAATTTTACTATTTTCTGTAAATAATAAATTTAGACATTACAACATGATAATGTAAAGTATGGATATAATTGGATATTCATAGTGATATATGTTAAAGATTACATTCAGTGGTGTTATTAAAGTGTTAGATGACACCCAATACCAATAAATTAAATTAATCTCTAATATGATGACATGCTAGAGCAGACTATTACTAAAGACTGTGTATATACCAAGTTCACGGATATTACTATAAATGGGAAAAAGTGCAATGCGCCGCATTCCAAGTAAAAGAGCCAATTGGTCAAGTCATCGCAGCAGCTGAAGTTAGAAGCTCCGGACTCGAAACGAGTATAACATGCGTTCTGAACCATGGTGCCTGGTCCGTACGGATCACATTTCAACTATGATCCCTATTTGACACACTTCGCAATATCTATGCTAAAACAATATATCGTGCAGCCCTACTTTTTAATGCTATTTGAGCATAAGAAACAACTTTTGAGATAGATTATGCAGGTTTTGTGAAGGTTATTTGATATGCGAGTTTGGCAAGCAGTTTTTGAAATTTCACTGTTTTCCCTTTTTAAGTAGATAGGAGTTGGTCTTGCAGGCCGAAATAGCTGCCAGGAGGCGTTGCAAATATGGCAACAGAGTGAACTGACTTTTCTTGAAAGGGACCTAACTGTTACATGACAGTTTCTGCTGCATTATGTCCACAAAGTATAGACTTTGAAGGATGGTCGCAAGGGCTTAGGGTGGCATTTGGGACAGGACCCATGTCTGTTCATAATCTCCCAAGTTACTCTGGGACACACATGAAACATAAACGAGAACACATAAAACGGTTGGCAAATTGCTAGGTACAACTTAGTTAAAACCAAAAGACTCAGATACGTATGGATCTGGATCAAATTAAACCAGGGCTTAGCACTATATTCTCAGATGATTAATGACAAACTTTACAGAGTCAAGGCACATTGGTCCTCTAAAACCGACGTTGACTCTCATAAACAAAGTGAATCTCAGTATCGTTACAGTACAGGGGCTCCCTCCTTTTGCAGAAAGCGCTCACCACAGCATGGAAAATCCTTCACTCTTCCCTGTAGTTTGGAGGGCCCTAATTTGGCTGCTTACCTTGGCACTCCGAGCCTAATGAAGTAAGCCCGGCTTGGAGTGTGTGGTCTGCAAAAGCACCTGTGTGTGTTCGGGCATTTGTGTGTGTTTGCGTGTTTAGAACGTAAGTGATTGAAGACGATGATGTCATTGCTCTGTTGTCTTTTTGAGCATGCACATTGTCTCCGCTCATCTGTATTGTCGGCTGGGTTTAGCGTGTGTTTGATTGCGTGTTTGTGAGTGTATAGCTAAATGATTTAGGAGGGTGTGTTAGAAAGAGGGAGGGAGGGAGTGAGTGAGTGTGGGGAGGAGGAGAGTGGAGTATGTGTGGTCTGGATTGGCTTGTGAGTCTCAGTCTAGTAAAATAAACACTCTAGTCTTCTAGCCCAAGAGATTATGCTACATTTTTGATAGCCACAAAAAACCCAGCTGGAAGGGCTGCATCATTTCCTCGACCTCATTCTGGCTTGGTATTATAAGTGTATGTCAGTGTGAGTGTGTGTATTTATATACTCTTTCTATATTGTTAAGAACAGAATCTCCTAGAGCGGCATGATGATGATAATGATCCAAACTGTTGTTTAATGTGAAAGCAAACAAAGAAACTCTTCATTATCACTGAAGCTGTCAATCACCTCCGTTCAACACTGATTTCTGCACTTTGTAAGTATTTACATCTCACACCTTGTTTGGTTGTAATGACAGCATTTGCTACCAACAAAGTGAGCTTGTGAGTTGAGCGAGTGTCTGCTGAAATGAGTCATAAAGCCCGGAAACGAGGTAGCATTTTTGAACTTCTGGTTCCATCGTCCCAAAGTCAATGGGATTTTTTTGAATGGGTCTTTGGCTAAATGCCTAAAATAAAATCTGTGGTTAACACAAGCTCAGGATGTTTTAATGTTTTATTCTGTGACATAAAAAAATATCAGTAATACCCCACTCATGATTTAAGCCTTCGTGTGTTTCGACAAGCGAATAAATGCCACTACAATAGCTGTCAGGGTCATAAACATCATCATGCCGACCAGAAAAACTAATCACTAGTCCACTTTTACAGAGGATTTCTTATGTGGTGGTATAATAAAGGCCTCTGATTGGCCATTATTCACATGCTCAACTTGAATGTATGTGATTGGCTACAATGCTTAATGCTGCAACTATACAGTATAAATAAAAAATGTTTGATGGAAGGGGAGTAGATCTATAGAACTGCTGTAATCGACACTGTTAATGTTTAATTGCGGCAGTTGTAATCGCAATTTGTATTTCTCCATTGATTTGTGCATCCCAAGAATCTCTTTCTTTTGCCTCACAATGGTCTGCGCCTGTTTGTATTCAATAAAAAGCTAAGAGAGTGTTGATTTGCCAGTAAGTCTTGTTTATGCGTTTTGTGTATTGTGTTTGACGAACCAATGGCTCCTTTTCTGTGGATTTTGTGCTGTCGTAAGCCCATCAATTGTTCCCTAGTAATTCAGTTTGACACGTCTGCTTCGCGCCTGCCAAATACCTGTATTCCCTACCCTTCTTCTCCATGTTTTTAATGTGTGATTGAAGGCAGATGTGGCTCAACATCTGTACGGCGCTGACAGTACCTCTGTGTTTCTACAGCTGATAGATCGGTGAATCTGCCAGTGCTGAATGTCTCACGGTGAAATTTACTTCCCAACATTCACGTTCCGATCTGCAACTGCACACATTGTACCTGTGGACGTCTCATGATCCTCTTGCCAGATCTTGTTGTTAGAAGTCACCCAGGGTTACTTGAGAAAAGAAATGTGTTCTGCGCAGGCTCCTGTTGGGATGATCAAAGGGATCTCCCTCTTCATTACAGCCAATGTTAATCATGTTTAAACTCTTTTTCATGATCACTGCAGTGTTAGCACAGCCATGCAATGACCTTTGTTCATGGTTTATTGGGTCAGGGTCCATCTAAAGCTGTCCTCTATTCATTGGTTCAGATTGTGCAAGAACACACAGGGTTCAAAATCCCAGTGGAAACACTTAAAGAATCAGGAGAACGTCTCAGGATTTTTGTGTTTTTTTTTTTTTTTTTGTACCCTGTGGAAATGTCTATTATGAATAATAGTAGGCTATTTTTATTTGGACACAAGTAATAAGCATAAAGATTAAAAAATTTCAAAAATTAAAATGCAGGGAAAGTAAAATAAACCCAAAAGGGCATATGGGAAGTATTTTATCAAGTAGAAGAACAAAGCACACTGCTATATCAGCAAAAAGATTTTAAAGAAGAAACTTTGAGAAAACAAGTGTGAAAAAAGTGTGCTAGATGAACCTCTGTTATTGCCAGCCATAGGCTATGTTTACACTGTGAGCCTTAGTGCTCAACTCTGATATATTGCTCAGATTTTTTTTTGTATAGCTGTTCACATTGTTATTTTAAATGTGGCCAATATCAGATTCCAGATCATGGTCCTGAACTGACCCGCATGCGCAAAAGAGCGATAAAAAGACGACACACAGCATGCTGTCATACAGAAGTAAACACGGAGGACATCAAAGTAAGCGATTACGTGTTTATTTATAGCGTGATCTGCCGCGAAACCCAGTGAATTTATGCGCAGGCAATATTAAAAACAAAGACTAGGATGCAAAAGAAGAGAGCAGAGTTTTTAAACATTTATGATGTTTTGCTTGTACAGTATATAGAGCTGTCACTCACTGTAATAGTGTAAAAGTTCTGACTAACTTTGGGTATGTAAAATCTTTGAAGTGATTCCCATGAGTGCAGAATTGTGACGAATGACGATCTAAAGCAGTGGTTCTCAACCCTGTCCTGGGGAACCCCCACCACTGCACATTTTGTATGTCTCCCTCATCAGACACACCCACTTCAGGTCTTGCAGTCTCTACTAATGAGCTGATGAGATGGAGCAGGTGTGTCTGATGAGGGAGACATACAAAATGTGCAGTGGTCTGGGGTCCCCAGGACAGGGTTGAGAACCACTGATCTAGAGTGACGTAAAAAAGTTGCATGAATTCCGATATGAGGTCACATTGCAAAACATCTGATCTGTATCGGATTTAGGACCACATAAGGAAGTGGCCCAAATCAGAACCGAAAAGATCAGATTCCATGTGGCTTGCGCTGTTCACACTGTCATGACAAACTGATCTGAGTCAGATATGAGCACTTTTTTTTTTTTTTTTTGAGCCACATTTACCTGTAGTCAGAACATAGCTATAGAGAGGCCCTAGACAAAAATAAATTACATTTAAAGGAACAGATCACCCCTAAATTAACAATCTTTCATCATTTCTTCGCCTTCATGTTGTTTCAACATTTCTGAGAAACGCTGTTAAAAGTGGATTGGACCGAGCACCAAAACACACTTGTAGCCAATCAGCAGTAAGGGGCGTATACACTCATGATGGGGGAGGTGCCTGTGTTGCATAGTGTGTTTATAAATTTGGAGGCGGAGCTATCACGAGAGGGGCATGATTATTTTGGTTAGAGGTGTGTTTCTTTTGGTAATTTCAAATATCAACAGCGTTTCTCAGAAATCGCTTACTGCACCTTTAATCTATCTGTGGAACACAACAGGAGAATTTTTAAGAATCTTCACACAGCTCTTTTTAATGCAACAAAGTGACCTTCGGCTGTGAAGCATAATAAAAAAACACCATAAAAGTAGTCCATATGACTCATGCGCTTTATTCCACGTCTGGATGATTACTTTGAGAACAGAATGAAATTTAAGCCATTATTTACTCTCAAATCAAATCATTCATGCACATCATTATGCGGCTCTCAAAACAAATATGCTGTTTATGATGCAGGTTATACATTAACACTATCAAACATAATTCATTTTTGTGTGTTTTGTTACCAAGCGTCATGGCGAGAAATGTGCACCGTATTTAATTTGAGAGCGGCAATGATTTGCATGAATGATTTTATTTGTGAGTGAAAAATGGCTTTCAGCCTGTTCATCACACAAATATTTTATAGCTTCAGAGGACTTGCAATACAGTGCACAAGACATATGGACTATTTTAATGTTGCTTTTATAGTGGATATTTTTTGTCTTTTTTGCAGCTTGACAGTCCTTGGTCACTATGAAATATTTCTGTATGAATTTTCATTTGAGTTGAGCTGTTCCTTTAAGAGGTGTTTGAAAAACTCAGTAGGCCAGTGTAGTTGGATTTTTAAAGATTTAGGAACCATATTACTCCTGGTAAAGATGAGGAACAAAACAACATTCACTAACAAGCTGTTGTTTTTGTCTCTAAACTACTTCGTGCACTTCTAAACTACCCTCCATGCAGGAACCTGTATTCTTCACATTTTCTTCACACTATCTTTAGTTAACCAAAGCCAATGCACTGGTGTTCCTGTCATCTCAAAGGTCTTTTGGGCTTTCTTTTTAAGACGTTCTTATCAATAAAGACCTGGACTTTAACATTTAGACTCTGACTGAGTACTTACAAACAAATGAACAATGCTCCTGTCAACACCACCAGTAGACAGAGGCTGATCTATAATCTGGAAAATCTGGTTCCCTGAGCAGGGCAAAAGTCTCCAGTTTTTAATCTCGCTGTAATCCTCACCTTCGCACAATGATAGCACAAGTTTAGAGAAGGATTAATGTTACTAGAGGGGCACAGAAAGGAGGGGGAAAGCCTCTCTATTTATGCTCATGGGCCCGGAGGGGGGAAGTTTCAATTTTTCATGGCACAGCTCACTGACCCACTTTCCAGAGTTTTAAAAAAAAATACAGCTCTGGCTAAAACGATGAGATTAGTTACGCCTCACTCTTCAGTGCTCAGGTTTTCTACATGCTAACGGAGCTTCTAAAATGAAACACAATCTGGCTGTGATTAGCTATTGCAAAGAGGAAAGGTTTATGAGCTCTGATGTGTCATAGATCCTCGATAGAGCCAATAGCACTATTCAGAAGGGATTAGATTTCCAAACAATGTTTGAGGTGGTCATTTCATGTAGTGATTCAGATGGCATTGGAAAAATGAGAATTAGTATTTTTTACTAAGATTTGAGTGTGTATTCCCTTATGGATGCGTCATGTTATGGATGATCATGTGATCTAGATGCTTTTGTCATGAAATAAACCAGACATATACATGATATAATCTGATATATAAGGGAAGAAATAAATGAATACCTGACATTGCTACTACTGCTACTGGGATGTTTTTATGTTTCGATGCCTGTATTTACACAAAATAGAAATGCAAGTTTTAGCCACTTGGAAAACTGTGACTTTTATTCAGTCAAAAGACATTCTATACATTTTGGAAATTTGATATGCATCTTAATGTTTCCATCTAGATTTTTTTTATGTGCTTTACTCCAAAATTTGCAGAAAAACGCATGGAAACACGGTTCATCTCCCTATTCATTTAATTCTCTTTTTACGTCATTACAGGATGACATCAGAACGTGACCTACAAACTTTTATGTTTTACCCATAAAGTCGGACAGAAGGTCAAAGTACATAATGAAGAAGCTCAGAGCAACTATAACTAGAATTTTTGAAAAACAGTTGGTAATTTACTTCATAACTTCTGCAAAGGTTGTTTGAGGAAAACAGACATGCTCAGTTTGGACAGTATTTGTGTTACACAAATTTTCCTGACCTCAGGGAAAACTAGTCCTCTCCAAATAGAGCTAATGATTCAAACATTTATTTTATCTACATAAATACATGTAAACAAAATGTGTAATGATTACACTGAATGAAAAAAGATTGATATAAGATTTAAGGGGTTAGTTTACTCAAAAATTTAAATTCTGTCATCATATATACACCCTCATGTCGTTCCAAACCTGTAAGACTTTCGTTCATCTTCGGAATACAAATGACGATATTTTTAATGAAATCTGAGAGATTTCTGTCCCTCCATTGACAGTCCACACAACTACCACTTTGATGCTTCAAAAAGCTTCTGTTTATGTTTGTTGATCAATGTTTATATGTGAATAAAAGCCTAAACTCAATCTGTTCATCATATAAAGCGATCGAGTGTCTTCAGAAAATTTGGACTAAACTGCTCGATTCATATGGATTAGTTTTATGATCTCTTTATGAACTTTTTGAAGCATCAAAGTGGTAGTTAGTTAGTGGTAGACATACATTTCTAAGATTTCCTTAAAAATATCTTCATTTGTGTTCCGAAGATGAACGAAAGTCTTATGGGTTTGGAACAACGTGAGGGTGAGTAAATGATGACAGAATTTTCATTTTTGGGTAAACTTTAAGTAAATTAATTGTTACTATGGATGCTCTCAAATTCGCCTGCAGCACCAGGTTGTTTACCATCTTTTCTAAGACGTGGTTTCCTCGCTGTTCGGAAACAGAAAGTACAGCAGTGGAGTTCAGAAATGCAGTCTATTGCTCAAGCGTACACACAGTACCACGCTTCCTCGGATCTCAGTCTCCAGAGGCTATTTCTGGGCAGAGAATCGATCTGCATGTACTGGAGTCTGGGTAGCTGGTCAATAGCAGCCTATTAAAGAGATGTACCGGCTCAGGCTGGAGTGCCACTATATGCGGTCACTGGCTTGAGCCGCACATCTTCTTGTATGTAGAATGTGTGTTTGTGCTTGTGTGTGTTGTGCTTAGTAGGAATTCAATACAGCTACTTACATCGTCAACTTATTATAGACCACTGAGGCACTTTACTGATTTGTAGGGACAGACTTTCACACAATTAAACAAAATGACTGAATTTAGAGCATATCTAGTTGTAGTTTGTTCTGTTTGGAGCATGCATACACTGTTTGTACTGTGTAAATTTGACTGTCATGTAATCCTAGCAGTCTGAAGGTGGATTAAGTTTGAGGTGTGGCTTGAGTAAAGGGATGTTTTTGATGGAACGCAAAAGGTGAGTTGCTTAGCCACCACCCAAACTGAGGACAATGTTGAAAGATGTTCAACATTGGACCCCGTTTACTTTCATTTTATGGACAATCACAGAAACTTTCTTCAAAATGTCCTCTTTCATGTTCCACAGAAGAGAGAATTTCGTGCATGTTTAGAAGGACATAAAGATGAGAAAATGATGACAGAATTTTCAGTTGTAGGTAAACTATCCCTTTAAATCTTGGCTCAGAATATTGATTTTGTACTATACGTTGGACAGATTCAGTGATCCATGCACACTAATGTTATTTTTGAAGTGCTTTATTACCCTGATGTTGTAAGGTCTGAAGACAACTAACTGCTGCATGCTGTTCCACAGCAGACAATAAAAGGATAAGTTCTCATCTCATCTAGCTTTCTCAAATATACAACGATCATCCAAAAAGGTTTTATCTTATCACTATTCAGAGCATCTACACTTCCTGATTTCAAAGCAGATATATACATTCACACTTTCCTCAAGCAGTGTGCTGTGAAACATGCTGCTTGCCTTTTTTTACACTTGCAGAGACTTTCCGATATCCTGACATGCTCTCTCATTATGTAGGACTGTATTGTATTGGTCAGCACCACTCCCTCCCCTCTTTACCGAAACACCTCGCCTGACCCGTTCCTTTAAAAGCAACTATTCAATCTTACGCCTCATTTCCAAATCCGCCTCCCTTCCTAATACATCTTACCACTGAAGGCTGGAGTAAGAATTCAGACAAAAGCCTGACACAGGCCAATCCTGCATCAGTCTCTGAACCCACGGGGGAAACGTGGCAGTGGCACACACTTCAGCAAGTACGGCTGTGTCTCAGGCTCAGGGGACTCAAGGACAGTTTGGTTTTCATCACTCGATTCCCATCAATTCTCAGCGCCAAAGGACGGTGTGTTCTGAGTGCATGGGCTTTCCTCCAGGGATCGCCTGTTCCCGTGATTCATCCCCTCTCTCCTCTCATCTCGGCTAAAGCCAGTGCCATGTCATGTTTAGTCACCCGCTTCGTCCCTGTTGGCCCGGCTGCTGTTACTCACGGCTTATTTTAGGCTACAGTTCTGGCTACCACGGGAGGTGTGGCTTGGCCTTTTCACACAGATGACATAGGTGACTCTCCCTGTTTTCAGACCTGTCTGCCGGCTGGTGTGGAAATGTGGGAATTTGTGTATCTGGGTTGTCTTTCTTGCCCTCTGTCTGTTTAGGCGGTAGATTTAGTTTTTTTATTTTAGTTTGCAAACTGTAGTTTTGTAATTGTTAAAATACTTTCTACAACTGTAAGCAAGTCATTTGTTGGTAAAAACAGTGTGGCTCTGTAGTGCTTTCAAATCATTTGTTTGAGCATTCACATAGCAACACTGACTCAACCTATTGCAGGAGTTTACTTTGGGGCGGGGCTATCTGTTTGACTTGACCAGTGACAGACAACAACATTGGTCAGGAAAACTGTTTGAAAAGATTAGCTACTTTTTGCAGTTCTTGTCAATAGGGCTGCATGATATATCGTTTTAGCAACGATATCACGATGTGCGTTTTCACGATAGTCACATCGCATGATGTCGGATGTCAAGTATAGGGATCTTAGTTGATCCGTGATCTATACGGGCCAGCTTGCACCCTGGTTCAGAATGCATGCGATTCTTGGATTAATTGCAAAGTTTAACCATCAGAGAGTAAAAGTTTATCATCTGCATGTGTTTTTAAGTCGAGTCAGACATCAAGCGCAAGAGGACTCACGCGCACTTTTCTGTGCGCACCAAGTGGCAACCTCCCGCGGTATCTCTTGAAGTCAACACAGAAGTGACTTAAACTGCAATTCATCGACTGGCCGCTAGAGACAGGCTCTAAAAGGGAGTCAAATCTGTATCTCCCCCATGTTAAAATGCCCAACTTTACAGCAGAAGAAAAAATGTTTACAGCCTGGTACAAAAAGTGGTTTTGGTCTATATAGCTAATTTTGCCCTTCATGACAACTGTGAGGGGGGTTATTTATTTTTTTATTTATTTTTTTTTTTATAACTCATCCATTTAAATTATATTAAGCCTTAAAGTTCTGCATAATTAAGGGCGTGGCCACTTAAGTGACAGCTGGATTGCCACTACGGTCGAGCTAGGCGGGCGTGGTTTCAGCAACCAGTCACCTCAGCTCCACCCACGTCCCGCCTCTTTGCCCATTTTCAGTTATCCGGGAATGAGCGCTGCCAAGATGGCAACGGCTGACTTTAGGCTTCAAAAATGCTCTTCAGAAACCTACGGGTGACGGACACTACGTCCATATTTTTTTACAGTCTATGGTGCGCACACACAAAGCCATGCAGACAGCACGTGAACGCCGGATTCATTGTGCGCACAGAAAACTGCGTGCGGGCATTTTTTACTTAATTAATTAATTATTAGCTATATTTCATTTATACAGTGAAGCCTTACATTTGATCATTCAATTTCTGCACCTGAATACTGTTAGATTTACCTGAAAAACATAAAGCATTGCTTATTTCAATATTATCTTTCTTCTTTTGTATTTATCTATGCTTGTAATTTGTTTATTATTTTCTATACAGATTCACTCCCCTGCAAAATCAGCCCACTAATTCTAGAATGATTAATTCTCGCAATATATATCTCAGAAAAACAAAATATCGCAATGTAAGTTTTTTCCAATATCGTGCAGCCCTATTTGTCAGTGATGCTAATTGAACACATTTTAAAGGTGAAGGTATATCTTTTTTTTATTTTTTTTTTTTTTTTCAATAATGAGGCTCTTTAGCACTTTCAAAACATTGTTGTTTATTTGAGCTGCCCGACTTATCAGCTTCAGGCTCAACCAATGGCGTGGGTGGAAAAAAGAGACCTTAAACAGGGACTCTTGCACACATGGACTCACAAATTGCCTACGTATTTCCACTAGAATCTCAGTGCTATGTGAGCTTCCGGTAAACGGTAGTAGCAAACGCTTTTTGTCATCTGTCGATCACAACTAATTATGTTATATTATAAAATAGTGTGTATGTATGTATATGTGTGTGTGTATATATATATACACTCACCTAAAGGATTATTAGGAACACCTGTTAAATTTCTCATTAATGCAATTATCTAATCAACCAATCACATGGCAGTTGCTTCAATGCATTTAGGGGTGTGGTCCTGGTCAAGACAATCTCCTGAACTCCAAACTGAATGTCAGAATGGGAAAGAAAGGTGATTTAAGCAATTTTGAGCGTGGCATGGTTGTTGGTGCCAGATGGGCCGGTCTGAGTATTTCACAATCTGCTCAGTTACTGGGATTTTCACGCACAACCATTTCTAGAGTTTACAAAGAATGGTGTGAAAAGGGAAAAACATCCAGTATGCGGCAGTCCTGTGGGCGAAAATGCCTTGTTGATGCTAGAGGTCAGAGGAGAATGGGCCGACTGATTCAAGCTGATAGAAGAGCAACTTTGACTGAAATAACCACTCGTTACAACCGAGGTATGCAGCAAAGCATTTGTGAAGCCACAACACGCACAACCTTGAGGCGGATGGGCTACAACAGCAGAAGACCCCACCGGGTACCACTCATCTCCACTACAAATAGGAAAAAGAAGCTACAATTTGCACGAGCTCACCAAAATTGGACAGTTGAAGACTGGAAAAATGTTGCCTGGTCTGATGAGTCTCGATTTCTGTTGAGACATTCAGATGGTAGAGTCAGAATTTGGCGTAAACAGAATGAGAACATGGATCCATCATGCCTTGTTACCACTGTGCAGGCTGGTGGTGGTGGTGTAATGGTGTGGGGGATGTTTTCTTGGCACACTTTAGGCCCCTTAGTGCCAATTGGGCATCGTTTAAATGCCACGGCCT
The DNA here is from genome assembly GCA_039654105.1 of Coreius guichenoti. NCBI lineage: Eukaryota > Metazoa > Chordata > Actinopteri > Cypriniformes > Gobionidae > Coreius > Coreius guichenoti. The sequence continues at coordinate 26,027,814 of CM077171.1, forward strand.
ACCTGAGCATTGTTTCTGACCATGTCCATCCCTTTATGACCACCATGTACCCATCCTCTGATGGCTACTTCCAGCAGGATAATGCACCATGTCACAAAGCTCGAATCATTTCAAATTGGTTTCTTGAACATGACAATGAGTTCACTGTACTAAAATGGCCCCCACAGTCACCAGATCTCAACCCAATAGAGCATCTTTGGGATGTGGTGGAACGGGAGCTTCGTGCCCTGGATGTGCATCCCACAAATCTCCATCAACTGCAAGATGCTATCCTATCAATATGGGCCAACATTTCTAAAGAATGCTTTCAGCACCTTGTTGAATCAATGCCACGTAGAATTAAGGCAGTTCTGAAGGCGAAAGGGGGTCAAACACAGTATTAGTATGGTGTTCCTAATAATCCTTTAGGTGAGTGTATGTGTATATATATATATATATATATATATACACACATACAAACCCGATTCCAAAAAGTTGGGACACAAATTGTGAATAAAAACAGAATGCAATGATGTGGAAGTTTCAAATTTCAATATTTTATTTAGAATACAACATAGATGACATATCAAATGTTTAAACTGAGAAAATGTATCATTTTAAGGGGAAAATAAGTTGATTTTGAATTTCATGGCATCAACACATCTAAAAAAAGTTGGGACAAGGCCATGTTTACCACTGTGTGGCATCCCCTCTTTTTATAACAGTCTGCAAACGTCTGGGGACTGAGGAGACAAGTTGCTCAAGTTTAGGAATAGGAATGTTGTCCCATTCTTGTCTAATACAGGCTTCTAGTTGCTCTAGAACTGTCTTAGGTCTTCTTTGTCGCATCTTCCTCTTTATGATGCGCCAAATGTTTTCTATGGGTGAAAGATCTGGACTGCAGGCTGGCCATTTCAGTACCCGGATCCTTCTTCTACTCAGCCATGATGTTGTAATTGATGCAGTATGTGGTCTGGCATTGTCATGTTGGAAAATGCAAGGTCTTCCCTGAAAGAGACGACATCTGGATGGGAGCATATGTTGTTCTAGAACTTGGATATACCCTTCAGCATTGATGGTGCCTTTCCAGATGTGTAAGCTGCCCATGCCACACGCACTCATGCAACCCCATACCATCAGAGATGCAGGCTTCTGAACTGAGCGCTGATAACAACTTGGGTTGTCCTTGTCCTCTTTAGTCCGGATGACATGGCGTCCCAGTTTTCCAAAAAGAACTTCAAATTTTGATTCGTCTGACCACAGAACAGTTTTCCACTTTGCCACAGTCCATTTTAAATGAGCCTTGGACCAGAGAAAATGCCTGCGCTTCTGGATCATGTTTAGATGGATTGTGGATTGTGTTCACCGACAATGTTTTCTGGAAGTATTCCTGAGCCCATGTTGTGATTTCCATTACAGTAGCATTCCTGTATGTGATGCAGTGCCGTCTAAGGGCCCGAAGATCACGGGCATCCAGTATGGTTTTCCGGCCTTGACCCTTACGCACAGAGATTGTTCCAGATTCTCTGAATCTTTGGATGATATTATGCACTGTAGATGATGATAACTTCAAACTCTTTGCAATTTTTCTCTGAGAAACTCCTTTCTGATATTGCTCCACTATTTTTCGCCGCAGCATTGGGGGAATTGGTGATCCTCTGCCCATCTTGACTTCTGAGAGACACTGCCACTCTGAGAGGCTCTTTTTATACCCAATCATGTTGCCAATTGACCTAATAAGTTGCAAATTGGTCCTCCAGCTGTTCCTTATATGTACATTTAACTTTTCCGGCCTCTTATTGCTACCTGTCCCAACTTTTTTGGAATCCAAAATGAGCCAATATTTGGCATGACATTTCAAAATGTCTCATTTTCAACATTTGATATGTTATCTATATTCGATTGTGAATAAAATATAAGTTTATGAGATTTGTAAATTATTGCATTCCTTTTTTATTAACAATTTGTACAGTGTCCCAACTTTTTTGGAATCGAGTTTGTATATATTATTGACTAAATTGAACATAACATTTTAGTGAATTATATTAAAACTTAATGCTTTAGTGATCAAAAAGCAGAAACAAGCAATAAAAGCATTGCTTATGCAATAGTCTTTGACAGAAAGTCTTTTGTTGTTTTTTTATGAAACGTACCTTTTTATATATTGCATGTTCAGATATTCATACAACAAAGTATTCTGGGGGTCATAAATGTTTTGTGAAAATGATCAAAAATGCTGACAGTGGCTGGAAACATTTTTTTAAAAACGCTGGTGGTTAAAAAGAGTTAAATGTGCATGTGCTTTACCTGGATTTTTTTTGAGTTATAAAACACTATTTATGAATCTGAAATTATTGTTTGCATATTGTGTGCCTGAAATGTGTTATTTAAACATAACATTGACAGTTTTAGAGATTTTGGTCTTTCCCCATTAAAGTGTATATTATGAGGCGTAACCAATATGGCTGCCGAGTGCACTGACTTGCTTTAAAAGGGACCTTGGCAAAATGAATGTTTGGAAATCTGTTAAGAAGCTTTTTCTTTTCCTTTCTCATTTTAGTTCCATTTGTTGCTACAGAAAATTACACCCATTTTAAGGTGAGAGTACTGTGTGGATGAAAGATCTCTTGACATTTGAGTTTGGTGGCTGTTTTTCCATTATGCTATATAGATTGGTCCATTTCTCCCTCCTGTGTGTCATTTAGTGAAGGAGCCCATCTGCTTGGGATTTTTAGATTGCTACTTTGGACAGGTGTTGACATAAGGAATACACACAATCGAAAGTCACCCCGTTGAAAGATAGACAGTACATGCTTACTCATGTGACATTTGTATTGCCTTCTACATATGTTTATATCTTTCTTTATTTCTGTGTCCGTCTCTATCTCTCGCTCCTTTCTTTCTTATGCATACAAAAATACACTTTTTTTTTTTTTTTTTTTCCACAAGACCTCCCAGTCTATCTCAATCAGACCCCCACGATAGAAGATTGTTTTGCAGAGTTCACTGGGTAGAGGTGCTTCATCTTGTGTCACTAGAGGGTGGTCCTATTTAGATAGGCCAGGTTGCGGGGGGGATAAGGGTGACCTTTAGCCTTTACAGGGTCATCATCCATTAAGAAGTGACGGGTTGATGTCAGTGGTCATCCTGCTATGATAATTGGTCTTCTAGAATAATTTTTTTTTTCTGTCTGTTTAATCCACTCCTCCAAAAAACAAATATGTGATGCCCCTATTTTTTACTCTTCTACTCCACACTCTTTCAGATTGAAGCCCACACATCTCTGTTGTCTCCCCTGTTCTCTTTTGTTCTTTACCCTGCTCTCTCTCTCTCTCTCTCTCTCTCTCTCTCTCTCTCTCTCTCTCTCTCTCTCTCTCTCTCTCTCTCTCTCTCTCTCTCAGCAGACAACTAATAAATTCCAAAGTGTCTGGCAACCTTTGGCATATTCGCTGTAAAAGATTTTGTCTCAGTTTTATCATTTGTGCCAGTGCTTCTAATAAGACTCGGGTCAGTCAGGGAAACTGTGGTCTCATGACTCCAATGCCTCTCAATCTGTTTAGCTCTGTAGTCTTGCGTAATAATTTATGTAATGACAGGTGTCATTTTAAACTGTGTAGCTGCATATCAGTTAATTCCTGGAAAGGCATTTCTGTTCAAAGTCATCATGTAATCCTAAAAACATGAAAGATGTTAAAAACAGCATTGACTAGAAAGCAGATTATCTATTGGTAAAAATAAACCCAATTAACCAATCACAAGAATACTCCATACACACGGTAATGAAACTCACAAGGCTGTCAAGAACATTTTGACCTTAAAATCAATAGGGAAAGTGAGAAATTATGTTTTAGTATTATAAGTGAATAAAGCCTATATTAAGGGGGCATTAAGGTTTTTTTTTGCATTGTGACATTGTTTTCATGAAAATTAAGCACTTTTCACTCCAGTCTTTTTTTTTCAGCTTAATGTGAAAGAAAAATAAATAAAAACAATATGCAGTGGAGTCCAAAAGTCTGAGACAACTAATAAAAAATGATTTTTTTTTCCTTCTTAATTTAATACAAAAATTTTCATTATATTGTTTGCATAACACTTTGATTTTACTTCTTTTTTTTTTTTTTTTTTTTTTTTAATTTTTTAATAATTATTTCCAGCTTTAAATGTGGAATCCCCCCCCATTGTATTATTTAAAATGTAAATTATTTACTCTTCATGCTATTATTTGTTGTGTTAGTGCCTGTAATTTATGGTCATTTTAACCCAGATGTCTATTCCAAGATGAGGTGCTATAACAATAAGTGCCAGCTTGATGGAGATGTCAAAAGCTTGGAAGAGCTCCTGTCTACAGGAGACAGTTGGCTTTTAATATAACAGAAATAGATGGAATCTGGTGTATTGGGAACACTGTTGCGCTATTGCTGTCACCTCTTTAAAATGTCACGCACTCTGTACACGAAGCACCATCTGAAGGTCGGGACAGGTGATGAGACCACTGTTGATAGCAGAGCACTTGGACAGAACAGGTGACCTGCTGACAAAGCTTGGTCTTCTTTGTCAGACTAAGTAGATGGCACATGTGGCCTCAGCGCTGCGTGAAGTGACATTTCAGTGTCCCTGGGCAAACTGCTCTTGAAGGTCCATCACTGGCACCTTGTTTCAGAGTTTGAGTTGAGAAGGAGTGGACAGGTAACTTTGAACTAATCAGATTCTTTTGGATTTATGAGATCAGATTTAGCAGACACAGTGCTTGTTGATTTCTGCATTGTTTCATTTTATTATTTTCAAAAGGCCTTTCTGTAGCTTATACCGTAAAGCATGGTGCTAGCAACTCAAAGATCATGGGTTCAATTTCCAGGGAATGCGTGCATTGAAAAAGCATTGTATCGCTTGAATGCAGTGTAAGTTGCTTTGGATAAAAGCATCTGCCAAATGCATAAATATAAGTATGTATACACTTTACATCACATGACATTTTTCGAATCATTCAATTAAATTTTTTTTTTTTTTTTTTAAAAGGTTTTATTCTCCTTTTAAAAAGCATATGAAACCAACTTGAATACAAAGATAACGTTGTTAAAACATTTCATAAAAATGCACGTCATTTTTATCTTGCAATTGTTAAGAAACATATAACAAACAAGGCCCAGGTTGCCAAATGACAAAATGCAGTTACCTGTAAATGCACACACATGTGCAAAAAGTAGTGTATATTCGTTTTTTTACTCCAAGCTTGCTGGAGTAAGAGAGTAAATCTTTCATAACATTCACTGTAGGTTGGAGTCTAAAGACATTACTTCAGCAAACAGAAGCCCACAAATGCAATCACTCACTCACTCACTCTCAAAGTACACTTAGTGCTTGTGGTGTTGTGAGGGTGAGTGAGGACAATCTCTCTGGCACACACAAACACACACATACACACACACACACACACACACACACACACACACACACACACACACACACACACACACACACACACACACTACCTTTCCTTCGCTGTCACATTTTTCTTACTAAGCGTTCAAACACAATAAGCATGAGCACATGATGAGACAGGAAATGTCAGAGAAAGAAAAATCACGCTCTTCCATCTCTTGCACTTCTTCTGTTGCACCTCCTTCGATATATCTGATATGTAGCTGCAATCCCCCGGATGAGTTTGACCTCTAAAATAAGCTTCAGTAATCCATGAATCAAGACCTTCAAACTGTCTGAAACACATGACTCTTTGTTGTCACCTCGTTTATAAATCACAAAGCCTGTCACCAGATGACAAGAGGTTCTTTTAAGTGACTTCACTGGAATATTCTTTGACAGGAGCAAGAACCTTTGAAGTCAATGAATGAATTATTTATTAATGCATCTGATGTTTTACAAGTGTGCTATAGGTTAACACTAGTGGTGGGAGAAAAGCGATAGGTGATGGGGTTTTTTTGTCATGCCAACAATTCTGAATTTTAGTTAGTAGAAAAAAGTAGATTTGCAACAATTCACTGCAAGCATGTAAAAAAACACACTCAGTTATTTCCTTTCAACCAAAATCCAAACTATGAACAAAAATATTGAGTAAAAGTAAGTAAAAAAAATCACAACATATAGCAGTCTTGAATAACTTTACAGGCTTTACAGTATTGTAATATTATGACACATATTGTATAGATTTGTTAGCTTTGATTTTATGTGGAAATATCATTATGGCTGTCATTCTTATGTGTCATATGCTACTTCCCCCTTCACTCTAAGCCTCTTCCTTAAAGAATAAAAAATGAAACATCTTTGTCAGTTTCAATTAGTGTGAATGACTGCTGGGCCAGAGAGTATATCCTCTCAGATCTGTACTCGGTGCCCTAAACCTCTATATCCCGTTCTCTTTTTCTCTCTCAGGTGTTTCTCTCTGGTGTGGTGCTGTTCCTGTGACTGTCTGAAGAAATTTAAGACAGAGAAATTCAGCAGCAGGTAACTCTACTCAGTCATTAAAGCTGTTTTATTTGGCCCCTTTTTAAGGAATTCAACAGCAGGAGAAATGGGGAATAAATGAGGTAGGCGTCAAAAACAGAACAGAGAAAATGGATGCATGTCATATTTTATTTCCATGTAGCTACTAATCAGATTGTATCATCTTAAAGAGCGTTTCGAATGCCAACCAGGATATGAGCTTCATGTGGAGTCTGTTTCCCTCCTCCAAAATCCATCACTATAAATCATGTCACTCCTAGTCACACAGCACAGCTCTGTTCACACAGATGCAGAACGCTAAAATGGATACAAGTCTTCCTGAAAATGAATTGAGTTGACTGTGGATGTAGATTTGGGTATGGACAGTTGGGACGTGTCCTTGCCAAAGTTAAATGAGTAGTTCACTTCAGAATTAAAATTTCCTGATAATTTACTCACCCACACGTCATTCTTTCTTTCTTCAGTCGAAAAGAAATTAAGGTTTTTGAGGAAAACATTCCAGGATTTTTCTCCATGCAGTGGACGTCAATGGGGTACAATGGTTTGAAGGTCCAAACTGCAGTTTCAATGCAGCTTCAAAGGGCTCATCCCAGCCCTTCCCAGACGAGGAATAAGAATCTTATCTAGCGAAATTTTCTAAAAAATATAAAAATGTATATACTTTTTAACCACAAATGCTGTTCTTGCTCTGATCTGCGATGTGCCACGCATTATGTCAACACGTTGGAAAGGTCACGCGTTACGTAGGCAGAAGTACCGTGGTAGGGCGAAAAACTCCATCTCATTTTCTCCTCCAACTTCAAAATCATCCGACATCGTTGCTTTACCTTTTTTTTTTTTTTTTTTTGTGAAGGGTGTTTGACTTAGTCTTTGCACATTTTCTTTGTAAACTCTTGATCGGTACTTTCGCATACGTCACGTGTGACCTTTCCAATGTGATGACGTAATGCATGGCGCATCGCAGATCAGCGCAAGAAGAGCATTTGTAGTTATAAAGTATATACATTTTTATATTTTTTAGAAAATGACAGATCGTTTCGCTAGATAAGACCCTTATTCCTCGTCTGGGATCGTGTCGAGCCCTTTGAAGCTGCATTGAAACTGCAATTTGGACCTTCAAACCGTTGTACCCCATTGAAGTCCACTATATGGAGAAAAATCTTGGAATGTTTTCCTCAAAAACCTTAATTTCTTTTCAACTGAAGAAAGAAAGACATGAACATCTTGAATGACGTGGGGGTGAGTAAATTATCAGGCAATTTTAATTCTGAAGTGAACTACTCCTTTAAAAGACCAATATATAAAGTGAATATGGTTGTGTTTGAATATAATACAAGTGTTGAACATTTTTCAAAATGGAAATATTTTGTATTTTATGTGATTTTGTGTGAGTTGCTTTGTTTACGCTTGACACATTTGCTTTGGTGCAAACCACAAGAAGCTTTTTTTACTTGTGTGTTTTCTGTTGCAATATGTTGCAAAGTGACAGGCAGCAGTGCAGAGAAATTATAAATGAGAAGGAAACGGGAGTAAGTAGTCAAGTCAAGTCACCTTTATTTATATAGCACTTTATACAATACAGATTGTTTCAAAGCAGCTTTACAGTGATAACAGGAAAGTAATAATGATGCAATTGTGCTGTAAAGCAGCTCTAAAAAGACAATAGTGTTATTGTTCAGCTAAAGTCAGGACAGTGCTGATTCAGTTCAGTTCAATAACTGCGTAAAATTCATCAATGATGAAATGAGTTCAAATCAGCTATAAGGCAGCTCTGGAGAAAAGAGTGATGTCATCTTCCTTCTCAGTTTAGTTCTTATCTGATAGTGTCAGTGCAGCCAAATCAATAATATTGCTGAATATTAAGTAGGTTGTAGTTTAAATATTAATTTAAGTCTTTTTAGTTCAGGTTTTGTAGCCTCAAGATGTTGACTTGTATTCAAAATCATCATATTTAAGAAATAAAATGTACTTTCTTTCTTTTGTGGAACACAAAATAATATATTCTTTTACATGTATATATATTTATCAAGTATTTTTTTTCTGTGCAATGAAAGTCAATGGTGTTCAATGTTGTTTTGGTCCCCATTGACAAAAACAGTTCTGCAGAAGAAAGAAAGCCATTCAGGTTTGGAACAACATGAGGGTGAGTAAATTATGACAGAATTGAGTGAACTGTTGCTTTAACTTTTTAATTGTGCTTTACTGTACTTTTGTTTCCAGGAAGTTACTTTATAGTTCATGAAATACATCTCCAATGCAATTCACAAGCCATTTAATTAGTTCTCGGTAACAAAAAGCAAACTATATTCACATCAAAAGGAGCATAATGACCCCACAATGCTCCCAAAAACATCGCAAATTATTTATTGTCTCTTTTGCTCATTAGCATGTAGTTTACATCCTTTATAAGAAAAGAAAGCATGTGGTTTCTCCTCTCAGAGTGGTTCCCCTGCGGATCAGCGGAGGGAACTTGGCGAACGCGCATCACCCCAAACACTTTAATGTTATCTTCTCTACTTCCTCCTCGTTCCCACTGGGACTCTCGTCCTCGCTTTGAAGTAGCTGCACTTGAAAAAGACATCTCATGCACCCTGAGAGGAGTAATGTAAAAAAAAATGTTGAGAGGAGATTGGTTTTGGCTGCTCGAGTTAGAGGGATTTGTGGGTCAGACTCAAAAACTGCACGCAGCAGCAAAAGGATGTAATTGTTGTCATTGCTCAAAATCAAGCGGGTGCCGTTACGAGAAAAAGTTGTAAGCGATGTCAGGAGAACCGCTCTGTCCGTGCAATGCGGCACGCTGTCTGTCTCTTCCGACCCACTCGAAATAGCTAGACCTCCCTCCTCAATTGCTTGTGAAAACATTGCTCAGTCTTGTCAGTGTGTGTTCTCTCATGCATACGATCTGGCAAACAAGTGGATCTCTCTCCCTATAGCTTGTTTGCATATATAGTAAATGCTCTAATGTGCATCCGCTCTGCTCGGTTGCTGCTGGCTTCTTTAAATCAGGCTATTTTAGTTGTGATGTTCATTTGATGTTAATTGAAGCCAAGGGATAATGACAGCGCTGGCAGGCACACTTGTTCTACTTTGCTCCCAGAATCAAAAAGCAGGCTGCAGTTTTCTGCCATTTTCAGTATCTGACACAAGCAATCGTTCTTTTAGACACCAGGGATTTCATCTGGAATAATATGATGATCCTACGGACTGTCGTAATGAAGGATTGTATGATGGAGGCTTGTTTTGGCACGTAACAGCTGGCTGACATAAATTTGGGAAGCCTGCTCTGTGATGCATGTTCAGTGATTTGTAGGGATTGTTGAATTTATTCGATTTGGGAACTGAATTTATGGTTAATAAGCGGTGATATGCTGTTTTATTGTGTTGTGATTGCGGTCGACATTCATCTGAGTCTGATATTTGGTCAGGCCTCAATGATATTGAGTCATTCCAGTCTTCATTATGCTAAGCAGACGAGATATGTACAATGTACTGTGTATAACAGTGGATAGTGTATTATTGTATATGTGTAAGGTTACTTAGTTTACTCAGACAATTTACTAGCCATATATATACCATGAAACTGCATTTATATTGATATATTAGCCATTACTCCGGTCTTCAGTGTCACATGATCCTTCAGAAATTATTCTAATATACTGATTTTGTGCTCAAGTAACATTTCTTATTATCAGTGTTGAAAACAGTTGTGCTGCTTCATAATTTTGTGGAAACTGATATTTTTTTTTTAGGACTCTTTAATGGATAGGAAGTTCAAAAGCACAGCATTTATTTGAAGTAGAAATATTTTATTATAAATGTCTTTACTGTCAATTTTAATAAAATGAATATATCCTTTAATTAATGCTGAATAAATGTATTTATTTCCTTCAAAAATCTTTCTGCCTCTGAACTTTATAAGTTATTTAGTTACTTTATATAAGAGTTTTAATAATATTTTATAAACCTGCCAATGGCTTTTAAAAATTACTGGTTATAAAAATATATATATATATATATTTTATTTACATATTTTATTTATATATATATATATATATATATATATATATATATATATATATATATATATATATATATATATATATATATATATATATAATGGTTGGCAAAGAAAATGGCATGTTTGTAAAAAAAAAAAAAAAAAAAAAATTTATAAATTGACTTCATTTTTATTGATTTTATGATTTTTTTTTTCCCTTCATATTGTCATTTTAAAGGTGCCATAGAATGCATTGACAAAACCAAAGAGTGAATTATTTTTTTTATTATTTTTTATTTTTTTATTTTAAATACGTCAACGAACATTTTTCGTCATATTTTCGTTAACGAAATTAACACTAGTCAGAGCAAACTAACAATTAATTAAATTGGTGTTATATGAACAATGAATTAATGAATTAAATCTTGTTATAGATAAACATCAACCATGCCTGTTCTGTGCCTGTGGGAAGGGTATGAAAAGTGCTCACATCCCCTGCACAGCCTGGAACATAATATTTATATCCATGATCTGCCATTTTCGCTATTGTCCTTGCTTGCTTCTTCACAATAACTGCAGAACTTCTGATGATTCGGCTGTGCAGGTCCACGTTAATATTGCCGGCCTTGAACATGGGCTGGTATATGCAAATTTTGGGGGCATAAATATTAATGATCCCGACTGTTACATCACAGTCGGTGTTTTTGGGGTCATAAATATTAATGATCCCAACTGTTACATCACAGTCGGTGTTATGTTGGGATTCGCCCGTTTTTCAGTGGTCTTTTGAAAGCACAAGATTTACATATGAAGGAGGAAACAATGGTGTTTGAGTCTCATGGTATGTCAGTTCCATGTACAGAACTCTTATTATTCAACTATGCCAAAGTATAAATACAGTTTTCCATTCTATGGCACCTTTAAAGTTAAGACAATTTTGCAAAGAACAATATTACAACTTATTTTTATTTCTGTTTTTGACGCGAGTGATTCAAATCAAAGTGAAAATTAAGGAAAATGTAATAGGGAGTACAACGTTGTTTTCACCTGATTGGCTTATGTCAACTTATGTCAAACAGTTAGTATTATTCTTTGTGTATTGTGCTATTTATACCATAAGTTATTTTGAAAAGAAAATTAACAGACCAAATGGCAAGCCACAGCTCAGTTGGATCAGTATTTACTTTAAAAATGTTTTACTTTTGGACACTGCTAAAGTCTTTAATGTACACAAAATATTTTTTCTCGCAAATTCTTTTCGTTTTAGTGTTTCTTGTCGAAATATCTTCTAAGGCGTGAAAGGGTTAAGGGTTGTAGACTTGGTTTATGGGGCGGCGTGCTGGAGGGGGTTTGGTTATTGCCGGTAATAGCATCATTAGAGGGAGAAGCGTTCCAAACCATATTAAAGCCTTATAGCTGTATCAGTCATGTGAAATGATATGCCTTTGTTACTCCAGACTCAGCCCACCGTTTCATCTACCTAACCCAGAGATATGGCTTTCATTGCTATCGGGGCCCTCTGCTGTGATAAATGATGCTGTTTCATGTGCCAACGGAGGCGTATGTCTCTGCTTTTCACTTGTTTTTAATTAGCTTTCCAATGCTAATCAGCATGATTGTATTGAGTCCGTCCTCACTTTAAGATCATTTCCCCAGTATCATCTCAAAAACACGCAGATAAAAAGTAGAATTTTCACTCTACACTGCAGTGCAATGATATATCACTCATGGTAAGATCTTTTTCCTGTGTAATTTTGAGATAAGGTGAAACAGTTCGACCCTCCGTGTTGAAACTCTGTACGTCGGCCTTAAAGCCGCTGCCCTTTAGTGCGGTTTCGGCGAGATGGTGTGAGAAGATATTCCTCTGTTTCTCTCTCTCTCACTGGCATGGAAAGAGTTGAAGAGAGGAGGGAGGCAAGGTATGCATGAGGGGGAAAGAGTTCCTCTCTCTTCAGTTAGGGCCATGTGAGCCGCTTGACGGATAAGCCTCGGTGAGGCGGGCAGAAAGCGCTAGAGGCGCAGTGCTGATTAAAACTCAGACTGCTATCTATCATCTGCCCTCCCCCCCTCTGCCCCGGCCCCTTCCACCCTCCTCCAGCGCCGTCTTCCTCGTATTATTCTCTGGTGTGGGCGCCACGTAACAGATGGGTTTCCCAGAATCCAATATCGTTCGGTGGGGTAAAAGCCATTTGCATGTGCCCATCACCCTCCTACAGAAGACACCCTTATTCCTTACTGTGTGAGTAGACCTCTGTGTCATGTATCGCTCTCTCTCTCTCTCTCTCTCTCTCTCTCTCTCTCTCTCGCGCTCTCTTTCTTTTCTATCCCTCTCTCTTTCTCTGACCAGTGTCCTCATTTCTCTTAGCCAGTCATACCTCTTATCTTGCTTAGTTGAGGTTCTGAGACCATCTTGTCCTTGTTTTCTCTCTCTCTTTCATTTTTATGTGATTCAATATTTAATTTTTTTTTTGGCATGATAAACAGTGTTTATATGGCCAAAGAATTAATAAATATTGCAAAAAGGAATATTAAAGGCATAATACAGGCAAAAATTTAAATTCTGCTGTAATCGAATCAACGTCAACGTCAACGTTTTCAACATTGATAATAATAATAATAATAATAAATGTTTCTTCAGCATATTATTGTGATTTCTGAAGGATCGTGTGGCACTGAAGACTGGAGTAATGATGTTGAAAAAAAATTAACTGCATTTGCTGCCTTAGTGAGCATAAGAGCTTTCTTTTTAAAAAAACATGAAAAAAATCTTGCCGACCCCAAACTTTTGAGTGGTACACAAATGTGAATGAGATTTGAAAGCTGTGATAATGAATAACAACTTAAATTTCAGTGCCCTTGTAAGGCCCACCCAATCGTCCCAACGACGGCTTCCGATTAGCGGGTGAAGGTTTCTGCGCGTTCGGTCTTTTCAGCGGGGCAAAGTAATTTAATTCCAATTTAGTTTTATCTCCATTTTATCATGACCTCAAATTTAAGTTAGAATGCCGATTGGTTATTTGGTCGTTTGTATAATAGTTTAACTACACATTTGATTAATCTGTTTAACTCTTTATTGAAATTATACCCGTTCATCCGGATCCCAATAACACTTCGAGTCTCGCACCGACGGATTACATTCTCTTTATCACAAACTCGTCAGTCTTGGTCACTAGACAGAGGCGAATGACTAATACTCTAGAGGCCGTACTCCACTTTGCTCATTCTAGAATATATTATTTAGTCCCCATAGATCTGAACATACAGTCTAAGTATACGTAACTAATGCCAATGTGTTAGTTGGAGCTCTAAAACATCAATCTGGTGCGCCCCTCTGCTTCACCTAACTGTGCTCTAGTCCATTACTAACCTGAGCGTAAATTTGCGGTGTTATTGACTTAATGTAATCTAATTTATAGATATTTATAGATTTAATCTAATAATTCCAGAGTACGTCAGAATAAAATCAAATGTAACAATTTATTATTAGTCAGGTAAATGTATCATGCCAATTATATAATCAATTCAAAGATAATCAATACATAACATCAAATGCTCTGAAGTAAAGAGTAAAAGATGGATACCTGACAATTACATAACACTGAGTGTCTAGAAGACACCCAGCGTTACGGGCTGACCTGAGTAAAGGATCGCGCCCTGACCCTTATGCCACATCCCTTAAATACACAGACCAAGACAGAAACCTCTTTCAAATGTAAACATGAGTTCACAATGGGAATTTGCATTAATCAAGTCCTGTAGACCTGTAATTTACACCTTATGGAGGACAGTAGGTAAAGATCAATTGGCAGAGGACACACCCACCACAGTAAGCAAAATATCTCTAAACTCTTAAAACCTTTGTTACCTTTTGCTTTACTTCTGTGGGAATGAGTACTTTGTACCAGAGACATTTCAAATGATACCAAACATGTATAATGCTGTATAGTACTTGTACAATAACCCATATAGATTTTGGGTGAATTTCAGCATGTGGAGAGGAGAGATGAGGGTGAGGGGGATGAAATGTAAATTAAGGTGATTGACTTTGTGTGGCTGAGCCTCGGGTGGGGATGCCACTTTAACAAGAGAGAGTTCAAATGTTTATTCCCCGAAACATCCTTTGTTTTCTCGGGAGTAGTCGTTCCTTAGCCCAGACGTCCCGGCATCTAACAGTCTTACACCCTCCTCAAACAAAACTTTCGTATAACCATTTTGTCACCAATAGCTATGTTTATTGTTGCCGTTTCCATCCAGTGTTTTTTATGCAATATCCCAAAATGCGCATAAAAAACACTAGATGGAAACGGCAAGATGCGCATAAATTCTAAAAATGTGCATTAAAAAAAACATATTTGCTCAATTGAGGTAGAAAGCATGCACATAAACTACGATGGAAACACACTTACCGAATAAATTCCTCGATGCGCATCACAAAAGTTTAAAAGTTTGACTGCACAGTGGGACAGCATAACTGGACTAACCAGCGGACCGATCTTTTTGCACAGCATTTGAAATGTAATTTTGGTCTTTCTGAAAAGCCTGAGCAAATTCTGTCGTCAAAGTGACAGTAATTACCTCCCAGTCCCAGAACTCTTAAATGACCACATTCCCAAACAGCAGGCGGATGCCTCCGAACACAAAATAACATGACTGCCTTTATTGTGCGCTCTCTGAGGAGTCATTTATTATGTATAGCCTACGAAAAAAACCTACTGCCGCAACTTAAATTTTTCTTAGTGATATTTGGCACCAGTTTATCAGGAAGTGACAATTTTGTTCTCTTCGTCTTGCTGAATGAAAACAGTGCTTTATTTCCAAATGTTTTATGCAATATTTAAATTCTGCGCATAAGTTAAATTCGCAACTTTGGATGGAAACACATCTATTGTCAACTTCTCCTTCTCTGGTTTTGAATTATGAGGGTCATTAATAATTAAAGAATTTTCATTTTTAGGTGTTTTGGCTATACTTATGATATTTTGAATTTCAGGATATTCATTTGTAAATCACTATGTACTAATATTTCAATTTAAAGCCTGTGGGTCACGTTATTTCTTGGGGGTCAGCTTATTCTTGTTTGTTCCACTGGCCATATTCTAATGCAAGGCATCTCATATGATGCATGGTTTGCACTTCATGTGGTTTTATCCAGATAGAAAGGGGCACTTCAATGGATTAGATCCATTTTAGATTGAAAATGATCTGCTGGATGAAGGTAGGTGACCATAATTTGTGTAGTTAGGGTATGAGGTCAAGAATTCGGTTTCTGCCTCATTCTGTGTGCAATAAGATCCCAGCATGCCTTAGCCAATCTCTCTCTCTCATTTTCTGTGTCCTGGTGGCCTGATTTTGAAGCCCCTCAGTAATAGGGTTATGTGTGCCATGGTTGACTCTTGTTAAAAAGAGGGAAAAAAAGCAAAAGACAGACGTCAACACAGTGTTCTTGATAGGCACAAATGGAAAGACCTTTAAAAAAGATCACCTGGTAACAAGAGGACAACCTTGGGTTTCTAAGAAACAGTCTAGGTGGGAGATCACAGAAAAAAAGTAGGCCTAAGAGAGAGACACAAAATTGTGTAAAGACTTTTCCATAACTTTTGGTTACCATGGAAACGTATACAGATGATTGAGGCATGCATAGCTTCCTTCTTTCTCTCTTATTCCTTTAATTCACACAAACACTCATAATCAGGTTCTATATGACACTACAATGTGTTCCAATCACCAAAAATCTCCCCGTCTTATATACTCTGACACATATACTCCCTGCTGAAAAAAATATTAATCTGAATTTTAGTATTAGTCGTATCACTTCAATGATTGTGTCTTTATTATAGCATATAGATATGTATAGATATCTTTATTCATTCGGCAAATATGTACCATAACAACAGGTGCTTTGGAATTTTGGACACATTATTATATTTGATGGATGCGATTAATCTTACTGACCACCCACAGATAAAACACACGCTCACCATCCAGCCGGTAACCTTTTCTCAAATACCAGGTGTGTGTGTTTCTGCTTGTGTAGCCGCAAAGGACAAAAGAGGGTCCTTCCTTGAGTGCCACTTGAGTGACATGCTGCTCCACCATTTTGTACCCCTGGTACAACATGAAAATAATTACCTGCATATTTGTCAGAATTTCAATATCGGCACATTCCTAATTGGCATCATGGTAGTATACACAAAACATGGTAACATATGTTTTTTTTTAAGGATAGGCCTGCTCCTAACATGCAGGCTGCAAATGCATTGAGTGAACAGTGATCATGTGTGTATATCTATAGATCAAGCCTTTCTTCCTGTCTAATTGAAACGCTCCCATGGCACGCTCTATATGCATGGCGTACACATGCATTTAGCTCTCTTTCTCTCATAAAGGTGATAGTCCTCGTTTAGTGTGTAGATTTATTACCTCTGCTCATCTCATACCTATAGTAATGACCTTTGAAACTACCTCCCCTCTCTCACTCTCGAACCCTCCCTCTCTCCCACTTGTCTCCTTTACCACATGTCTGCAGTCTCAATTCATTTCCCTTCATTTCATTTGGCTGTCTTAATGGACGAGGGGAAGGGGAAATAGAGCCCATTACTGGGCTATGGACTTTCATCATCTCTCTCGTTCTCTGTCTTTTCCCCCTTCTCCCCCACCTCCCTCTCTCTCTCATGGCTCTCTAATGGCTAATGCTAATGAACAGAGACATCTTTAACAAAAAGACATTGAAGCAAAAAACAACCTTCTATTTCAGAGAGGAAATTGTGTTTGTCCCTCTCTCTCTCTCTCTCTCTCTCTCTCTCTTTTTTTGGGTTTGTGTGTGTGTGTATGTTCTGCAAGCACTTTATCTGACAGTGGTGCTTGTAGACACAGCCATGCCAAGTACAATGTATTGACCTTTGGCCTTGAACAAATGCTAATCAATGAGTCCAGCAGTCCAAGTCCAGGAAGTCCTTGGGGATGGCATTCAAAACCCCCTCCGTTTGTGGACTAGACAGCAGCCAGATCCTTTAGGAATCGTTTTTACTCTAAACTTCCATTGGCTGATTCAATCCAACCACTTACTCTGTAAAACCTGTCAGGAAGGTTGCCAGTTCCCTTTATTTTTTTCCCTCTATTTGCCTTGCAGTATGTTTACACAACCTGTTCTTTCTTTTGAAAGGTTGCCAGATACTCTTACTCCTTTTTAATGTGTGGTCTCTTTCCAAGGGCTTTTGGCCTAACGTTTCTTGCAGCACACTTAAGTGTCCCCAAAGGAGTTTTTTCATGGAAAGAGTGTCACTTTCCTCTAATATTTCTCCCTTCACATATAAGTTTGTGTCTGACTGTACAGTTTGGCTGCATACATGTATTGAGGGAGTTTTTATATCTAAATGTGTGCCGAGTAAATGTCGGTCATATTAGGGAGTGTTTTATAAGGGCGGTTTCTTCCCCAGTGGTTTTGGTTTGTTTGTAGCAAGAGAGCAGTCGGGCCAGATGTCGTATATCATTGTGTGTGTGCAAGAATTATTATTATTTCTTTTTTGATCAGTGATACTTTGAGACCCAAGTTGTGGCTGTTGCACTAAAGCATGCTCAACAAAATGGTGCTTTTAGAGATGCACCGATATTAAAATTCTGTCTGATATTTATTTTCTAGTTATGGCTGAAAACCGATAAATTATGATTTTAAAATGTTGTCTAAATACATTAAAAAAAATTAAAATAAATAAAAAAAATTAAATCATCAAATCAATCATTTTAAATGTTACATGTAAATTTGGCATCTCAAATTTTATAATATGCAGTATGCAAAAATGGATATTAATTTTGAGATTTGCTAAAGATTATATTTAAGATATTTCTAGTGTTATTGTTAGTGTTTTTAATTATTGATTTTAAGTCAGCATTACATGATGAAAAAGATAATCTAAATGTAAAAATAAAATAGTTAAAAAAAAAAATCTTCTGATGCTATTGGACACGTCTTCAGGGAAATAAGTATGTTCAATTAAATATATCCCATATTTATTTTAAATAAATGTATTAATTATGATCAGTTGTTTCCTATTTCAGTTATATTTGTAATTGATTACAAATATCACAGAAATTTAGGCCAACAACTGATACACTACCATTCAAAAGTTTGGGGTCAGATTTTTTAAATAAAAATAATATTTTTTTTTAATAAAAAAAAAATATATACTTATATTTAGCAAGGACACCTTAAATTGATCAAAATTTACAGTAAAGACATGTATAATATTTCAAAACATTTCTCTTTTAAATAAATGCTGTTCTTTTTAACCTTCTATTTATCAAAAATCCTAAAATAAACACGGTTTCCTGAAAAATGTTAAGCACCACAGCTGTTTTAAATATTAATAAAGTAGAAAACAGCTCTTCTAAGTTGAAATTATTTAATTATTCCACAATATAAACATTTTGGACACGTTTTAGGTCGACATGAAATAAAATGCCAACTATAGTTCTGCTTCACTTTGCACAGTGAATGTATTTTTCATGGTTTCTTTTGCAGGATTATAGTTTGGCATGATAATGTACAATAAATACTGTTGACAGCTGCAGCCTGTACCACTGTTGCTGAATGTTGCTTTCACTGACTCTGACATTTAAGTCATTCATTAGTGCAAATATGTGAGACATGGACCAATGCCACAGGCAACTTCGAAAATTGAAAGGGAAAGACTGAAGTGTGTGTGTGTTTATGCATGCATGTGTGTTAAAAGTAGGACCACATGTCTCTCCCAGTTATGCTGAAATAGCAAAGGTCAAGGTTCCTGAATCTTGGGCCACGAACCTTGACCTTTTGTTATTGCACATTTCCCTCAGTCTGCCAGATCATTTTCTCTCACACACACATACTCAGGCTCTGTTTTCTCATCATTGCCTCAAGATATGCCGTTTCTATCCCCTGCTGTCATTCAAAAATATTCTCCCTCGTCCAAGAGACAACCAAACAGCATGTTTTGAAACATATATGTGTACACAAGTGTGTATATTTCAGAAGATATACAGCCTAAATATGTTCTCTCACACACACACACACACACACACACACACCATTGCATGAGATTCATGTGGTGCTGGTTAAGGTAAGCACTAAAACATTTATAAGATGAGATTGTGAAGGCGCATTGCTGAAGAGCATGCATGATGAATGAATGATGTGAATGTGCCTGCACTGTATGTGTCCATATATAGAAAGATTGATAATTTATGACTGCAGAGATCTAGATTTCTAATGAAACATCTCCTTCCATACAAATATACATGGCTGATTGACAGAGCATGCCTTTTGTTCATTAGATCATACATGAAAGTATGAGCAAATTGTCCTTAAATAGATTTTAAATTGTAACAATTTAAAGGCTTATATACTTGTATAATATATTTATAAAACTGTAAACAATCAAAATTAAAAATGAAAGAAAAAAAAATCCATTCCACATGATTTTAACAGCATCGCAAATGTTGAAGTAATAAAGGATTAGTTATGTTAAATAGATTTTGTCGGTAAAATATATGTGCATGTGCTTTAGTAATTAGTAATTGTGAATTTTTTTGAGTAACATTTTGAAGTTTGCTCATCCAGTCAGAGGAGATAATATCTCTTTCAAAAGAGCTTCCGTCACGTAAGAACTTAAAATTTGTGGTCAGTTTTTTTTTGTCATATATGAAACTATTCATAAATATGCATTTTATGAATTTAATTATTTTGTCACTGATAGTTTACATTAAAAATTGTGTTAATGCTTTCTGATTTATTTGGGTCAACTGCTTAGACGTTAAATATATTATATACATATTATATTTAATATATTATTATATTAAATTTGTGTGTGTGTGTGTGTGTGTGTGTGTGTGTGTGTGTGTGTGTGTGTGTGTGTGTGTGTGTGTGTGAGTGAGAGGGCACTTCTGATGTTTTGGTATGAAACATGAGTTTCTCACTCTGAGTGTGTGCATGTCAGTGTTTTTGCTGAGCTATGCATCACCTTCAAGTTTTGCGTGCATGATTTGCATGGGAACTAGTGTGCCTTCACCCACATTTACTTTCATTGTCAGATTATTTGTGTGTGTATGTGTGTCCCTTATTCACTGTCGTTAACATAAGCACCTCTGATTATGCCCGTCACCTCAGTTGATGAGTGTTTTGATTCTAACTGTGTTATGTGGTGTATGTGGACTGCTTGTGTTTGTAATATGCCTGCGTGTCAGAGCGTATATCATATCTTATATTTCGCTGGATATATATATATATTTCACATAGTGGGTATGTAAATGTAGTTTCATAAAGATCCAGCGAAATCTCTTTGCAAGCACATTTTTCTTACATGTGCTGATAGATTTTCTTCTTGAAGCATGAAGTTTGATCAGGACATAATAACATGTATACTACAATTCAAAAGTTTTGGGTCAGTACATTTTTTTTCTGTTTTTGTTTAAAATACAGTAAAAGCAGTGATATTGTTAAATATTATTACAATTTAGAATGACTGTTTCTATTTAAATATATATTTTAAAATGTATTCCTGTGCTGAATTTTCAGCATCATTACTCCAGTCTTCAGTGTCACATGATCCTTCAGAAATCATTTTAATATGATGATTTGCTGCTCAAGAAACATTTCTTATTGTTATCAATGTTGAAAACAGTTGTGCTGCTTAACATGTTTGTGGAAGCCATGATACATTTGTTTCAGGATTATTTCATGAACAAAATATTAATTACTTTCTTTCTTTAAAAAAATATATAGATATATTACAGAGCCTAAACGCATTATTCTTGAAAGCATTTGACTGGACCAAATTTTTTAGTGCAGGATGAGTCATCAATATTTTTGGTTCATTTTTACAGAAGAAAAAGACTGTACATTTCAAAGCTGCTTGCATTGCATTTTAAAGGTTTTATCTGCTAACAATGAAGCTTTTAGGAGAACACTAACATATAGTCTAGCCTTAAAGCTAACAGTTATAGAATAAAAGCTAAATTTACCTATTTTACCTAATTTACCCTTTTCTCTTGTCATAAATCTAATAACATTTAGTGAGGCTATGCTTAATACAGATTTAACTATATTACTGTATTACTATTTTCCTTCTTGGTGTCTTTATTCGTGTCTATCTATCTTTCACACAAATACATGAGTCCTCTAATCTCTCTTAATCACACACACGTCCTCACACACTCTCTGGCATTAAATTAGTTTGAATTAGTGAGTTCATTGCTATGTAAAGGGGACCAGTGGGGTTTAACCTACTTAGTACGCCGTTTAATAATGCATGAGTGAGATTTGAGAGCTGTGTGCAGCACAATAAGGTGTCTTCACTCTCTCTTTTTCGGCTTTGATCTCTCCCTCTTGCTGCTGCCTTTTTATACTTTTTCTCTCAGTTTCTCATTCTTGCTTCAAGCACTATCTCGAGCGATACATCCATGATGCTCCGCATGCCTTCAGGGAGATTCATAATGCATATTCCATATGGGAGAATGTTTGAAGTAGATTTATTTGTGCAATATTTCGTATCTGTTGTCTAGTCTGGAGAATGGATGGGTAGAGTCGAGCAGACAAATGGACCCGGAAGGTGAGGATAGACGCTAGGATGGTGAAGAAGCATGACAGGCTTGCAGACAGACAGACAGACAGACAGACTGACTGACTGATTACAGATTTACAGATATACAGATCACTGTTTTTTTTTTTTTTTTGTTCATCACTGGTTCTTCAAACAGTGTTTTTCCTCCTCCTCACAGTTCGTGCACTCACATTTTCAGGTTATGCCCAGATAGATAGTGTTAATGAGGGTTTCTGACAGACGGTCTGTGTGAAGATCCTGCTCCATGCTCCTGAGGGAACTCTACAGTTAACAAGCTCACTAGGGAAGACCTTGGCAGCATTTTCCCACGCTGTCAAGCTGGGTTCAGTGCTCAAGAACAGGTCCTGAGTGTAAATTCGCAGGCTTTCTTTCTCTAATTTCTCAGTTTATTTACACTCTTTCTGAGGTATGATGTCAAACTGGATGGATTGTGATGTTCCAGATGCCTGTCAGTTAAACCGTAAGAATGGAGAACACATTCCTATGGTTATTAAACCAGAGTTCAGCAATCATTGTATCTAATGTGTGGTCTGTGGTGATTAACAATGTATAATATGGGTTACAGGTTTTTCAATGGCATGTACTGATAATGATATCTGCAGAGCAAGGTGATAATTTGACTAGGCAGACTTTTTGTGTTTTCTGTGGATATTTGGGGGACATTCTGCAGAATGGATTTAAACGATATGTTGAACAGAGCTGAGAATGCACACTGTTATTGGTACTTCTTACATCAATTAATATTTAAATATGAACACACATGGGGTGGGGGGCATGTGATGCTTTGAACTTTATGAATAATGGCCATTAGAAATGACTCTTTACTAAGCCCCGCCCCGTTGGTTACTGTTGCTAACTCAGACAAGCTTTACAGAACATCCCATCGGAATGAACTGGAGATTTCCATACGATGTTATTTTTCAGTAAAATGTGTTCATGATCTGCTAAAAATGATTGGATATAATTCTTATGCGGCCTGGATTGAATTGTGACCTTAAAACATTTTTGTGCTTTTAAAAATTGTGAAATTGCGCAGTAATGTGATTAAACTGCGGAAAATGCAAATCAAAATAGAGGTAAACGCTTCTCACAGTCAACTGAAAAGTCAAAAGCCTCGTTTGAAAGCAGTTACAGGTTGTAACATTAGTGTAAGTCAACATAACTGTTCCTAATGATTCTACAACACAGTCAGTATGGCACTGTGAACACTAAAATGACCTGAATCAGTATTTCTATCATGACTATGATATGACTCAAACTATTCTCTGAATAGTTTAGCATGGTAATGGATATGACAATGTTAATGTATTTGGTCTTGGCGGAATAGATCTGCTACACTGCTGCTGCTGCAGAGAAAGTACAAAGACTTGCTACTGTCAATACATTCACAGACAAGCTGCTGTGAGCATGTAAGACACGCTGCTGCCACACAAATGGAGTGCATGAAACTACCCGTAGCAGATCTATACAGGTGGAGCTGGGAGAGATGGAGGGTTTCTGATAGCATTCTGCAAGACTTACTACAGGAAACACAGAACCAAACTATTTAAATGTTAATCAGTCAAGTTCATTGGCTAGAGATCCAACAGAGACCAATCAGTTTGTGATGTGATTACTAGCAGATTGCATGAAGGACCTATCAGCCTGCACCATCTAGAATTTCATGACCAAAGTAGATACACTCACCTAAAGGATTATTAGGAACACCATACTAATACTGTGTTTGACCCCCTTTCGCCTTCAGAACTGCCTTAATTCTACGTGGCATTGATTCAACAAGGTGCTGAAAGCATTCTTTAGAAATGTTGGCCCATATTGATAGGATAGCATCTTGCAGTTGATGGAGATTTGTGGGATGCACATCCAGGGCACGAAGCTCCCGTTCCACCACATCCCAAAGATGCTCTATTGGGTTGAGATCTGGTGACTGTGGGGGCCATTTTAGTACAGTGAACTCATTGTCATGTTCAAGAAACCAATTTGAAATGATTCGAGCTTTGTGACATGGTGCATTATCCTGCTGGAAGTAGCCATCAGAGGATGGGTACATGGTGGTCATAAAGGGATGGACATGGTCAGAAACAATGCTCAGGTAGGCCGTGGCATTTAAACGATGCCCAATTGGCACTAAGGGGCCTAAAGTGTGCCAAGAAAACATCCCCCACACCATTACACCACCACCACCAGCCTGCACAGTGGTAACAAGGCATGATGGATCCATGTTCTCATTCTGTTTACGCCAAATTCTGACTCTACCATCTGAATGTCTCAACAGAAATCGAGACTCATCAGACCAGGCAACATTTTTCCAGTCTTCAACTGTCCAATTTTGGTGAGCTCGTGCAAATTGTAGCCTCTTTTTCCTATTTGTAGTGGAGATGAGTGGTACCCGGTGGGGTCTTCTGCTGTTGTAGCCCATCCGCCTCAAGGTTGTGCGTGTTGTGGCTTCACAAATGCTTTGCTGCATACCTCGGTTGTAACGAGTGGTTATTTGTCAAAGTTGCTCTTCTATCAGCTTGAATCAGTCGGCCCATTCTCCTCTGACCTCTAGCATCAACAAGGCATTTTCGCCCACAGGACTGCCGCATACTGGATGTTTTTCCCTTTTCACACCATTCTTTGTAAACTCTAGAAATGGTTGTGCGTGAAAATCCCAGTAACTGAGCAGATTGTGAAATACTCAGACCGGCCCGTCTGGCACCAACAACCATGCCACGCTCAAAATTGCTTAAATCACCTTTCTTTCCCATTCTGACATTCAGTTTGGAGTTCAGGAGATTGTCTTGACCAGGACCACACCCCTAAATGCATTGAAGCAACTGCCATGTGATTGGTTGATTTAGATAATTGCATTAATGAGAAATTGAACAGGTGTTCCTAATAATCCTTTAGGTGAGTGTATGTAAATGACATTAATATAGTAACATTAATTTACATAAGAACAAATGTACACTACCATTCAAAAGTTTAGGGTCAGTAAGATTTTGTATTTTTAAAGAAAGTATGATGGGGGTTTTTTTCAGCAAGGATGCATTACATTGATCAAAAGTGACAGTAAGAGCATTTATAATGTTACAAAAGATTTATATTTCAAATAAATGCCGTTCTTTTGAACTTTCTAATTATCAAAGAATTCTGAAAAAAATGTATCACGGTTTCAGTTTATAAAATATTAAACAGCACAACTGTTTTCAACAGTGATGTTTCTTGAGCATCAAATCATCATATTAGAATGATTTCTGAAGGTGACACTGAAGACTGGATTAATGATGCTGAAAATTGTAACAATATTTCACAATATTACTGTTTTTACTTAATTTTTGTTCAAATAAATGGTGAGCTTGGTGAGCATAAGAGACTTCTTTCAAGAACATTTAGAAAAAAAACTTGCCGACTCCAGACTTTTGAAACTTTTTAGTGTAGTTGTTCTTTCTGATGTTATACATGTTTATTTAGGAATGAAGCCTGAGACATAATTTAATAATCCACAGTGTGTACTTCTCATGAATTATTTAAAGATTTGGAAAAGAATTTATGATATAATGACAGCAAAATGAAATTAAATTGAATGATACAGTGAACAATGATATTTACTCAAAATATTGTAAAACAGAAAAATTACATTATCCATTGACAAGATTTTTTTTTTATTGGCACAAGGGAGAGCTAAATAACACTATCTGTAAATCAGCCATCTATACACTGTTATCGTTTAAGCTGTGTAATCAAATATCAACCAATAAATCAGTCTGGCTGACATATTGGTCACTATACACACTAGGCCTATTTGAAATGCACATCTGAAAACTAAAAATGTCCTCTGTTCATTTTCACTCTTTTTCTGTCTCTCTTAGGTCACTGTTGGGTTGGACTGACTCGCTCTGACAGGTTTGACCCAAGAGCATTTTGTGACCTCTGGAGCACAGTGTCGCGATTGCTCTTGCGTCACATCGTCCTAGTCGGCCCTCCTGAAAACTGGTGGATTGGAGCGAGCTCAGATGCTTGTGAAGAGTCACCGCTCCGCTGCTGTTACATAACATCCCTGTCAAACAGTGCTGGAATATACTGCCTTACACACTTCTATTCCAAGAGAACATTGGGGTTGTATCCAGAGAGTTACATAACACCAAAACAAAGAGTGGTACACCTGTGAGCCGTACACTGTGATTGAATGGCATCATAACCACTCACACGCACCCTGGATCACCAATCATTAACCTGTATCTGTCTGACAGCCACAATAGTAAGCACCCATAATCACAGACAAAGCTCTCCTAGTTGGATTATCAAAAGTAGCTCATGATGGGAAAGTAGACATCCAGCATCACGGATAGCCTGCACAGAGGTCTGGGACTCAGTGTTGTATCTGAGCGTGCCATGTCTGGAAACGGCAACCCCTGCCCCAGCCCCGGAGGGTTGGGCACCCCTTTAGGAGGCTTCCCTATGCCGCACTACCCTTACTTCTTTCCACATATGCTAGGAGGGCTCTCCCCTCCAACACTTCCAGGACTTCCTGTCAGTGGATACAGCACTCCATCTCCTGCAAGTGAGTATCCCTAGTTTCCAGTGTGAAAAGATGCATTTAGGTGTGACACACTTAAACAACAGTGCATGATGGTCTGGGAAAGAGTTTTCTGTAGTATTCTACTGTGAAATGTGCAAGAAGTACATACTAAATAAACACCCATTACCTGAGGCTAATTATGCAGGACTTACAGTTGCAGCACAGCTAAACCTTAAGGGAAAAGTTCACCTAAAAATAAAATAATATATATACAGTGGGGAGAACAAGTATTTGATACACTGCCGATTTTGCAGGTTTGCCCACTTACAAAGCATGTAGAGGTCTGTAATTTTTATCATAGGTACTCTTCAACTGTGAGAGACGGAATCTAAAACAAAAATCCAGAAAATCACATTGTATGATTTTTAAGTAATTAATTTGCATTTTATTGCATGATATAAGTATTTGATACATCAGAAAAGCAGAACTTAATATTTGGTACAGAAACCTTTGTTTGCAATTACAGAGATCATACGTTTCCTGTAGTTCTTGACCAGGTTTGCACACACTGCAGCAGGGATTTTGGCCCACTCCTCCATACAGACCTTCTCCAGATCCTTCAGGTTTCGGGGCTGTCGCTGGGTAATACGGACTTTCAGCTCCCTCCAAAGATTTTCTATTGGGTTCAGGTCTGGAGACTGGCTAGGCCACTCCAGGACCTTGAGATGCTTCTTACGGAGCCACTCCTTAGTTGCCCTGGCTGTGTGTTTTGGGTCGTTGTCATGCTGGAAGACCCAGCCACGACCCATCTTCAATGCTCTTACTGAGGGAAGGAGGTTGTTGGCCAAGGTCTTGCGATACATGGCCCCATCCATCCTCCCCTCAATACGGTGCAGTCGTCCTGTCCCCTTTGCAGAAAAGCATCCCCAAAGAATGATGTTTCCACCTCCATGCTTCACGGTTGGGATGGTGTTCTTGGGGTTGTACTCATCCTTCTTCTTCCTCCAAACACGGCGAGTGGAGTTTAGACCAAAAAGCTCTATTTTTGTCTCATCAGACCACATGACCTTCTCCCATTCCTCCTCTGGATCATCCAGATGGTCATTGGCAAACTTCAGACGGGCCTGGACATGCGCTGGCTTGAGCAGGGGGACCTCGCGTGCGCTGCAGGATTTTAATCCATGACGGCGTAGTGTGTTACTAATGGTTTTCTTTGAGACTGTGGTCCCAGCTCTCTTCAGGTCATTGACCAGGTCCTGCCGTGTAGTTCTGGGCTGATCCCTCACCTTCCTCATGATCATTGATGCCCCACGAGGTGAGATCTTGCATGGTGCCCCAGACCGAGGGAGATTGACCGTCATCTTGAACTTCTTTCATTTTCTAATAATTGCGCCAACAGTTGTTGCCTTCTCACCAAGCTGCTTGCCTATTGTCCTGTAGCCCATCCCAGCCTTGTGCAGGTCTACAATTTTATCCCTGATGTCCTTACACAGCTCTCTGGTCTTGGCCATTGTGGAGAGGTTGGAGTCTGTTTGATTGAGTGTGTGGACAGGTGTCCTTTATACAGGTAACAAGTTCAAACAGGTGCAGTTAATACAGGTAATGAGTGGAGAACAGGAGGGCTTCTTAAAGAAAAACTAACAGGTCTGTGAGAGCCGGAATTCTTACTGGTTGGTAGGTGATCAAATACGTATGTCATGCAATAAAATGCAAATTAATTATTTAAAAATCATACAATGTTATTTTCTGGATTTTTGTTTTAGATTCCGTCTCTCACAGTTGAAGTGTACCTATGATAAAAATTACAGACCTCTACATGCTTTGTAAGTAGGAAAACCTGCAAAATCGGCAGTGTATCAAATACTTGTTCTCCCCACTGTTTATACAGGTTTATACTCTAAGGCAATTTCTGCCTTAGAGTCCATTCACACAGAGCATGTTTTTGCATTGACCATTGCGCTTACGTCTTTTCCATCGTCTTGCACACGTTCTGGATAAAAGTATAAAAATTATTATTATTATTATTTGTTTTTAAATATTACTGGCACCAAACATTTTAACAATAGTGTAAGTAACATGCAAGTAGTTCATATGACTTGTGCTATGCTGTTTATTCCAAGTCTTCTGAAGCCATTCGATAGCTTTTTGAGAAATCGTTATTCATTGAAATCAGATGATTATGCAGCTCTCCAATTAAATATTCTGTATGATTTTACTTTTGGATGAACTGTCTCTTTGTTTACCTGTAAACAAACGGTTAGTAGTTGCTTTGATTGGTCCTTTGCAGATGTGCTCACTACAGTCTATTCTTGCAGATATGGTGGTAGCTATTTCTGTGTGTACAAATCACCCACTGACCATATTAAGCCTCAGGAGACCCTTGATTAAATACTGTGGAAGCCCAGCTTGAATTTTCCAACAACCACTATGGGACAATTTTAAAATCCTTGAAGAAAGTCTAGCTTTTATAGCTCTTTTTATCTTTTGAAAATCTATTTCAGCATAGCTTCCATATGCATGAATGTATGAAATATACTTTAGATCAATATGTAAGAGTGACTGACTATTTAAAATCTCTCTGAAGCTTTGGTTAATTTTTGATTGTGGTCTGACAGATGTTTTTATGCTCAGCTTTATGCTTTCTTCAGTTAACATGCATTGAATTTGATTACAGCCCATGCATGATCCTGCTGTTTCATAAGGCCTTAATGTGTCAGATCCCATTGGTTTATTAAGGTTATCTGTTGTTTGGCCTGTTCTGCACTTTGAGGTGCAAAAACCACCGGAATGTTCTTGGGCAAATCCGAGATGCAGTGCTGCCCACAGTGCCTGGGGTTATGAACGTCCTTACGTGAACTAG
Organism: Coreius guichenoti; assembly: GCA_039654105.1. Lineage (NCBI taxonomy): Eukaryota > Metazoa > Chordata > Actinopteri > Cypriniformes > Gobionidae > Coreius > Coreius guichenoti. Next base: position 26,057,207 of record CM077171.1, read on the forward strand.
AACTGTGTGTGTTAGCTTGGGTCTGTTTGTGCATGAATATTTGCATGCGAGTACTTGATTACTGAATGAACTATGAAAAAGTCTACTTTCCTCATAGTGTCTTTAATATAAACAATAGTAGGGCTGTGCAGTATATCCCGAAAATCGTCTTAATATTTTTTTTCTTTTTTTTTGACAATATTTTATATATTTCTTTGATTATATATGTATTTGCTCTAATACAGCTTAAAAGGAAGCACCATCGTCAAGTATAAGTAATTGTAAACATTGTTGCTTTGTGGCGCTTTCAAAACATTACTGTTTGTTTAAGTATCCCAACCAGCCCAAAGCAATATTGGCTCAACCAGTGGTCTGAATTTGGGGCAGGACTATCTGTTTGAACAGACGGGACATGTCTAAACATTTTTGAGAACAGACAATTTGAGTAATGATACAAATCACTGAGTTTTTTTAATTGATTTGTAAAAAATGACGGTTTGAACTGATTCACGGAAATTAACCTAACTTTTAAGCTATTTTTGCTAACATAGCAATTAAAAATAGCAATTTTGAGTAATGACGCAAATCACTGAATCAACGTTTTGAAAATGACAGTTTGAACTGATTCATGGAAACGAACCGAACTCTTACGCAAACTCTGAATCTACATGCACCAATTATAAATTTTTCATATATTGTAATCATTATGTTCACAGTTTGTAATAATTACTTCAATGAGCTCATTGTTTCGGCCATAATTAATAAGTTTTTAGCTAATTGCATGATTTGTATATTTACATTTCTGAAATACATTACTTGGACACAGGCACCTCTGATAACCGATCACTCTAAATTGTAATGTAGACGCATGCAAAAAGCGCTATACAAATAAATTTGAATTGAATTGAATCTTACACCATTTTTTCTGCTATTAAAGAAAACAGTCATTTTGAGTAATGACGGCAATCACTGAATCAGAGTTTTTAATTGATTCAATGAAAATGACAGTTTGAACTGATTCATGGAAATGATTCAAACTCTAATGCCATTTTTGCTACTGATGTTTAAATCAGAGATGCTGTTAAAACATATTGTTTTAAGACAAGTTTGTATTGCAAAAATAGTCTTTAGGAAAATGTAGTGGCCAAATAAAAAGTACATTTGAATCATCACAATATTTACAATGTTGCTTAATTTTATTTTTTGCAAAATCAGATTAGATCATGAATATTAATATATTGCCAAGCAAGGCCATAATGAGTAAATTATACAACAGGATGATTTCTAGTTTTCCTTGTCTTCACTCGGTATCCTTTCAATCATCCCTGCTGAGAGAAAGAGTTGCTGTGTTGTTCAGTGATCTGTGGGGACATTGCCGTCCACTTTGCACACTTGAAATGACAGTACATAATGTTTTGACTCGGTGGGTGGGAGCACATCTTGAGTCAGCTACTGATGCAGTGGCTGCGCCAACCACCGTCGGCAGGGAGGCTTTGGCAGTCAGTCAGCGGCAGCTCCCTCCTGGGCCTGGAGCTACTAATGTGCCTCTCTGCATAGTGCTATGTGACGAACAACCCTCTGACGCTCTTGGGGGCTAATTATTACACACCCCATGCTGACTTGCGGAAAGACTCCGCACGCTGTCAAAAATTTGGCACCCCATGTGAGAAAAGGGAGTTGGGGGTGTTGTGGGAACGTTGTTATATTGCTTACAGAGGATGATGCAAAAGTTTGCATGGAATTACCTCTGGTAAACCTATTAGTCAAGGAGACTGTATCACCGTAATACCCAAATAAATTTGTTGGTTTGGCTTTGGGCGGTGTATTTGCATGCGGTCCAAATGAGAGAACGCGGATCGATGGGGTGCAGTGCATTTATTTATCATCTTACACTGGAGTTGGGCTATGGAATATGGATGGATATGGAGGTGCCTGTTATTGTCGGCTCTCCTAACTTGACTTAAACAGCCGCTAGAAGGAATCCTCAGGGTGCTTCTTGTCACTTGCTGTGCTGTAATGATGTGTCAACTGCCAGGCACAGAATTCAAGCAGCTGAAAGGTACGGTGATTAGATTTGGGCTCAGTGGAGTTATGCAGAACTAGCAGACTTCTACCTTAGATTTGGGCATCTTAGTTAGCATAGTTAGCTTAGTTAGCAGTGTTTCAGTGTGGTTTCCAGAAAGGAAGTGAAAGGTGGACCCCTTGATGAAGATTGAAAGTGATTCTGTGAAACTCAGATACTCATATATGTGCAAAGTTTATTAGTCTCTGCACTTCATTCATGAATTACTCAGCTATCACAATAGAGGCTTTGTATACTAAAAAAGCAAGTGACCAGATTTCACAAAGTGTAAGTGAAGTATGACATGAATGACTCAGCTCTTTTTGAACACCTCTGAGGTCTGTGAAGTCTCATTTGGATTTCATTAGTGTCCGCTAGCAAATGTAGTGTATTTTGCAACTCAGCAAACTGCACTGCAAAAAGTGTGCTTCCAAAATGCACATAGCATTTTCAGGAGTGTCCTGCAGTGTTAGATTGCTATACTAAAAATTCTAAATCATTTATGGGTAATAGGGTAAACGTACCTATCACCAAAGTCTACATTGAGAAATTTTTAGTGCACAGGGTATTGGTTTCAGTACAAGAAGTTATGTTAAAATAAAATATTAATCTCTCACACAATAATATTTTATTTTATTTTAAATGACAAAAGCATTTCAATTAAGATGTACATCATTAAATGCAAAAAGTCTGGCTGTGCTTAATGGGTACATGTTTGTACCCTTTAAGCACACCCCTGTTGCCATTAAGCTCACAACATGTTTTATTGAAAATTCTTGGGGGTTTTTTTAAGCAAAATTTATTAAGAATAATTTTATAAAGATTAACTTAAAGTGACAACCATCAGTTGATATTTAAAGTCTATTTATGAAGTATTTACATAGACGTTCAATGTGGATGAGCTTAAAGGGAGCACACTGAGCTTAATTGGAACAGCAACATTTTTTTTAATTAATATTATTAAATTTAATTTAATTTAAAAGGACAATTTTGCTAAATAAATAATTTAGGTCATGTATTAAGTTCATACATATTTTAATATGAACAGCTATTATTGAAAATATCTATGAAAATTATACTTTTTCTTATTGATGTCACACTGAAGCTGTGATTTTTCATAGTAGTGTACCCTTTAAGCTCACCTTACAATAATATTAAGTCTCTAAAAATGACAGCAGTGTAAAACCACAGAACATCAATAAACTGTAGTTTATAATATAATGGATTTAAAAGTACAAGCCAGTAATGCCTGTGAAGTAATATATTAGTGTAGCACACAATCTTATACAGCTAGTAAGCTAACAATGTTCTGTAGCATCTGCGCTATGTTGCTAAAACTATCTTTTGGATCTAACTGTAATTATTTCCCACATCCAGGTTCCAGGTTATAATATGCAAAAGTCTAAACATTAATCTCTTAATTTTGCAGTAAGAAGTTATACTTATCGAAAATAAAGGCTTAAACATCTAAAAAATGCACATTTAAGAGGCTCCTCTTCTGGTGAAAGTTTTCAGACAGCTTTCAAAATGGCCGCCAGACAGTGTGAACACATGAATACCCATATCTCAGTGTGCAATGGTCTGATTAGCTTGAAATTACAGGAGGTATATAGTAACAAACACATCAATTGGTTAAGACATCAAGCAGGATGATAAATTATTTTTTTCTTTTTATAATTTGAGCTCAAAGATAGTAGTGTGCTTAATGGGTACTTGAGCTTAATAGGTACGTTTACCCTAATTAAACATATAGTTTGTATGACCACATTATATCAGAGACAACATGCTATTTATTTATTGATTTATGAATAACATTATTTATTTATTTATTTATTTATTTATTTATTAATAACATTTGTTATTTATATGTTTATTTTTATCATTTTTGTATCATTTTTGCTCAGGTTCTCAGTCTAAACCAGAGTTAGCGGGCTAGCGCAGGCTAATAAAGTGTGTTACCCGAATCAGGCCTATCAGGTGTTGTGCTCTGCTGGGTCTTCCAGACATTTTTCAACAAATCCGGGCTGCTGTATTTTTTTAGTATAGCCCTAATCCTTGATAGCTCCATTTTCTCAGATTCAAACTTTGGTTCTCTCACCAGCTCCCCCCAAGCGTCACGTTAAATATAGAACACTGTTCAATGCCACTAAGTGGTTAGCATCAGCTACCAACAACCCCTGCCTGCTTCCCTCCAGGGTCCCTGCAGAAAGAAAAGCATAGAAATATTCAAAGCACGGCAACTGTGCTCTGTTCTGTTGGGAAATGAAGATGACTCTCCTTGGTTCGGTTTATTAATTTTTGATATGTTGTTGCTGCTGTGTCTCATTGGCTTTTCGTAAGCAACAGCAGAGCAACAATAGCAGAATGCGTTAGCTAATGCGACAGGAGTGTCTTTTTATACTACTTCATCTCCCTCGATGTTCAGGTGACCTTTAGCCTTGACTGTGCTGTGTTGAATCATTTGCATGATTGAGATGCATGATAAAGCCAGCATAAAATGTTGAATCCCTCTCAGTGCTGAATGCAGCTCATGTCTATACTTATTGTCACTAAAAGCTTACAGCACTGTTAAGTCAAGTCACCTTTATTTATATAGCGCTGTGATAACATATATACAGTGATAACAGAAAATTATTTAATTATGTGAACAGTTAATTTCGGCTTCAGTGTTGATTCAATTCCGTTATAAAAATAAATCGTCAATTATTAATTTAGTTCATTTAATCTATAAAGCAGTTCTGCTGAAAACACTAATGTCATCGTCCAGCTCAGTTCAGTTCTCATCCAATAGTGTCAGTGCCTTTAAATCAGTAATATTGCTGAATATTAAAGGGGACATATTATGCCCCTTTTTACAAGATGTAAAAAAAGTCTCTGATGTCCTCAAAGTGTGTATGTGAAGTTTTAGCTTAAAATACCCCACAGATCATGTTTTATAGCCTGTTAAAATTGCCACTTTTTTGGGGTGAGCAAAAACACATCGTTTTTGTGTGTCCCTTTAAATGCAAATGAGCTGGTGCTCCCTGCCTGTTCTTTCACGAAGAGGGCGGAGCTTCAACAGCTCCTGCCACAACAACAGAACATGTCAGAAACTAACGGTGTTCAGTTCGAACCGGACTCGGACAATAATGCCTACAGAGCCAGAGAATAAATGCTGCATGGAGATAGAACAGGTATAGTTTAATTCCGGTTTTAACTTATGTTGCCATCTTGCTTTTATCCACTATTAGTACAAGCCTGTTGTAGCGGACCCCGTCCGAATGATGGCCAAAACTTTACTGATGAATTTTATGAAGTTTATTGTTCATCACACAAAAGATGAAGTGTCTGTTTTCACTCCAGAAAATCACTGTAAGAGCTGAATAAAACACGGTACAAGAAGTGCGCATTAAAGTCTTTCTCCCTTGCATTATCATCAGCATATACAGCAAAATTATACAAAAACACTCCTTAAATCTAACAGTAAACAAATATATACAGACCTTATGCCTTTTCAGGGGGTGCTTAATAAACTGGTAAACTTTATATCCGTAAAAGAACTCAGATAAACTATTATAAAGTACGTGCTCTCCCTTTCATTACTGAAATCTGAGCGGCTCATTTTTTCACATGCTTGCAGAAAAAGGCTTACCAAAACAAAGTTACTGGGTTGTCCCTTTTCACGTTTTCTGGGTTGGTAGATGCACTGGGGACCCGATTATAGCACTTAAACATGGAAAAAGTCAGATTTTCATGATATGTCCCCTTTATGTGTCCCCAACTAAGGAACCCAAACTCCATGAGAAACCAGGCTCAGTCGGGGGGCCATGTCTCCTCTGGCCAACGAACGAACACTGTGTGCGATTATGATTCAGGCTGCATTACAAGTCAGAATTCAGATTGCGGATTGGTAGCATTCAAAATATTTCATCCAGCTCCTTCTGCTTAAAGATTGGATTCATCAAGCTGGTATGGAGACGAAGCTGGTCATAGGTCTGTGCAGAAGATCTGTTCTTGTGGTCCTTGCTGAGGATCTGTGCCGATGGCTGTCGTGCCAACAAAGGGGATTTTTCTAGTTGACACGGTCACTGCTGTCTCAGTGCTGCGTTGTGGTCGTGTCTAGGTGCAGGTCCATCATCTGATCTGGATACGGCCCGGATCCGGCTGACTACAGTAACCTCGGGATAAGGATGAAACAAAGATCTCCTGAAAAGCGCTGTCCCTTTAAGAGCACATATGTTCGCGTGAGTTCATTTCTTAGTTCTGTTCTGTTGAGCTCATTGGGTTCGTGTCTCGAAGAAAAAGTACAACAACCTTTATTAATGTTAATTTGAAGTGCACAATAAACTGTTTCAGACCACTTACACAAACTCTTTTGTATTAACCAAACAAATTCTAATCCAATTCAGACCAACTCATTCTAATCAATTGGTTTTAATTTGCTAACCTCTATTTTTTTTTTTCAAGGCCTATATAACCAGCATCCCAGAGGTCCCTCCTCTATTATAATGAGCACTTATTTTTGTAATTCAAACTGAACATTTTTTTTCTATTACAGATTTCAACCTGATTATTTATCCGTCTTTCATATATTATGTTTCAATGCCTAAATTCACTTACAAACTATTTATTTTAGATGTTAGTGTTTTAACTGTCTTTCTTCTTTCTGTCTTTCTTGCAAGAGTATTATGTCCATTATACAGAATATTCTCACTTGACCTTTGACCTTGTGACCAAACATATCCAAAACCTGAAGTACACTTTTCTGGCACCACGTTTGACACATCTCTCTGGTGCTTGTCAGACTGGTGGTTTGCAGCCCGTGGCCGATACAAGAGCTGCTTGTCCTACACCAGCTGTCTGGAAGACATTTTGATAGATGTCATGCTATAGTCGTTGACTCACTGTTGCATGTGTAAGGAGATGGGCCTGTCAGAGGATCCCTGGTTCTACTCTGGCTCCTAGAAGTGTGAAAATGCTGCCTGTCTGCTCTGGCAGGGGCTGCCCATGTCATTTAGCTTTCGGATGTCATCAGGATTCCCATCTCCTCTGAATGAGGAGCAGACCACCATTGTTTGTCAAGCCTGCTGTTTCTACTCCTCTTCACAGTGGATATTTTCTCTGTGCTGGCCGTGTGGATGATGGATCTGCATCTGGCAGCCTCCGCCTGGGACGCGCCTGGGCTGGGCGTTCAGCCTGCGGGCCTGTCAGGGTGATATTTATGTCTCCTAACCTTCCAACCAGGGCCACCATGTCACTAGTTCATTCATATGTAGGTTAGGATGTTTAATCACACTTCAGTTGCTTATGGCAGCGATTGGAATAATTAGTCTCGAGTAGTAATTTGCATTAATTTTGATAAATTGCCCGTCCTGCATATGCAAAATGGAAGTACGAACCTGACCAAACATTTTAAGTTGATCTACAGTGCTCAGTGGTTAGCGCATGTCCAGACACATCAAGCTGTGGTGCTCATGTCAAAAATGCCAAAAATCGATCTTTTAATATCAATAAATTGGCAAAGAGTTAATATACAGTATGTTTTAGGGGGAAATATGTTGTCAAATGCATCGATTTTTCAGATGCCTGTATGAGGAACTGGCAGAGCGAGTACCTTTGATGCCAGGAGAATTGTCACTGCTCATTTCCGTGTGTCTAACATGGCTGCCCTTCTCTGGATGCCCAGAGCAATGGAGCGAGCTCATGACAGTCTCACTGTCACACTTCGCTCATGTCTGAGACAAGCATGGCTGTTGTTTTTTTGAGCAGTCTGATTTGATGCATGCTGATGTTGTTTACTTCCACCTGACTTTACCGCTCATCGTATTCATTTCACAGCCCAGCTCTGATCTGCAGGCATCGGTTTGACCCAATCAGTAGTTTTATAAACACAGTTTGTTAAATGACTTCTAAAATTCTGAAAGTATTTAAATGAATGCATTATATTTATCCCAGTAGACATTTAGCTGAAGTTTATTTCTTGTGCTGTTTCATCATCTGTTAATGGTTGCTAACTATTCTGTATATTACATACTGAAGGGGTTGTCATAACTCTTAAAGGAATGGTTCACCCAAAAATGGAAATTCTTTCATTTACTTAACCTCATGTCGTTCCAAACCTGTAATGAAGACTTTTTAAAAACGCTTTTCAAAACAACTTGTGCTCACCACAAAAATAAAGTAAAAACAGTAAAATTATTAAATATTACAATTATTAAAAATAATTGTTTTCTTTTTTTTTTAGGATTCTTTGATGAATATAATGTTCAGAATTTATTTGAGACATAAATCTTTTGTAACATTATAAATGTCTTTGCTGCCACTTTTGATCAATTTGAATGCATCCTTGTTTAAAAAAAAGTATAAATTTCTTTAATTTTCAATCTTGCAATCTTTTGTGTAAGTTAAGCAAATAATAATTTTTGTTGAGCTATTTCTTGGCTAAGAAGCTACTATTACTAGGGCTTAATTTTGTTTCTCTAGGGCTTAGTTTTATTTTGGTCACTTTTTATTGACAGTGAAAGTATAGAAAGACTGTATATGTTGGGGAAAAGAAGTGGGAACAGTAACAGTATTGGGAAATGACTTGGGCCTTGACCCTGCATCATGTCTGAGCATGCGTGTTAACCACTGGGCCACAGCCCTGACTACACTCCTCCTACTTGTCAACATGCCAATTTACCTTAAACCCATTTAACATAAACCGCAAATGTTTGTCTTTGCACGTCCGTTCACCACATACATTCCGAGCGCTGGTGAGAATCCAGTTTCCTTTAAGTTGGGTTTGTGTCATAGTGTCAACCACACAGTCCCCTTTCTACTCATCATGAAAAGGTGTTACAAGCTGATAAGAATGTGTCTTGGCATTTTTTCAGCACTGTTCATCATCAGACAGTAGTTCTGTAGTTCCAACAGCCATATTCTGCTTGCGTGCAGCGATCTCATGTGGGCTCAGGCGGCATCAACTGATCCCAATGTCCGCACAATGTGCAGCAGGGGGCAACCAGACAGGGTGGCGACCGTACAGCCTGCAGGCATCTTAAATCACCCTGGGTCAGGCGGCCTCTCGGAGAAGAATCTCTCCTTTGGGTCTTGAATTTCTTTCTTTTCTTTCTGTCGCTCATGTGCTCATCTTCCTGGCTAAATGACAGCAGCCTTTCTAACTATCGGGAACTCAAGTGTTTATTTGTATTGGGTGGGCCTTTTTTGGATAGACCTTTTGTTTGATTTAAAATTGTCCTTGACCCAGACTTTCAGTCTTCAAATATGAAAGGCCATTAGAAAATATTTTTTTTTTTTCTATACTGTTCAAAAGACTGGGGTCTGTTCAAAATATTTTAAAAGAAATTAATACTTATTCAACAAGGATTTATTAAATTGTTCAAAAGTGATGGTAAATACATTCATAATGTTACATTATTTCTATTTCAAATAAATGCTCTAACATTTCTATTAATCAAAAAATCCTGAAAAATAACCTCAAACGAATAAATTACATTTGAAAATATATTCAAATAGAAAACAGTTAATTGTAACAATATTTCACTGACTGTATTATACATTTCTTGTTATTCCGTGAAACATTACATTTAACATATTATGAACATATAATTTATTTGTGTGTATTTATGATATGTAAAAAGCTATCTATGAAATTAGCTTCAGCAGGGCAAGGGACAAGGGGACCATTTTTCTCCCAAAACATTTAAAATGTAATTTCCGTCACATTCAATTATTGCATAATTAAAGGTTGTAGATTATGTCATAGAAATTATGCTGTAATGGAAATGTTTATGTCACAAAAATGAATTATTCTTTTATGTATGTATGTCTTTTTCACACCTAATAGCAGCCATTATACAATCAGTTAGATACGTATGTTCAAATATAGCGATAGGATCGTTCTGACAACCTAAAGCTGTCACATTCACTCTTAAATACATTTAACATTGAGGACCTCCATCATGATGGAGCAGGATGGAGGGTAGTTTTAGCTTACATGGGGAGAGACACTGTGATTCCCTTGAGAGCAGGAGGCTCTTATCATGCCTTTGGGAGAGGCCTCAGGGTGACACTGTTAAAAGAACTGCACTCCCAAGTCGCTAAAAGCCTGTTAAAGTAACTGCTGCTATTGCTCCTATTCTGATCTCTCGCTCACAGTTTCGACCTTCACGAGTCCTTGTATTGGAAATGAGGGCAAGCATGAACACTTGGCACTGAAAGGGAGGTGTGTGTGTGTGTGTAGGTCAAATCTGATTAGTCTAGCATACTCTAGGAGTGTGAAAAGCATACTTTCACTGGTACGCTCAGAAAAAGTCTTCACACTCTGTACAGCCTGCTGCTTTTATATAACTTTAAATGATTATAATTAGAGTATCAGCTGAGGTGGTTTGGCTTCTGACTTATAAAAAGGCTTTTGTGTGCTTGTATATGATCCACATCTTCAGTGAGCTTCTGTCCAGTTAAAAAAAAAGTTAATGTCTGCTGATCATAAAACAAAGATTCATTGATTCAGTCCTGTAGTTTGCTCCTGACCCATATTACTTCCGCAGTGTGATGATGGATGGAAGTGCAACAGGATATTCAGTGACAAAAAAAAATGTAGGGCTGGACTTGATTTTATACATCAGGATTGAATGGCTCGTGAAAATGTTGTGTACTATACCAGAATGGAGACGGACCGGCCCACACAACCTAGGTGATGTCACTGGAAAAGGAACGTTGTTTTAGAGAGTAAGTTAATACGTTTTTTCTTTGGGTAACATACACAATTCAGTCCTGTGCAGTAAGAATAAAGTAAAGTTCACTTTGTATGTTCAGTAGGTTTGTTTTGTAACTGTTTTGTGACATCATACATGTAAACAATGTTTAGGATGTTAGGATGCCTCGTTTTGATCAAAATCTAAGGTGGCATTGCATGTATCCCTTATGGAGAAGGCAGTCCCAGAATGCATTGCATAGAAACATACTTAAAATTCAGTATGGAAAAAGAGTTCTAATCAGTATTATTTATATACTATTACAGTATTTATTAATATTTTAGATTAGCATTTATTTTTATATTCTTAATTTTAGTTTTAATAATATTATGTGCTTTTATTAGATTTTTATATTTATTTTCAACTTATTTTATTTTATTTCTAGTATAATTTTATTTCAGCTTTATTTCAATTGATTGAAGGTTTTTAATAGTTTTAGTTTTAGTTAACAATAACAACACTGAATCCAATTAAAAATCATTTGTGGCTGCCCAAATTCACCCCCTAATTGGGTCTTCTGGATCATTACGTATCCTTCCCTGATTCGTCAAGCCCCCATAATATGACCATTACGCTACCGGAATACAACAATAACAGACCAGCCTCGATGACCATGTAAACGATAACATGGAGACAAAACTGCAAGCTTTGCTGACTTTGTTGTCCTTTTTAGCAGCCATTGCGCAGTTAAACTCTGCATTTTATAATATTGCAGCTGCCTACATGCGCAAGGGGCAAGATTTTATTAGAGCAACCGGCAACTGTTTTCACTTGTACGCGCATGCCCAGTGTGCATGAATGGTCATGTGACATGCATTTTCAGTCGTGTAGTGTGGACGAAGATCTTTCTGAAACGCAGTGGAAACGCCAGTATAGACGAGGATCGTTTTCATTTTAAAACGCCGTGTTAAAACGAAAACAAACTAGTGTGGACATTGCCTTAAAAGGCTAAATCTTTATCATCAGTTTCCCTGGCCACTAACACATTGACCTGTGATTGAGCTCTCTTAAATTGAGGGATAAATCAAAATAATTTCTAGTGTAAATTCGTTGTTTGTTTTATTCATAAATTGTTTGAAGGTTGACTTTTTTTTTAATATGATTTCCCCATTTTCAGCCATAAATAACTTCACAAGGCCATTGCTGAGCTTTAAATGACTCCATTTATTGATGAAACTAAAAATGCATGTCAAAGTTTTTACAGCAGAAAGAGGGGCACTAGGCTGCCATACACATAGTGTTTACTCATACAGACAGCCACACACAAGTACAGACGCACACAATGTCCCGTAAATCAGGGCCCCTGGGGGAAGCCTGCTGCCGTTAACTCTTTAAGCAATTTAATAGGCCTATTTGGGCGTGTATTTATAGAATGATTTAGCACGTGTTGATTTACTACGCTTGTTTACTCGGCCTTCTTCACAGAAAACCTTTATGGACTTTTAAAGGTTTTCGGTAGCAGTCGTTGACAGGCAAGGAAGAAAATTCAAACTTGTATGAACTGCATGTGCCTCAAAAGAGAGTTTGTGGGACTGGGACATAATCAGCGTTTGTCCTCACAAGTGTGGCCAAAACCACACTGCCACCAACTCTTTAGTATGTGTTTGATCGCTTTTTAATTGCTCTTTGTGTAACATAAACACACATATTGAAGAGGATCACTATAATTAAATGCCTCAACATTTGCGTTAAGCTGCATAAAGCCTCCTCGTGTAATTCTGGCCTGTGTGGGCCACAAAATTCCTGTAAGTTATTATGGAAGCACTCATTCATACAAATACAAGTGTTTTCATTTCACATTTTTTAAGTTTTCTGAGCTGTAATGATTTATTTGACTCAAAAATGAAACTGTAAACTGTTACCCACATTATGTTAGCTCTTGACTTGATTTGTCAAACTGAAGAAATTACAACCAGGTGTAATTTTCATGCTTCTAGTCCCTCTTTCACTTCTTGTTTTGTCTCGTTATAGAGAGCTGGCAGTAGTGTACTGTATAATCACAGAAGCGCATTGTTATGTGTGTAAGAGGTTATTTTTGAATCTGCATTGACAGATGTTCCCAATCCAGCTGTGACAGTCTCCACCCGCTCTACAATCCATATCATACACACACAGACACACACACACACAAAGGAAATGCTGGTATGTAGCAGGCAGGATTTCTGTTGTGACAGATGAGCTGATACAGCAGGTCTGACTCTAGTAGTCAAGTGAGAGTTAAAAAAAAATGAAATAATAAATAGTAATATTTTTTTTTATTCATATTTATTGATATATTTATATATCAATAAAGAAAATATGTTTATTAAATCAATTGCATTTATGATTTCTATGTAAAAGCATTTACAATGCCTCTGTGCAATGTCTTATTATATTGTATGTATTACACAAGGACTGTGCTGGCCACTTCAGTGGAGAGTGGCCAATAAACACCCTTTCAATCAAAGAAATGGACACAGCAGACAGCTCTGCTTAAAACATGCAATTAGTGAGACGCAAAGTGGACAGGAGGAGCCAGTATATGTAGGGAGCACACCTGCGACCACCCAAATTTATTGCCTATGTTCGTAATTGTCAGCTGCCATCAGTAGATGAGAAGCTGTTCCATTATTGGCTGGAAGTTTATGGGTGCATCTGTAAATTGTCATGTGGTGCTGCTGGACCTCTGAGAGTGTTTGATTTCAGTCATCATTCTTTGGCATTATTAGACCTTTGCAAACTTTTAGAACATTGTAAGATAAGAACATTTGTCGGATGCAGCATCATGGTTCATTCAAGTGGTCAACCCATGTGGGTTTTCAGTGGCCGTTGCCAATACTGATATCTAGAGAACAATGTGTCCATTAGCTGATATGATGCAAATAAGACCGTTTCATGAGAGCAAATGAGAATTTGAAGAAGAAGTTAAAGAACTAATTTTACACAATATGTATTAACTATTCACAAAAAAGTGAAATTATAAATGATCTGTTCAGAAAGCTGACGGTAGATTTTTGAACTGATACAAGAATGAACTGCCATTTTATGTGTCCCAAAATGTCTAAATATCAGACTGATTTATCTGTCTATTACTAGTCCAGTAAACAAAAGCTAATGAAATCTATCAGAGGTGTGGAAAGAAATCCTTTGTACAATCAAAATCTGGAAGTATAACAAGCATTTGTAATGAATTTGCATATAAGCAGTGATTTTATCCTCCAAATGCCTGATATTTGCTGCTACTTACTCACGTGTGGTTTCTTTCTGCCTGGTACTTTAAGTTTTACTTGCTCAATGTGCAGCAGGTGGTATTGCCTTTACTGTGTAAATTTGCTTGCCAAATTGTAATCTAACCGCTCATTACAGAGTTAGCCCGTTGCCTTGAGTAAACCACCATAAGTGGCTGTACTGTGGTTTTAGGTGATATAAAAATGAGCTGAAGCAGAACAGTAATGCCATTCTGTACAATGAAAAAGAAATAAAGACAAATTTAAGAAATTAGCTTTTAATTTGCACCTTTTGATCACTTATTATTTTCAGTTGAACTCATTGCGTGTGTGATTAATAAACATTTATTGTATAGTGAGGCTTTCTAAGCTTTTGATCATTGGTCATACATGCATATCCGGCTAGTTTCTTTCAAGTGAGTTTTAATCAGACGCTTGTTGATCATTGTTTCTTTGTGCGAGTGTATATGGATGTGTCTCCTGTGTTTGTTCATTATTTGTGCCTTTGATGTGCATGATGTACGCCACATGTATCTTGTCCCTCTTAACTTGTTTATCTTTATATTTGTGTGTGTGTGTATGTGTGTGTGTCTGCATTCCCTTCCTGTGGGCCTCCAGACCAAAGCCTCCTCACAGTGAGAGAATAGACTGGTTTATTGGAGGCCTGTCAGGCTCAGACTGAATTTACTGCCCACAGACAATGTTTATCACTCAACAGAGGGTAACGTGAGTAGAAAGCGCTGCAACCAGAGAGGGAGGGATGGAAATAAAAGACGTGAGGGAAGCGGCAAAGCAGCTCCAGAGCTGGGGAGGGCTTTCTGGCCCACTTCTCACTTTAGCTCATAAATCTCCAGACCCCATCCTGAGATATGTGTACTTACAGAGAAAGTGAAGAGAGGAAAGAAGGGAACAGAAAGGGGCGGTGGAAAGCAGCATGACACCTTTCTATGCTGTGCTTTATTTTTTGCTGAAGCATGGAATATTTTTGTATCTCTCTATCACTGCAGTGTTTGTGTGGTGTGTATGTGTGTGCGAGTGGGACTTATTTTTTTCTTTTAGTGAGTTTGCAGGAGTATATTTAATACAATTTTAAACAGTGCTAAGACTTAATAGAGGCATCCATCACCCGAAAGATGCTGTTACAAAACATGGTTCCCTTAAACATGGAAAAACATATTACCGGTGAAGCATTATCATGTTTTAGTTGCAAATTTAATTTAGTTGTACCAATACAAACATTTTGACTGATATGATTATCATTTTATGTAATGGCCAACTGATGTGATTACTGATACTTTATGCACTGTTTAGAATAGAATAGAATAGAATAGAATAGAATAGAATAGAATAGAATAGAATAGAAAACTGTTCAAAAGCCAGTAAGATTTTTAAAGATATCTTTAAGTCTCTAATGCTTACTAAGGCTGCATTTATTTGATCAAAAATACAGTACAAACTGTAATATTGTAAAATATTATTACAATTAAAAATAACTGTTTTCTATTTGAATATATTTTAAAATGTAATTTATCCTGTGATGGCAGAGCATCAATTTTCAGCATCATTACTCCAGTCTTCAGTGTCACATGATCCTTCAGAAATCATTCTAATATGCTGATTTGCTGCTCAAGAAACATTTCTCATAATTATCAATGTTGAAAACAGGTGTGCTCCCTAATATTTTTTGTGGAAACCATCATACATTTTTTGTATGAAAATTCAAAAGAACAGCATTTATTTGAAATAGAAATCTTTTGTAACATTATAAATGTCTTTACTGTCACTTTTGATCAAATATGAGTCCTTGCTGAATAAATGTAATCATTTCTTTAAATCTTATTGATTCCTAACTTTTAATTATATTATATTATATTGTATTACATTATATTACATTACATTGCATTATATTATATTGCAGTAGGGAAGACTGTTCAGTGTCACAGGAAAAAAAAATATTAGTTTAAATTGTCCTGATTTGCTTCCAATCAATGCAAATTAAGACTGTTGCTGATAATTAACAAAATATGCTAATATTGGCCGATGATCACTGATGTATTGTGCATCCCTAGTTAATCTGTTACCAATTCACTGTGAAATCTTATTGTTGTGTATTGCCATATTAAGTTCTCTGAGTTTCTTGTGTGAGTTTCTTTGTTGTGCCTGATGGCTGGTGTGAAGCCCTGTGACCCAAATGCCGTCCTCCCTCACACCTCACATTCACACTTTCACACTCCACGGCTGCTGACATTTACTGCGGCTCAGACGGTGTGATGGGCAGACTGAGTGTGAGGTGGATTGTGGGTTTTTAGAGGAGTAGCTCTCAATGTCACTGAGGTTTTGTATGAATATTTATCATTCATTTTCCCTTTTCTTTGTGATTTCAAGCTTAATTTGTGCTTTTTCTCTGATATTAGCCTTCCTGTCGCTCAAACAGTAGACCATGGCGCTAACAACACCAAGGTCATGGTTTGGATTTCCAGGGAAAGCAAGAACTGATCAAATGTGTACCTTGAATTCAATGTAAGTTGCTTTGGATAAAAGCATCTGCCAAATGCATATATGTAAATGATATTCATATTAATATTTGTGTTTATGCCAAATATGCATACTGCGTTTTTAACATGCAGTTTCTTTGCCTATTTTACCAGCTCAATATCTGTTTGTATTTCCTCCTATATCGTAACCTTGTCTAGTTGTAAACTCTCCCTTCACTCTCTTTCTCTCCTCCTCCCTCTTCTCTGCCCGTAGGGCTCTCTATCCACTAAGGTGCTGAATAATTAATGGAGGCAGGCTGGGTTGATTAAAACAACACATCAGTCTGACCTCATTTAGTGAAGGCATGACTCAATGACAGGAACCAGCAGTGTCCTCTTAATGACAGATTGCTGACTGTGTGTGCTTCTGTAAAGGAATTACAATTTTACACATACACACAAATACAAAAGTCATAAGCTACAAGGGACACTTATGATGGTGTTCATAATGAATGTACACATTAAACTGTTCACATGAAAGTAATTAAACTCACTGATATATCTACTAACACCTTTGTACACATGCAGGCTAACAAGCCTCTAATCTGTTTGTTCACCAATATCATCAAGTGAAAATAAAGGAAGTTATACTGTGTCCAAAAGCCTGGTACCAATAAATCACTTTTTTTTTTTTTTTGTAGAAAAGTTTTATGGTGCAAGAAATATGTAAAATATTAGCTTCAGGAGAACTTGTGCTGACAAAAAAAAAACGTTAGCGTTAACTTTCTGCATTTTGTATCTGCTTTTAGCAAGCTTATTTTTCTCTTGAACATGTTGCATAACAATTTGCTTTATAAATATTACTGAAAGTTTTAAGCCAGGGGCGTTCTGAAGCTGGATATTGAGGAGTTAATAGTGACATTTCTGTGAGAGCAAATGCAACTTGTGTCTCTGCTTGACGTGCCTCACTGGCGCGACAGCATATACGGATTTGTCAGCGGTTGACAGCAATAAGCTGCAAATTCCTCAAACAGCTGATTGTGACATCAAATCCATCATTGATTTCTGCTTGTATTTCTCATACATTCAGAATATCCATTCCATATTCTTTTGGTAAAGAATGGAAATGCGATGCCTTGATTTAGGAACAATTTCATATAATAAACGGCTGGTAAACCTATTGCCAAAACCCATTTGCCCATTTGTCTGTATCAATCATGCCAGTCCACCAGCTCACTGGAATGTACTGGAAAGAACCGATTGAGGAGGCTGGCAGGAAGGAGGGAGGAATAAGCCACCTCTTTCCTCTACATCAAAAGGAAACGTTCATTTGCTAATCATTCGTGGCACATGGAGCGAGTTCCTTTTCGCTAATTGTGTCCAAGAGTTGCTATTAACATATCTGCTTTGATTTTGTGCTCTGCCCTGTGGCAGCTGACAACGGCTGTGCTTTTTTTTTTTTTTTTTTTTAAATGAAGACTGACAATTAGAAACTGCTTAAAAAAAAATTGTACAAAATGACTAATTAACATGCACTTTGGGGCTGAAGTCTGAGATTATATATTAAATGCATATAGCTTGTGTGAATTTAGCTAATATTTTTCACATGTCAGGACAACCAAACCTTACCTTTCAACATCCAACACAGAATGAACATATATTTTAATAGCCAGGTGATGAGCGGTGCCGGGTTTCCTCCAGTCATGATGCTTGCCATTGCCAAAGAGTTCAATCTTTGTTTCATCATACCAGAGAATTTTGCTACTCATGGTCTGAGAGTCCTTCAGGTGCCTTTTGGCAAACTCCGTATGTGCCTTTTACTGAGGAGTGGCTTCCGTCTGGCCACTCTACCAAATAGTCCTGATTGGTGGAGTGCTGCAGAGATGGTTGTTCTTCTGGAAGGTTCTCCTCTCTCCACAGAGAAACGCTGGAGCTCTGTCAGAGTGACCATCAGGTTCTTGGTCACCTCCCTGACTAAGGCCCTTCTCCCCCGATCGCTCAGTTTGGCCGGGCGGCCAGCTCTAGGAAGAGTCCTGGTGGTTCCAAACTTCTTCCATTTACGGATGATGGAGATTTCAAACAAACTTCTTTCGCGTTGTCATTATGGGGTATTGTTTGTAGAATTTTAAACAAAATAATGAATTTAATCCATTTTGGAATAAGGCTGTAACATAACAAAATGTTGAAAAAGTGAAGCGCTGTGAATACTTTCCGGATGCACTATATATATATTGAAGGATCATGTGTCACTGAAGACTGGAGTAATGATGCTGAAAATTCAGCTTTGCTATCGCAGCAATAAATAACATTTTCAAATATATTAAAGTAGAAAACAGTTATTTTAAATTGTAATAATATTTCACATTATTACTGGTTTTATTGTATTTTTGATCACATAAATGCAGTCTTGGTAAGCAGAAGAGACTTCTTTCAAAAACATTTTAAAAATCTGAGCAACCACAAACTTTTAAACGGTAGTGTATATGCACAGATGGGTCAACAGAAAAATGTTCTCAGTAGAGGTTTATTAATCTTTTGAGTTTTGCAAAGCACAAGCTAATGTTTAGCCGTTCAGATTAGTTCTTGTTGATCAATCATAGAATGTACTGAAAACCTTGATTAAATCACATAATCACAGGAACAATCAAACTGATCTTTAAAAGTCTTGTATTACAGTGTATCACATCAATCCCATCTTTGACAACATACTGATACATGGCCAACTGATTTTGTCATAATTGTGCCTGCTAATAGCTTCGACTTGTAATTTCGTTATTAAGTTTCTCTAAAGGCTTTTTTTATTTTCAAAAGCATCAATGTGTATTGATGGCTTGAGCACTAGAAAACTTTCAGGTACTTTTTTGCTGAGCAGATATAGTCTGAAGAGTTAAGTTTACTGTAAGTTTAGAGATATCTGAACCTTAAAAAGCCGACGGAATAGAAAAAAAAATTCTGGATGAGTTTGCTAAGCTCAGCCCTTTTGAGTCTCAGTGTCTTGGCTTGAAGACAAAGTGAAAATGGTGTATTGACATTTACAGGAGTGTTTTTCTTCTGGCGTGGATCAGGAGGAATTGGGAACGTTGATGTTGTGTTTTTGTCATGCTTTCTTCCATTTATAATTAGTTGAGAATTTGTGTGTGCAATGGGTAGAAAACTTTCAGAGCTCTTATCTTCGTGCTAAATGTTTCCTGAACTTTGAATGAATTTGATTAGGAAGTCTTGTACTCATTCACAGATCCTAAACAGAGATGCTATTGTACAACCATAATATCATAAGAGGCTAAAAAATGAACACAATTGACCTCTCTTCTTTGTGCTGATCCGTGTTCAGGAAGGTAATGTAGTGAACCAAACTGTTACTTGAACCCAAACAGAACAAGGGCAAAGTTAATCAGAAGCTCTTTTCACTTTTCACTTTTAGTTTTTAAAGTGTATTAAAGGGATAATTCACCCAAAAATGAACTCACCCTCATGTTGTTCCAAACATGTATGACTTTCGTTCTTTTGTGGAAAAGAAAATGTAATGTTTTGAAGAATCCTGAATAGGGACTGGGACTGTCAAGATTCATAATTACAAAAAAGCATCAAAAGTTAAATTGCTAATGAAATGTGGTACCTTTTAATGTCACTGTGTTCGGTTTTAATGTGACGTGCGGTCACAACACGCGTAAGAACCAGTGCCAAATGGTGTTGACGTGTCATTTGTTGTCCATTTCAGAGTTGCAAAGTTTGTGTAAATTTGTGTCTGTTCTTTACACAAAACTATTGTATGACTTAAAATTTCAAATGTAATGCATGAGTCATATGGACTTCTTTTATGGTGCTTTTACGGTGCTTTATTTGTCATTTGGAAGCTTGACAGACCCTGTTCCCATTCACTTTCAAAAGATATTCTTTAAAAAAATGTTCCTTTTGGTACTATGAAAAAAAGAGAAATCATATGGGTTTGGAATGACATGGGGGTACATGAGTAAATCATGACTAATAATTGATCTGTGAACTGTTCCTTTAAGGTTTAAAACCTTTAATTTTCCAACCTTTAGCATTCCTACCACATTTTCCATTGTTAAAACTGGCATATGTTAGTGTTGGATTAACAGACTTTGACTGATTTTGCCTAATTAATTGTTTTCCTCAAGCTGTCAGCACATGTTCTTTCTTTAACAAGAAATATTGCATAGAAATTTGTTTGCATTTGCATGGGGATTAATCTGTTTTTGCATGGGGCAAATCTGTTTTTATTGATAATGTCCACTACATTTTTAACATTATTGGAGACAGGCTTGACATTACAAAGGCACTGAAAATAAACCATAACTCTTGTTTATAAGTGGACTATAGAATCACATGCAGTGTGTAAATCAAAAATGAGCTGTAATTATACTGAAGAAATATAGTGTAGCTCAGTGGACATATTCTCCAGTCCAACTTCTGTCTCATCCAAAAGAATCTGGTCAGCTGAAATATATGGAAGAGCTTCTAGAGTGACAGCATGCTTGTTTTCTTAGACTGGAGTTTGAGACGGGAAGTGCAGTGGCTTTCGGAATGGGGATCAGAATGGCTGGCTGGGGGTCAGTGTGTTTGTTCCTGTTCATCTCCCCCTTGCAGCTGCTCTGGAGAATTAGGGGGAATCCCAACCTAACTAATTGTATAAACTGCTGGACTCGCATGAAGGAAGAAAAAAATGGGCTCAAAATAAAAACATGTCCTGAAAATGATTAAAGATTGTTTTAGAAATTTTTAAGAAAGTGACATCTGCTTAAAACATGTCTGAGCGTTGTGTGTGAGCACTTTAGAAAGTCGACTTAATTAAGTGATCTACAGTGTCTATCACGTTAGAATTGTTTTGCATGAGGTCAGTGAAGTTGTGTGTTGAAATTCTTTCCACATACTGTAAAAACAGCATTATTCATTTGAAGGCAAATGTGAGTTATTCCTTCAGAGGAGGACCCAGATGTGAGAGCTGGACTGTTGATGAAGGGGGGTGGTTCCAGATGGTCCACCCGGGTCTGGTTAAATATTATCAGTCCAGTGGCCTCCCCCACTGCCTCGCTGAGCCTGTAATCCATCGTAACTACCCAGCCCCTCTTTCATCTCCTCTCTTTTTCCCCCTTTGCATTTCCCTCAGAGGAGTGGATTATAAGAGGTACTCATTCTGCATGCAAGAAGCACACTAGAAATGGATAGAGCGAGAGATCTCTTTATATCACGCTGTCAGATACAATGTGGATTTTGTGACCATTCATCCGCTGCATGTACTGCAGATGTAGAAATACAATGTCATGTTAGTTCCAATGTAACATTTGTCAAACTGGGAAATTTTATTCATTGACTACCGAAATGTTGCCATGTACCTTTTTATTGACAGTTTAGAATGACTTATCTGAACCCAGAAACAAAGCACCTACAAATTAGATGACCGCCTAATATATAAAAATGTTTTTATGTAAGTTGATACTATATTTTTTCTACCGACCATTAGAGCACTGTTAGATGTATGAACCTGAAGAATAAAATAATTATGATTTAAATCTCATGACTTCCATTCTTTAGAAAGCAGAATGAAACCATAATAATGTCCAATCTAGCAACTTAATTGTTTAATTAATAAATAAATGATAATAATAATAATTATTATTATTATGGTTGTTGTGCTTTTTCTGGACCACCCAATAATATTTATTATTATAATGTGGTTTTTTTTTTTTTTTTTATGTATACACATTTTTGCACTATTTTTCCTTAATTTTTTCTATAGATTTTTATTTTTTATTTTTATTCGTTTTTACACATTTCCCCCCCATGGACCACCTAATAATTTTTTTTTTCGTCCTTGCACATTTGTACATTATTTTTCCTCTATGTTTTTCCACACACCACCTATCACTCCCTTGCCGACCCCAGTTTGAAAACCTATGACCTAAAGTTAACCAACGCCAAATAGCTATTTAGGCATTGTTTTAGCAAACTCTCATTCAGTCTTCCTTCATTCTGGTATGTAACGGCCTCTTTTCACACTCCAGTCGAATGTCCTGTTTGAAATGCTTCACATTACAGAATTAAAATGGGTTGCAAACAGCAATTCATGCTGACTTCTTTGCTTCATGTCACTCTAACATAACTAGCATTTCTTGCAAGTACATCTATTCTGTGCCTTAATTTGATGTTCAAACAGCTCATTAACATTTTCCTCTTCATTTTCTTCTCAGTGACTGAACCTGTAATCTCTTTGTGGTTATTCTGAAGTGCTCAGCCACTCAGTGCTCCGTGAGTCGCTGTCAACCCACCCGTCCGCGGCCCCCGTCTGCCCCTGTCTTCCAGTGCAAGTGCATGAGAGCGCTTGAGGAATGCTGTGTCTCTATTGTAATTGTATCAAGGGGTGGGGGAAAGATGGGTTAATTACCCTCTCAAAGTGGTCAGTGCACTTGGAGAAGAGGGTCAAACAAGTCATAATGGCGCATTTGCCAGGCCATTGTGAGGGTACTGTAGCAGAGCGACATGCTCTTGTTCCCGCTTCAGACCGCTTTAGGGGGCTTTCGCTGATTAAAGGGGGGATTTGCGTCGGTTGCTTTCATGGGTCCTTGGCCAGGAGAATCGATATGTCAATAGGCTCAGTATCTATATGCAAAGCAGGGGTTTGGCCAGCACATTCAGGGCTTTTTGATATGCATGGGGCTTAGGTTTAAGCCACTGGCAGTAAAGACTGAGCACTATCACAGAGGCCGCTTGATGTTCTTATGTGTGGTGATATGGGGTCCTCTGTGGGGAGTGGTTCTGCTTTGATAAGATAGAGTGCTGGTGGCCTGGAAGGATGGATGTGGCTCTGGTCTGCCGTTGTGCGTGTGATGACTCAGAACTCCTTTAAACGGAAAAATCACTGGCTTTTGTTTTGGCCGCCCATCTATGTAATGTACCAGATTCTTCCTGCCCGAGGGCCATCATCACAGCACAGTCCCACTGGGTCCTTTGTGTGTTTTTTCTCCATGTGAAAGGGAGCCAGAATGAGAAATCAAGAGCAAGAGTGTCGGGGGTGAAGGCCTTTCCTCTAGGGGGTGTCAAGGTAATGGGCCTGTTTAGAGAGAAGCCCCCTATCTGTCTCATGGCCTCTCAATATCTCTGTCGTGATGGGAGTAGAGATGATGGGGCTTTCTTTCATGCCGTTACCATCCGCAGAAGATGGAGTAGCGCTGGGACACTGGTCGGGGTCAGCGGACCTCCCCCACCCGGTACTCGGCTCCACCTCGCTCTTAGCCTCTTTGAAATGGTGATGATGATGGGGTGACCCCCGCTGTCCCCTGATGCGATGCCCTCAATGAGGCTTGGGTTTGGTAGATCATTCCACTGCCCCCACTTTTCCCTCCCTAGAGCTCCACAGCAACCGCTGCCCTGGTCTCGCCGCATTTGTCATGTCCAGACCCTGCAAGCTGCACCTCTATGGGGCTTTTGTTCCCCAACCTGCTGGCTAAGCAGGGGATTTTAGATGGACCATTAACATTTGAACCAGCTCGGCACATTTCCCTATTGCACTCGATCTGCACTCAGGCCATTACTGGTGAAAAGACAGGTCTTCATATAGGTCACTATACATCGCAAAAGACCAACGATGTGAGGTTGCGGAGACTATATAGAATGATCTGTTAGATGATTACAATGATCATACTGTAGTACAGGAAAAAATTGTAATGTACACATAAATCATAGTTAGACAAATCATATTCATATCTGCCCTGAACGTACTCAAATGATCCAATACAAATAGCCATATGTGTCAGTGAGCTGTTCATCTGTTGTTTGAGTCAGTAGAGGTCAGTAGGTCAATAGGGTGTTATGATGCATAGCCAGGGGACAGGTGAAGTGGACTTGACCACTCATGCCGCACCTTAATCTTAGCAGATGTCGAAACTGCCCATTATCCGGGCCATCAGAATAACATATCAAATTTGTTTAGAAAATAGA
Source organism: Coreius guichenoti (assembly GCA_039654105.1). Lineage (NCBI taxonomy): Eukaryota > Metazoa > Chordata > Actinopteri > Cypriniformes > Gobionidae > Coreius > Coreius guichenoti. The sequence goes on from CM077171.1 coordinate 26,081,622, forward strand.
GATGCATTAAAGGGATAGTTCACCCAAAAATGACAATTAATTTAAACAGTCTTTGTTCATATACGTAATTAAAGCCAGTGGGGTCCAAAACATCATTAAAGGGGGCATAACACACAGAGTTTCTGCCAATCTCATGTTAATCTTGAGTACCTATAGAGTAGTATTGCATCCTTCATATCTTCGAAGAGTCTTTAGTTTTATTATAAAATACAGATACGCTGTACCAATTCTTTCAGAAAACAGCCAAGCTCGTGGAGGTGTGCAGTGGGCGGGGCTAAAGAGCCCCATCATGGCATTATCCCTGGATAACTTTCGATTCACTATACGTTCATGTTGTTGACATTATATGCACTTACGTGCCGATTGCCAACTAAACAGACATTTGATGCAGTTTCGCTCACCTCCTGCGGTTTCGACTACAAACAAACACACTTGCAGAACTCCGTTGCTGCTCCGGAAAAACAAACTGCATCCACTGTTAACGCTGGGTTATTTGGGAAGCTGAACAAGGTTATCTTTCCCTCACAACCAGAAACACACTTCTTTAGTGACATTGTTAAATTTCGTGGTCAAAAAACAAAATGACAGCACTGCCGACGGCTTCTGTAACCCGAACGAAGCTCGTTGATGGTTGATGGGTGAAAGAATTCCACCCTTTATGACGTCATACAGGGCCATACTCGAAAAAAAACTTTCCAAAACTTATTTGAATCCTGAAGGGAGTGTATTTGGCACAGAAATACTCCGTCATACATCCAACTTGTTTTTTATTTATTTATTTATTTTTTGACATTTTGGCCATGTTTAGCATGAGAATCCAACTCTTTAACAGTGTAAATAAGTCAGAATGCATGAAATAGCATTATACCCCCCACTTTAAACACATTTTGTATGGAAGCTTATTTATGCCACATAAGAAAGAAAAAAAAATATATATATTTGATAAATCATAATTATGACAAAAATCTAAATGATGAGATACTGAGACATAATTATGTGATAAGTAAAACAAAATTAGATAAAAGGTCAAAATTATTACACAAATTTAACATTTTATGTCATATTTCTGACTTTTTATCTCATAATTTCAAATTTATCTCATGATTATGACATAATTGTAACTCATAATTGTAACTATTTATCTCATTCATCTCATGTCACAGTATCTCATTTCAACTTTTTATGTCACGATTTTGACTTTTTTTCATAATTATAATTCATCAAAGCATTATTTTATTTTCTTATGTGGCGGAAATGGGCTTTTATACCTTGACTCTCATTGTATGGATAAAACATCACAGACATTATTCAAAATGTCTTCTTTTGTGTTCCACAGAAGGAGGAAAAAAAGGCATACAGTTGAAATAACATGAAATTTTCTTTTTGGGTGAACTATCACTTTAAAGTCTTAAAAAATGTTGAAAGGATTGGAGTGCATTTAAAATTTCTAATGTTTGTATGACTAAATCTATAACGATAGACGATGACATAACTCGCCCTCAAGTACACAAACCCACATTCAAGCAAACAAGTCACCATAAGGATAGTAAGAGGCTGGATCTATTCTCATCACTTAATCCTTGACCTTGAGCCAAGAGTAATGAGACGGGACTGCTCAAGCAATCAGGATCATCAGCGGCCCTGCGGACTAGTCAATAGCCTTCACCCGCTAACATTACACATCTGGCAGAGCGGTTCACGGTAGCTAATCTCCACCATATGTTTTACCACAGCGGTAAGCATCAGCTGGCAAATAGTAACAGCACATACCTCTCAATGCATTTATATTGTACCATAATTCACAAAGAGCTATGACGTTTTATTATTAATGACTATATAAGAAATAACCCTCTCAACTCGCTTGCAGGAAATTGCTTCAGCGAGGTTCACAGAAGAGTTAATAGTGTGCATGTCCGGAGATTGCGATCAAGGTTATGTCACTCAGATTAAGCGTACTGCCTATGTGATTGCATTTTATAGGAAAATGGTTCACTTTGTCATATGCATTTTTATATAGCTGGAGTTCAAAAGCTGTCACTGTTGAGAATGTTGAATAGTATCAGTCTCTTGACCTTTGTTGGTGTTAATAGCATGTGGCACATCCTTACTGTGCTACTATATAATGAGTCAGCACAGGCGCTCATTGTAACAGTATTGAATGATGGCCCCTCCCTATCAGACAGATTAAAGGCATTGTGAGTCAATGCAAACACCCATCTGTTCATCAGGGCAATGCATTCTGGGACAAACTGGGTCATGTGACTGACAGAATAATAATAAGCTTTTAAAACTACATGCTATCAGTATGCTAACACCTCCCAAACTCAATCTAACTGCATTGACATTGTGCTATATGTTCTCTTGAGGACGTGCATCCGCTCCTAACGACATATATCATGCACCATTGATAAGAAGTCGAGCTTAATAGAAAATAAAGAAGCTTTTTTATGCGTATTTAGAGGAAGTGAAGTGGGGGAGGTGGATTGAGGGTAATAAATAGCCTCACACTTTCAAGTTGCCAGCAGGTTTGCTCATGCATTTCCTCCTAAAGCCCCATAAAGTCTTTGAATTCCTAACAGCCGCCATACAACCCCCTCCTCCCCTGATATACTGCCCCTCTCGACTCCTGCAGTCTCAAGGTATTGCGAATCTCAGGTCATTTGCCTCCATTGATGACACATGCAGCTTATTACACTGGTCTGTTGTTGTTTTCAAGATGCAAAGTTATGACTTATTTTCTTTTGAAATGTCACACAATTCAATTTATACAATTAGATGTATTTTATTGGTGTACCTAGATAATTTAAATCAATTAAAGACAAAGCATAAAGTAGTAGAGAAATGGGTGAGCATGTTTATTTTTTAAAAAACTTAAATACTATTCAATGCTGTGCAATCTTGATAATGGTATATTTAGCAAAGTCACTGTTAAATTAGAAGTCAAATTTAATGCGTAAAGGTACGGCCACATTAGCGAAAATTTGCAGGAAAATTGTCCATTGTCTATTGTCAATAGTGTAGCGATGTATGAAGCACTGATCACACAGAAGTCTCTTTCGAACCAGGCAGCTTTCTGTTGGTCAATGTGATGAATTCGCCTGAAACCGATGCAAAATCTGCATGGGGAAATATTTCGCCCTCACGCGAAATTCCAAATTGTGTGGATTCCTATTGAAATGACTCCATTCTGCCTGAGAAAACTCACTGAACAATAGTAAATGTGACTTCGCCTTAATAGTATTTACTGTTTATATAGTATTACAGTCACTTGACCTGTATGTGGATGTTACGTCTTGCGTAAAACATTTAAACTGGCACAAATGTAAAGCAGTTTTATTTAGAGCCAGTCATTCTGAGCCCCCAACCCCTAACGTTTTATAGCCAGATTTATATGGGTCTGGTTGGATTAAAAGGACTGCCCATTAATAAACGTGTATTTATTGAATGAGCGGCCTTTTGTGTGCAGGCTAATATTTTAGATGGTGAAAAATCAATACAGTACCTCTTACATGTCAAGGACAAAAATGTGAGGGCTGAAGCTGGAAAATAAGGGGAGGCTAATACGTCGTTTCACTGATGGATGGAGCCATCAGCGGATGGCAGCAACCTTGGTGCGTTGAGCTGACGGATGCTGTAGGGCTGCAGCCTGAGTGTTCATTGCCTTGTTATGAACACTACTCTCCAGACAGCATCTATGGATTTTGTGGTGGGAAACTAGATAGTGTTGCAATGTGTTGTTTACCTTACTTTGTATTGATAAAGCAGTCATGGGGTCAGTGAGTGTCTGCTCTTTACAGAGACAGCATGGTGGTTTACTGGAAGAGTAGTAGGTGATCAGTGTATATGCCTATTATTAAATACAAGTTCTGCTAATTATAACACTACATTTCAACCGATTATAATTTTAATAGGCTGGTTAATAAATATAGCCTTCCTGTATGATCTGAGAACAACATGTTTATTGATCATACATTCACAACGGCCATTATTGTTTTTTTTAACCATAAATCTTTAAGCCATGAGCAAATTATTACCATGATAAGCAGATTTTTCCTCATCTCTGATTTTGAGAATCTTTCTACTCTCTTTAAATGGCACAAATTGTAAACATAAATGCATGTACTAAAATAAGATTAAGGGACGCATAATATCTCAATTTATGCAAAAGTTATACACAAGTGTATATTAGATGTATTGTCCATAAATTGAATATTTTGTGTCTGTATGAAAAAACCTTTTATAATGAAACAGAGATATAAGAGTGTTTCCTTCAAAGGTTCTAAAATCCAGTTGTAGTAATGTCCTAATAATGCCTGTCCTCTTTCTTATACTTTATAGTTTTGTTTTGTTTGTTTTTTAAGAAAACGGCAGTCGAATAATGTAAACGTGTATGTACAAACTTTATAGTTCAGCTTGTTATGGCGACATATCCTCGTTGATAGATGGCACATTGATAAGACTGAGATTATGTTTATCGGCAGCCAATGAGAGAGCGGCACAGTCAGAGTGGGGGTTGATGGGGGCGGAGTTTATGCGCAGCTGCTGACACTCGTCAAGAATTGCGGTGTGGGATAGCCTGGAAAGTGCGTGAAGACTAGAGTTACCCTGTCGAAGAGTGCTTTTGTTTTTCGAGGAGAAATTTCCCAGAAGTATGCGAGGGCTTCGACACAAGATGCTAAAGACATTACTTTGAGTTCGCGTCTTTGCAGGGTCTGGAAACACTGGAGCAAGTTCTTCCCGTGTCTGACCAGCAGCCCTCCAACGGGATTATCCACGAGACGGCGCGCTCTCTCATCGACGCAGACGGCTGCGTGTTTACAGTAAATATGCGTTATGCGTCTGTCTGTTAACGAATATTATTTAGAAAACGTTTCGTTTGTAACGAAGAGGGGTTTGGGAGCTTTTCAAAACAATCGCTCCTAACAGTCACGGGCTGCCCTCGTCTGCGCGCGGGATCCTGCTTATACTCATGTAGCAGTTTCCCATCGATCATTGGGTCTCTTTCATAGAGCCACAATTTCAACAGCACGCGGTGTTGTAACAACTGGCGCAGGATTTTAAAATCTGAAGAATGTAGTTCATTCCCCGTGGACAGCGCGAGCTTCTGCTGAACTGACTTACATAAACACTGAAAAGAGCACCGTTTCTCTTCAAGTTTTATGTACGTTACGCGATGGTGTGAAATCGCATTTTTTCGTAGAGACGCTCCCATCTGATTGTTTTGATGAGGGGATTTTTTTTATTTTAACCCACCATACTCCAGTTGTATATAACGTTTCGAGTCTTTTGCTGCGACTTTAGGAAGGAAACGTTTACTTTTGGAGAATATTTGCTTTTATTTCACGATGTACGAGAGCGTGGACGTTGTTGGGCTGACCTCTAGTCCCAACCCGTTTTTAAGCATGGATTACTACCACCAGAACCGAGGCTGTCTGATCCCGGATAAAGGCCTCGTGTCGGGAGGGTCCCGCGGCTTCAGGACCCCGCACTGGAGCGGCTCAAATCACTGTAGGTGGCCTTTTGTTTTCTTTATCCTTAACAGTGTCTGATCTAACATTTATGCGGACAATTTCATTGAGTTCCTCCCCCGACTGCTAAATGTTTGGGGGGTCACTGGGGCTCTTACAGGGGCAGCAACTACACGTCAGCTGATGAGTGGGGGTATTTTCCAGCATGTATAACTTATATGTAGGCCGTGTCTCAAATCTAGTGAACTGACTACAGCTGCTAATGCACTTTAATGTAGCCTGTTTTAGTGCCTGTTATGATATAATCAGGATCAATTTGACAATTTAGTATTGCAATGAAATTATCGATAGTAAGAGTACTGTAACTTTATGAAATGTTACATTTATGGGTTGTCATCGTGTACACAGCATGCCCAATATCTCAGACCAAATATTTTTTAGTATATTAACCCCATCAGATTTCCATTTGCTATTGTCATGAATGAGTAACAAGCTAATCAAACTATATGTGGGTTCAAATTCCTTAGACGTGTGGTTGGGGGGGGGGGGGGGGGGTCAAAGGTCATTTTTAGGGCAGTTTCTCCCAGTGACCACTGTGGCAGTTCATTTTTTGAAACCATTAACTTGTCTTATTTTTGTAAAAACCTTTTTTTTTTTTTTTTTTTTTTTTTTTTTCTGGCTGCAGTAGTTTTTGCTTAATGTTTAACTTCTTCAGTAGTAGTAGAAGGCTTTTCATGTCATACAAACCAGGGCTGTTTCCCAAAAGCATCGTAAGCATAGATTATAGAATAGTTGCCACCAATGGTCTCTACGATCAATTTAGCTGACAATGCTTTTGAGAAACGCAGCTCAGATTGGTTTGAAATGCCATATATTCATGCAATACGCTCCTGCGAATCAGTTATACATTTGCGTATACATTAATCAGCCTTATCTATTCCTGTAAATTGTCAAACCTTGAATGTTTTTCACCTTTTTTATGTGATTTGGTGTATCTGCTTGACGTTCTTAAAATGGAAAAAAATCATTTTTTATTTGCCAAATGAAAGGTATGAAAAGATTAGGTGTTTTTTCCCACTGTATTTAAAAGGGTTAAGGGCCTGATTGGATACAGGCAGGATACTTAGGATTTAATCTGGTTTGAGATGTTATATTTTTAGTAGCCTATAAAGTCTTATTGAGTATTAGCTGGTCTATATAATATTTGTCTTTAAAATTTGAGAGCGTAATGGGAAAACAATTTCTTAGAAGAAATAGGGAATGCATACAGTATCACAGCTTGTACAAGGCCACAAGAAATCGGTGATGTCTTCTCACAGCGTATGGTATGTGTTTGCAACACGAGCGTGACATTTCAGGGGGCCAGAGTCTGTCTGGAAACATGGTCTCCAGTGATTGTTGGGGCATGTCAACATTGCTAATCTTGTGTAAGCCTGTTTGAGGGATGATTTGTTCTGCAGCTCAGCATCCTTTTCTTATGGAGAACAGTTCTAGCAGCCAAAGTATTTATGGTTCTTGAAAAGGGTACGTAGAGCAAGGAGACTCGGTGGTGCGTCCATGTGCAGCTCGACCTCAGCGGTGACCAGATCTAAATGAAATCATACGAATGATAAGTGGCGTCCTAAGATCCTGTGTAAACATCTCAAGCTATTTGTATTGTGTGTGTGTGTGTGTGTGTGTATATATAAGGGGCATGTTAGGATGGAATATACTGTCAAATTTTCTCCTTTACCAACCCCCCCCCGCAGACCTCATTGTGGGATGTGCTTTGTTTTAAATCCAAGAAGATGTTGTGTATTACTCCATATTTCTGCAGCAGTGACTTTCAAAGGTGAAATAGTTTCCACTTTGCAGAGTAAATCACAAAGAGCTAGAAATACTCTTGAGAGCAATGGACTAAAGTGCATTGAATTGCATTGCTCTTTCAGATAATCCTCAGAATAATTAAAGCCAGACAGTAGTGTTTTGATGACCACATTCTTAGTCTTGCATTAGATCGAGACTTTGAATAATGGATGTTTTCAGAGTCTGTTCCTTTAAGTGACACTATAAGTGTTGCATTTTTCTGGTACTTGTGTGTATTATCTCGCTTTCTTCTGAAGCATGCCGTGTGATTGGTTCTTAGTGGCTTCCAAACATGAGCACCTTCACGGCCATCAGGAGCGGATTAAGCCCTCCGCCTCCCTGACCTCTAGGCCTTGCTACCTCGGCGCAGTGAGAGGCTCTGGCGCTCCGTGTCTCAGGGAGGCATCCATCACGGTGTGTTTGAAAAGCTCTCCATCATTCTGAAGGCTGCCTGGGACCCAGCAGAATGAAAGCAGGCGGTCGGATCTCTCTGCTGTTCCTCCCCCACTAAAAGACTGTTAACTTTCTATTCACAAGCGTCCTCGTGACATTCCAATGTATCTCTCTTTTGTTTTAGTGGAGAGCTTGATCTCTCGTGAACATGTTGTTGAAGAGCATGTGCATCTTGTTGCAGTATATCATCACAGTTAAGTTTTATTTAGTATTATTTACAGCATCACTTTAGCCATGTTTGTGTCCCAAGTTGTAAATTTCACTTAATCAAAATATTGCAAAAACAGCTAGCTAATAAAGTAGCCTTTTCATCACGTGGTTAAGAGAACAAAATCGTCACTTCTGGGGAAGTTGATACAAAATATAAATGGAAGTTCTATGCCACTGGGCAAACCAATGTGGCTCTTTTACTAAAAGTGATACATTTACCAAAACATTCTGATAAACATTGCTTGCCAGCAATTGGTGACACATGACTTCTTTCAAGGAAAGGCTCATTGTCATACTGATCGATCTGAGATGTAAAGGTAGCCAATCATTTTCATGACAGTCAGATACACCTCAAGCTATTGTCATATACATTTTTAAATGCACAATTTGGAAATGTATTATATATTTATCTTTGTGTCCATCCAGTACTTTTTTTTTCTATATCCCAAAATTTGCGTTAGGGATGCATGATATTTTGCAATTATGGCTGTTGTTTGTTTTTGTTTTTGTTGTTGTTTTTTTTCTTTCCATTGGTATTGGTTGATGTTTGTGCATGCTTATTCTTTTTTGTTACTTTTATTTACTTTGTTTTAAACAAATGTTTTTAATTTCAGTCATAACATGAAAATAATGATTGGCTTATCAGTGCATCCATAATTTGCATAAAAATGACAATGCCAGCCAGTAAAGCATTCATGGTTTTTTTTATCAGTGGCTTGATGAGCCTCACATGGAGCTGCGGTGTGGAAGCCCTAACTAAGGAAACGCATGTGGCGTTTTATTGTTTCCCATGAACAGTGCTGTGCCGGTGGGAGCAATTGCCCGGCCCGGTTGCAGCTGGGAGGGGATGGAGAGTGGAAAAAAGGGATTCCTGCAGAATGAGGGGAGAATAAGAGGAGTTTGAGAGGGAAAGAGTAACTGCCCTGGTCTGTCGGTTAACCGGGGCTTACTAAGGACTGGGGTTTGCCTGAACTCCAGACAGCGTGGCAGGCCTGCAGCTGAACACAGAACAGGAGAGCTGCTAGTTTGCGTTTTGCCACTGGCCCTTGTTGGCAAGAGTGGCGCTTGTGTTGCTGTGGTTTTGGCTGGCTGACCAAGTGTTTATTTCTTTTAGCCTTAAATACAGAGCAGGACTTGCAATAGATACTAGGCCTGCTGGCACCCTGCAGCACACACACCCCACATCTGTGCCATGTGGACTGGGGGGGGGGGCTAAGGCATACGCAGATGTGACCAGCTGGTGGTGTACCATGAATGGCTGTGGCCTGGACTCTGGATAGCACCGTTAAAATGCACGCATTTGTTTTCAAGTGCTTAAAACAATGACTGGAAGAGAACCCGAATGAAAGCATAGTGCTTCAAAACCCAGTAGTCATATAACATTGATTTGTGCATGTTTTTGTTAGAGATGCCATAATATTGGAATAAGATTTGCTATACAATGTAACTTGACAACACCTGGATCCATCATCGCTCGGATTCACGCCATAATTTCAAGATTTCTTTTCAGTGATGAAGTGGTAAATGTATCAATGACCGATGTGATCTGTATTTGTTTTGTGCCAAAAAATGTCCCATGACAGGCTAATAGATGTGTAAGTTGGGTATACAGCACTTTATCACCCATCTGGTGTCTTAAAGTTTCAGATGCCAGAGACGATGTCAGAGACGATTTTTACCCGAAGGCTGAACATTAGCAGAGCTGCTCTTTAATCATGGAGAAGAGAACAGTGAGGTTTGTACCTGCACAAGGCCATAGGGCAGGATTTTGCAACACATGGCGCCCTTCCAAATCAGATGTGCAGCCCTCCAGCTGTAATGGCTGTTGCTTGCTTTAAAGTGCCGCCATGTGCTATAAACCAAAGTGCTTTTCATACATTAGATCTCTTCTTAGTCATGTGCTATCAGGTTATGCTGCATTTCTTTATGGCGGTAGAGTCTGTGAGCAAACCTGCACATGAGAAGGTTACTGAGGGCAAGGTTAACAAGTTCTTAGATTCCCATGTTTTTGGTTTAAATCAGTATTCTGAATGTTTGGTAGTCCATACACTCTTCTTCTGGTTTCTTTCTTTCTCTCTTTTTGTAGACTCAAGGCAGTTTAAGGAAGAAGTGCTGGAGTGGGCCGCTCTATTTATGTAGCGCTAAGGCGGGTTTGAAGGGTGCTATGCCCAAATACATTGACAGATTTTGCTGAGGCTAAAGCTGCCTAAGCCATGCTGCCCGTGCTTCAGATGCTCTTTGACTTGAGAGCGATTATATTGATAACAGATGGATGACCACACATCTGTTTTACTTCCAAACACACCAGCAACAGTCCAAAACGAGTTCAGAAACTTGATTTGAGCGGTATTACGTATCACACAGCAGCAGTTGATAATATGTGTGGAAATAAGAGTGATAAAGTCTTTCTTTTTTTTTTTAAGTTGTAGGAGATGAATGTCGTCCAGCTGTGCATGATCGGTTTCAAAAGACTGCTCTTGACCCATTGTGGTGTTTCCTGATGGTCAGTGACATCAAGTGAATTCCTGAGGGCCGTATTTCGGTGCAGAAAAAAAAAAGAATTTGTGGACGAGGGACTTAACTCAGACAGAGGGGGGGTGGAGGGCGTCTTTTATATTGCACGCCGTAAAATGTCAAGCAAAAGAGGGCAGAAAGAGAAACTAAGACGAGCTATAAACACAGGCAATAAAAATAAGGGAGGCCTGGGGGCTAAAACCTGCTCTGGCGAGGGGCCCTTTGAGAAGGGGTTGGGCAGTGCCTCACAGGGACTATTGGGCTGGGGAAGGTTAAAGGAACGAAATTAGCATGTCTGTAATGTCCAGCAGATTTTTTTTTTTGTCTAGTCCTGAACGTCCCAGATGGCCTTTCACTTTTTGCTTAGTTTCACATAACAGCATGATTCATGCCTCGGAATTTTGTTTTATGGATCACGTCTCAACTTTCCTAACGTGACGGTGAGATGAAATAATGGCTTTGTGTATAGCTTCATTCTGTCATCTCGTTTTTTCCCCCTGGTGAGATCTCAAGAGTCAGAAGAGTATTAAACATAGTCATGGGATGCGAAATGGACCGCTTTGTCCTGTGAAGCTTGCTTTTTCTTCACTTGCTAGATTGTTAATTATCAGAATGAATTCTGTAGGGTGCCGCAAATGAATGTAGTGGCTTAATGAGGCGCGTACTGTTAATAGAGTTGTGGGAACGACTGCTCTACTCGTCCTGTGATTATCCACATCTTACTGATGGGAAAAATAACTCCTGGTGTCTGACGGCCTTTGGCTCGTAGCTTTAAGAGACAAAAATGTCAAGAAGTGATGAAGCCACCTCTTAGTATTCATTCTTTAACACTAATTAAAATGGCTATCACCAGAAAAGGACCAGAGAGTTGGGTGCAGTACTTACTGATGCACATCTAGCGTTTTATACTCTTCTGTGAGATGTATTTGACAAGATGAAGGGCCGTTTGTAGGGTCGAACAGCAATAAAGACACTGTAAACGGATCCTTGACAACTAGTCAAACTAAACAACTCTCTAATCCTACTTCCACAGCGTCTGACATTTGACCTAGTTTGATTTCCTTTACCTGCTGCTTCCCTGCCCTCTTGGCTTTCTCTCTTTCATTATCTCCCGGTACAAGAGCTTTATTTTGCGATGTTGCTGCAAACTCTAGCCATTCTTCATGAAAGAAGCAGCTAGGGCTGCTCAATTAATCAAAATAAAACCAAAATTACAATGTCTTAGTGCAGTTATCTTTTTATCATCATAAAATGTGTTTCAGAGTAAAGTGTGGCACTGTTCTTTTACACATGAACAACTTGTTCTGGCGTCCTGCAGCTTCCTGACTCAAAATTAACTTTTTTTACTTGGTAGCACTAGTAGCACATTGTTGGTAGCACTTGGTAGAACATTAAGCTCCCAAAAGGCATAAATGCATTATAAAGAACCGTAAGGTTTTCGTGCGCTATATTCCAAGTCTTCTGAAGCCATTCGATAGCTTAATGTGATGTACAGATGAATATTTAAGACTTTGCAGCTGTCAGTCATTCTCTATTCAGCATTCAAACTGCGTATCGCGTTCGCATACAACAGTCAGGATGGTAAAATGCTCTCTGAGATCATTCAATGTTTCCATTTATTATACTTGATTTGTGGATAAAGGTCTATGGTTTTGCATAAAAGTACTTTATCTTGGAGTTTATTTCTAAATCATGTTACTTGCTACCGGGTGTCTGTTAAATCGCAGCACGGGAGTAGAAAAGACAATTGTTCTTCACATGCACAGTAATTGAAATATAAAACTGTTAAAGGCTCAATAAACTGTTGCATAGATATACTACACTACGCATCAATATTCCTTCCCTTTCTGCTTTGAACTACTCAATGCGAAGAGCAGCCAAGCCATGGCTCCATGTTGCTTCAAGCGAATCATTCTGCGCATGGGATGCGCATAAGCGCTTTGTGCCACTCTGTATTGGAGCCTTTCATATTATAATACTTTTGTACAATGAAAGATTATTCATAGCTCATTAAAAAGCTACGTTATACAATTTGAAATAAATGTCTTTTAAATATATTTATTTCTGTGCAATTTGTTTTTCATTAATGTATTTTATAACAATACAAATGGCAATGTGTAACATTTTACCAGGTCTAGTGCTACACTTAGTGCTTCTTTTATTTGTTCCCCACAAATTTTTTTTCCATTAATTGTGCACTCATGATTATCACAATTTTCACCAAACCAGCCCTACAAAACGAGCACAGCAAAAGTATTTTTTATAAATTGCCCTTTAAATCGCAATCAAATTTATCAGAAAAATGTCAATTCGATTTTTACCAAAATCATGCATCCCTAGAAGCAGCAAACCACCAAGATGAGCAGCTTTCTTTGGTTACTGGAGCTGTTAAAAGACTTTTAATAAAGCATGTTGCTTTTATCCGTCCTTCTGTTTTTCTCCATCCATAGTTTATTCTCTCTTTCTCTCTGACGTAGACATGCTCAGGCCTTGCTGAGGTTTAAGAGGCTGTCGGCTTTATAGGCGGTGTAAGAAAAGTACTTAACTAGCGCTAACAGTCTCACAGCCCCTCTTTTATTTGGAGTCCCTCTCTACGCGTTCACTGAGGCATGGGCTGTTGCGGATGAATGTAGGTCAGCGGCTATTAGTGGCAGATCAGGGGTTCCCTCAACTATGACTGAGCCGGCCCCCTTCACTAGGCCCTTTTGTAAGTCTACAATATGCTAAGCATGCCTGTCATCGTATAAACCATTCTCTGGGCTTTGGGGCTCGCGTGACAGCCCACTTCAGGGTTGGTTGAGATGCGCAGGGCGCAGTGGGAGGTAACTGGACCTGTATCTGCAGAGCCAACTCTAAGCAAGCTATTTAGAGGCAAACTGTAAGCCTTTAAGATCCTGATTCCTGTACAGTTTTTAACATGGTTCCTGCACGTAACTCCGCCCATAAAGATTTTAGTGAAAAGCTAATCTCGTTACTGACCTTGATCTAATTAAATCCCTTCCCTCTTTGCCTGCCTTTGTATTTTATTTGCCTGGTTTAGGGAGGCAGTCCCGCGTCTTGAGACGCAACTGTAATAGGGCTCTTTGGGAAATGCTAATCTTGTCTCCACGTGCTGCACCACACTTATTTGTTTGTTTTCAGGGCTTTCCTTTTCCCTCTACTGGCCAAGGAACCCATAAAAATGTGGCTTAATTGGAAAATTGCTACCTCTTGAGTTTGACCACAAAGAGCCCTGACAAGCGTTCGCGCTTCACCCTGCTGAGTTCAGCTGCCGTGATGAAAGGGCACTGCTTCTCTGTGCAGTTAAACGCCACCGTGGGCTCTAGCAGCACTGGACCTCAAATCAGCCATTCGCTGCTGTATTTATATATGTGTAGGAGTGAGGCTGTCACTGATTATGTGTTACATCTATACTGTCAAAATAAATGATTATATGGCGCAACGGATGTTAAATACCCATCTCTGCTTTTTGTCAAATCCATCTTAAATGGGACATGAAAAACATGCAATTTGTGAATGCTACTTTTATACATTTATGATGAGGTCAGTATTTTAGAAGTAAATACAAATCCAGGGTGCAGTAGTGATGTGTGTTTGGTGTTTTTTTTTTTTTTTATTATTATTTATTTATTTTATTTTATTTTTTTAAATAAACCTGCTGGCCCAATTGGGATGGTAGTACAAATTTGTATTTTTCCTGTGTTGGTATGCATTTTCTATGCAACAAATAATTGATAGGATTCCATAATTGCTTTTTTTTTTTTTTTTTTTTTAGCTTATACCGCTGCAATGAAATTATAGCTACAGTAATGACAGCTATACACACTTTAACTGGGAGCATGCGTTAACTGGAAAGCGGCAGCATACTGTGATTTGTTGATCGTTTTCAATTTAATCTAGTTATTTAATGAACTATACATTTAACATTAATCTATAAAGCAGCAAAATGTCATAGTTCAGCTCAGCTCAGTTCAGTGCAGTGCAGTTTTAAATTAATCTAATAATTGATGGTCTTTACAATGTAACCGAATCAACACTGAACTTACTTCAGCTGAACAACAACCGAAATGCATAATTTTCCTGTAAAGCTGATTAAATCACTGTAAAGCTGATTTGAAACAATCTGTATTGTATAAAGCGGCATATAAATAAAGATGATTTGATTAGCCGATGGGCTGTAAATTAATAAGCCGTTTTCCCACAAAAGCAGTCTATTCAATGTAGTGAAGCCTCTCCTCCATTGACATCCATTCAAACAAAAAAAGTCCTCGGGTCTCCTTCCCCAGTTTGGTTGACTTAAGCCATAAAACATTACGTTTGTGTTGAAAACATTTTTCAAATTAAAGTCAAATGTCATTTTAAAGTGATCACATTCTGCCTATTATTGTCCAGTCAGCACCTTTTTTGACAGATCAAACGCATATGACTTTAAAACGCATATGACTTGATTTTGACTTCAAATGTAAATGGACTGTAAAAGTCCCTGTGATTTTATCTGAATTAGAAATGAACAATAGATACAGTGCTGCTTCACCATACCATTCAGTCCATTCACCAGCTGACTGAATGCCACACAAAGAGCATGTGTTTGAGATGAGAGAAGTTTGAATTACTCTGAGCATTCTGAAAGCTCAATGAAAGCCACTTTATACAGTAAAGATTAGAGAAGACTTTATTACTTGAACAACAGTACTGGTTTGTGGGCAAATGCTGTTCTCATGACCTATTGTGTGCTGTGTAAACAACGACTCATGAATCAGAGCATGAGATCTTTGCTTATATGTCTGGGAGCTGCTTTGTACCTTGCTTAAAAAAAAAAAAAAGTTATCCTGTTGAGAAGAGTGAGGTGGACACCTATGTTTCCCTTAAGACGTTTGCAGCTTAAATCATGATGGTATTGCAAAATGTAATGAATCTAGCAGTGTCAATCTGTTTGTGCAGGGCTAGTCACTTTTTTGAGTCACTCAGACCTTCAGTACAGCTCGTCTTAGACCGATAAAGTTATATATAATAACTCTGTTGGTAGAAAAGGTTGTCGCCTGTGTAAATCCATTTTTTGGTGTTCATGTATGAAGCGGGCTATGTTTGGATATTAACAGTAGTATATCAAATCTATGTAAAGCACATTTCTATCTTCTGTTACATATATAAAAACCTGTGACTGGATACCAGCACAGGGGGTAGGAGTAAATTATTTCACCACTTCCCCAACTAAAATATATGACTATTGGGGGGAAAAGGCAGCCTGTCATGCCCTCATTGACCAATAGGAGAGAAGAGGCAGAGCTTAAAGGGATGAGTCACCAGACTGAGCTACTGATCCAGGCCTGTGACTCACAGCACTCTGGTGCAAAGTGACCTACATCGTAGTCTCACATGAGTGCATGCTTTTCATCCTGCACGCTCCCTCATTTTTCTCCAGTGTCTCTATCTCTCTTTGCCCAGCAGCACTGTCCCATTACCATAATGGTGTTGGTAATGATGAGGCCTTGATTCCATTTGTATCCATCCCCCTCTTACTGGGTTAACTTTGAATAACACAAAGAAATGGGGGCTCATTTTTTATTGAGTGTGTGTCGGGTAAGTATAGGGAGGCTTAATAGTTGTACCAGGATCCACTTTCCCCCAGAGAGCTGCCGCCAACGCTGAGAGGTATGCAGCGTTTTCCTTTCATGCTCTGCCCTATTTTCCTTCTCTTTCTCACACGCACTCTCTATCTTTCTCGCTCTCACACACAACTCACAATCTTTCCTCTATTTTTCACACTTAGACCCACACACAAAGACTTTCACACTATAATATTTTTCTCGCTCTGTGTGCAGTAACATAATTGTCTCTTATACGTGGTGTCTACTGCAGAGCGCTCAGAAATTGCTGACTGTAGCTTGTTTTGACATGTCCTGTGACATGTCAGTATATGCTATTACTGTACATATAAGTGAAATAATATACATATCCATGTGTGAATATGGTAGTGGAATATATATTTATTTTTTTTGTATAGCAAGGGGGGGGGGGCAACATGCCATTGAAGCATATATTAATTTCTATCTTCATTTGTTTTTATGATTGTAGCGAATATACACTACCAGTCAAAAGTTTGGAAACAGTACTATTTTGATTGTTTTTGAAAGAAGTCTCTTCTGCTCACCAAGGCTGCATTTATGTTATTAAAAATACAAAAAAAAGCTGTAATATTGTGAAATATTATTAAAATGTAAAATAACTGTTTTCTATTTGAATATATTTTAAAATGTAATTTATTCCTGTGGTGCAAAGCTGAATTTTCAGTATCATTACTCCAGTCTTCAGTGTCACATGATCCTTCAGAAATCATTCTAATATGATGATTTGCTGCTCAAGAAACATTTATGATTATTATCAATGTTGAAAGCAGTTGTGTAAAACCATTTTTTTTTTTGGATTCTTTAATGAATAGAAAGTTAAAAAGAACAGTATTTATCTGAAATGGAAAGCTTTTGTAACGTTGTACTGCCGTTCAAAAGTTTTGGGTTGGTAAATTTTTTTTTTTTTTTTTTTTTTTTTTTTGGGAAAGAACTTATAGAAATTAATACATTTATTCATCAAGGATGCATTAAATTGATCAAGTGACAGTATAGACATTTATAATGTTGCAAAAGCTTTATATTTCAGATAAATGCTGTTCCTTTGAACTTTCTATTCATTAAATAATCCTGAAAAAAAAAAAAAATTGTACACAACTGTTTTCAACATTGATAATAATAATAAATGTTTCTTGAGCAGCAAATCGGCATATTAGAATGATTTCTGAAGGATCATGTGACTCTCAAGTAGGGCTGGGCGATATGGCCAAAAAATGATCTCGATTAAAATCTTTTAATATCAGTCGATATTGATAATTATCACGATAAATGTCAAATATTTATTTCTTTAAAATTTAAAGAGAGATTTTTGCTCCCAAGTGAAATTTGTAGAAATCAGACTGTTGCTTGTGGTTTTAAGCTACTTTTTATTGTCAGAATATGACAAACTTCACGTTTTTGAATTCCTTACACTTTTCCAGTCATTTTTCCTTAACAAAATAAATTTCTTAATAGAAAAAAAATGAATGTCTTAGTTTCTGCATGTTCTAATAGGTGATATTGTTTCTAGTCATGAAACAGGTTTGTGTTGCCTGACTTTGGCATACATCTTCGGCACAGTTTGCAGTGCAGGCTGCAGTATTAATAATATTACATGTTTTGTCTTAGAAATGCACATTTGACAGTGAGTTGGTAGTAGTAGTAGTAGCAGCTTGAGTTAGGAGGATGCGGATGTAAATTTGTGTTCATTAACAAAAACATGGACATCTGTAAAAATTGTAACCTCATTTTTACATGGTAAAATTTAAATATTCTGACTGAGTTTTATTAAAATTAACCATTGGTCTTCCACAGTATCGTACATTTTAGATCATGATAACCACAGTTAAAAACACGCATATAGCTCTTCACTGCCTTGGTAAAATATATCTATATGGTTTCTATGGTATTTGTATGAAAAACAGTAGGCTAGCCTAGAACCATTTAGTATAAACACACAAATTCTATAGCTCATTTACAAAAAAATACTGTAATAATATTCCATTACTCCTTTTAATACATGTCTACATTAATAATATAAATTCTATATGAATAGAATATCCCACATTTCTGCCACAGTACCATGGTGCAGTTAGTGTTATCCATGGTAAATTATGGAGATTTGTAGATCGAAATGCCTTCTGACTGTATCGTTGCTCCTGTTTGTCAGTGCTGTTTAATCTGGCTTTAAACTAGTTTAAGTCACCGAGACATTTGTGTTTTTCGTTGAATGCACACGCTTCTCACTGGATCTCGCAGCACTGTTTAGTGGTCATTTGGACTTTGACCAGAGCGGATAAATGGTCTGTGTGACGTGGTTCAAATGAGTAACAATTCGTGCTACCTTTTATCGACAAATTCGTCGTCTTTGGATGATAACTCAAGGTTAGTTTCACTTTCGATTTAACGTTCGTCGCCGCATCCACTAATTTTTTTTCTTCTCGTGTCGAGTTTTCTTTGCCAGTAGAGCGTGTACTTTGACGTGCAAGCTAATAGCTGCACGCTGACTGGCTGTTGTCGCGTTTATTTCTGCTGTGTGATTGGGTGTTAGAGTAATCCATATCGAGTAAAAATGTCCAGAGCTTATCATCGTTATCGACATCAATTTTATCGTGATTCGATGTGATATCGTTTATCGGCACAGCCCTACTCTCAAGACTGGAGTAATGATGCTGAAAATTCAGCTTTGAATCACAGAAATAAATTGCATTTTAAAATATATTCAAATAGAAAAGTTATTTTAAATTGTAAAAATATTTCACAATACTGTTTTTGCTGTATTTTGGATCAAATAAATGCAGCCTTGGTGAGCAGAAGAGACTTCTTTCAAAAACAATCAAAATAGTACTGTTTCCAAACTTTTGACTGGTAGTGTAAGTGAATTTATAAATTAATATTAAATTAATATAATGCAACATTTACTTTCAGCTAACGGCCCTTCGTAGTAAAAAGTTTGGGCATCTCTGCCGTAATATATAATGATTTATACAAATCACTCTTCTAGTGACAGGACATCAATGCCAGCTGTTTGTGCAGGCTGCCAATATTACTTCTGTCTTATACTTCAAAATCAAGTCCTTGTGATTTTGGTAAGATGACATTTTTGCCCTCTTGGGATATTAGTTCCTCACAAACTGATAAGAATGATTAAGATCATTGAGAACAATATCTGTGCTCCAAAACCTAGAGAGCTGCCTACATGGTTGCAATGCATGCTGGGATTGCCTGCCTGGGGTTGCTGCCTTAAATTGTGACAAAGTATTTTTATTGTGACAAAGACTGCATACTTTTTTTTATTTAAAATGCTATCTAGGTTGCCAGCTTGCAAGGTTTTGGAACAGAGCCTACGCGTTGGCAGTTTTAATGTGAGATTTAACCGTGGAAGTACATGGGGATGTTAAACAGCTAAAGAACACCTTGATAACTGATGTTTTCCGTGTGCACGAGGGGCGTCTCAGACAGGTGAAGCCAACCCGTTTTCTAAAGCCTCACAGCGTTTAATGTAAGGTTACCCTGGGTCGAACCTCTGGGCATAATTAAACCTGATTTCAGCGCAAGGTTGTTCTCCAGAGCTACAGGCCAACTCAACAGCCATGACTAAGACGCGTCTCCTCAGAGATGCAACAGAGTGCGTAATTAGAGCGTGCCACCTGATCACAGCTTCACAGGAAGCCGCTTGTGCTGCCAGTTCTGCGGTTATTCAGGGTTATTCGGGTTCAGGAAAGCAGCTTCCAACACTCAAACTTTCACTTATATTAGAGCGAGTGATTTCTCTGTTCAGCCGTTCAAATTTTCATTTGCGCTATTTATTATTGATCAGATCGAGTTTAAAGGAAGTTTGAGAACTTGTGGTGTGGGCAAGAGAAGATGAAGGCATAATTTTGCCCACCGCTGTCTGCCGTCAGAAGAGCAGTTCCCATGACATTGTCCTGGATCTGTGCTGAGCTCTGTCCCTGTTATGGAAAATGTGCCACTCATATCAGAGCTGTGCAGCAGAAAGAGGTTAGACGGCGCTCTAGGGAACGAATGAATGGCATAGAAAAAGAGAGTGAGATTTGGTGAAAGGGAACAAGTGCAACAGTGAGAATAATTGTGGGAGAGAAATGAATTCTTTGACATCTAATAACAGTCTCACCTTCTCGAAGCTCTCGCGTTCATGAGAGCAGGATGTGTGATGCCAGCCGGTAGTTTCTCTCACTTCCTGTTCTCTCTTTGTGTGAAAAATACAAACTGAAGTACCATCTGTGAATGTTTCGCACTGAGATACCACTTTGTCCCTTTTTTTTATTTTAATTTCTTTATATTTATTCTTTTACAGTACAAAGTTATGCACATTGACTCAAGACCTGCAGCTCAAGATTTCAGGTTTGGTTGAACTATGCTCAGATTCAGCAAAATATAAATCAAATTTATATAAAAATGAAAAAATGTAGGCATTGCCTTTTGCCTATTTATAGGGCAAAATAGTTGCATTTAAATGACAATAATTTCAATATTTTCTAAGCTTTGTTACATTGCTGCTGTTTTCTCCCAAATTACTTTTTCTAAGGTTCCCATTTGTGGTCGACCAATATATTGGCAGATATTTGGCTTTTTTTTTTTATGATCAGCATTAGCTCATTTCTTGTAGGCAAGAGATTGATCTTTGTACATGTCATTCCTGTAAAATTATTTTGACTTCTCCTGTGATTTTGGAAATGTCATAAATCCATTGGTCAGAAGGTGTAGTGTGTACATTTGGGGAAATCGTGTATTTCCCAAATTACTGCTTGTAATTCTCCAAATTACTGCTTGTAATTCTCCATAAACTGTCCTTTCATGGCACTATATTTCCTGGAATTGCTCTTTATTATTTTCTTTGCTAAATAAAACCCTTTAGCAGCTCTCTCAACACATTGCATTGAAGTCGGTTGTGTTAGCGTTTGATCTTGTGTTGGGAAGCATGTTTGCGTTTGTGGGGACGTTTGTTGTATGTGTGTGGAAAGAAATAAGAACTCGACATCCTCATCTGACTCCGTGATGGTGCCAGGTTGGGTATTTTTAGCTTTGACTGTGTGCTTTTTCTGAACACAGGAAATAGATGCAGACAGTTGCCCACTGGCTCAGCAACAGTGCATGTGTCGTGTGATGGAAGTGAGGCCTCATTTTCTCCTATATCACTCGCAATAGACAAAGATGTGCAATATCTACTTAACTCTGTTGAACTATAAGTGTCACCAGCTTTCTTATTGATAAAGAGGGAATTCTCTCATCATTCAGGCATTTGTTTGTTGGTCTCTGTGTTCGCATTTGTGAGGTTGGGGCTGTGCTGTAGGACCGTCTCTCTTGGCGCAGACACTGATCCGAGTGAGTCAGAAATCTTATCAAACCTTAAACAGAAACAGTGTAAAGACAGACCTCACTGCCCGTCTGTACCACATGCTGTTAAAGATTTCTTTATTAAGCGATAAAAGGCATACATTTAAAATTGTAATATTTTTCAGTAATACTGTATCTTTACTAGGGTTGGGTACCGACACCGGTACCTATATAACCGGTATGTAACCGGACCAAATCAGATCACAGATTTCAGTGCCCTTATTTCGGTGTCACTTAAATTCAAACGTGCTTTGGCTGGTGCCAAGCCAGAGAGAGACATGCTCAGCGCTTGTCATATATCACAACTATTCAGTGTTTTCAACCACATAATGTTTATTTTAGGTTTCAGATATTTACAGTAAGTACTAGCAAAAAATACATTTATAGTTTATTAAATACACACTGATGTCTATGGAAGCGGCAATAACAATCCTTTCAATTATACTTTTCATGTTTTACTCATATCAGATTCACATTATATAGTTTACTCTATTCTTCTCCCAGTTCAGCGGTCACTTACTTTCATGTATTTCGTGAGACGTGGAAGAATTTTACGTGATGTAAATCTGACAGATCCGATTCTCTGAGGCGCAAACTAACATGGCGGCGCCCATTACGCATTACATATCAACTAACATGATCATTATAAAGGGTTTTAAATGACAAAACACATTCACTTACACATATTTGAAAATCGGAATATCAGATAGTTCATGCCATAGTTAACAAGTTTGTGAATATTTTGAATAAAAAAGGAAATAAAAGCGATATATCTGTCATACAGCACTATTGTGGCTGCAGTGTCACGTGAGAAGCATGACGCATCGCCATGGAAATAAGGCAATGCGTTTTACAATATTTATCCAGAGAAGGCAATATGGTCATTTCTGCAAAAGAATTGCTGAAACTTGAAGCTGGTTTGTAGCATACCAAGAATACTGACTTCTTCGCTTTTATTAGTACTGTAACTGTTATTTATTGTTAAATTATTGTAGTTGGGTTAGGTGGCTTAGGTTTTACAGTGAATTTGTTACATACATTTGTTGTTTTGTATTTATTTATAGCCTATTTATATAATTAAGTATACTTTAAACTTTTAATAAATTGTTCAATTTAAGATTTTTTTTTTTTCCCAGTAAAAAGCCATTCTTTAATGTCGTCCACTGTCATTTTGTGGCTTTTTTTTTTTTCTTTTTTTTTTCAATAAAGTATCGGTTTAGGCACCAGTATCGTAAAAAACCCAAACGATACCCAACCCTAATCTTTTCTGTGGTTTTAATCAAATAAATGTGGCCTTGGTGAGCATAACAGACTTTCAAAAACTTACCAACCCTAAACATTTGCACATTGGTGTATATGGTAGTGTACTCCTAAATCCTGACAGAATTAACTTTTTATACAGATTTAGAGAAATTTCTTTCAATTGTGGTTAGGGCTGTCACTAATGATTATTTTGGTAATCGATCGATTATTTTGACGATTGAGTAATCGGATATTTCTTTTTTGTGGTAATAAAAATAGACCTAAGCAAACAATACCCATTAAAAGGACTTAAAAATACACATTATAATAACGAGGCAATAATATTTGGTTCAAATAAAGTATCAAAAGCAAGTAATCTTATGGTTATATAGAGCAACACTGTTAAAATGCATAATATAATATACATTAAAAACATTATACATTATTAACAATTATGTATTATAACATGCCTGGTGATTTTTGTCCCACTTTACAGCAGATCAAATCCTTGTTCAATATTGGCCAAATGTTCGCTTAATCTTTAATATGACCACTTCTTTATGATAGAAATGCTACAGCCACTGTAATGAATTTAACAAGAGTATGTAAACATCAAAACATGCAAACTAAGTGAGAGGGTTTAAACTTTTATTTTGAAATCGTATACATTTTAGAAACATATTGGTGTATTCTCCTGTGTTGGCGTAGGTTTGTAAATGATTTACCTTACAAATCTGATGAAATGGCGTACATTGTGTTCCCAGGTGAACGTTAAAAGCAACTCAAACTCACAGCATATGCAGAGATGGAGTTTGAGAGGTGCTCCACGCATGTAAATAACAGTTCATGTGGAGCAGAACGGAGCCGCTCTGAGACGCACGTAACTGACACATGTAAATAAATATTAAATCTGCAGGGAATATATTTATTTAATTGAATCGCAGCCTTGTGAATTCACAACAGCACTATGCTATAGTAGCAAAGCTATTGCTCATTGAACATAGCAACATGCTTATTAGAACATGCAGTTATCCACAACCTACCTAACCATAAGCTCTACTCTTCTGCACAATGGTAATGATCAAAACTTCAACATAACAGAAACTTTCAAATGTCAAACATAACTGAACATTAAACATTAACAGATGTTTCCCTTCACTCAAAAACACATAAAATAACACTTAATTTGAATAATTACTCTCCATTTCCAGCCATATGTAAAAAGCCTGGGAACTAACAATCACCACCAAATGGTGTCTAAATAAAACTGCATTAATTCTGAACTAATTCTCTTAAAATAAGTAGGTAGTAGTGTTGTCACGATACTGGAATTTCTAACTTCGATGCGATACCTGGAAAAGTATAGATTTCTGATACCACGGGGAAAAAACGCTGCATATACTGTCAAATAGATATTTGGGAGACAAGGTCTAATAATATTTTCATAACATTTACGAGCACTATGGTCTCTGAACAAATGACACGTCAGTTTAACGAAGAATAAAGGCATAGTTACTTTTTGTCCATTTGTTCTTTTGAATTTTCGGTCATTGAATTTTCTACATCATTGTCTTCTATGTATCAGAAAAATTCTGGTCTTTTGTGACATTTGAATTCTCCGCTGTAATGCAATATTATGCATAATACAGCACAGTGATTGGTTTAAAAGAGTTCATTCTCATGAATAATGCGGAGAAATGCTCAAACTGCTGACGTAAATTTATACTGTCCAGCAGTGGCAGCAAATATACAAACTTCTTAATTATCACCTTTAATTTTCATTTACAGTGATTCTTTTACAGTGTATCTGAATGTTAAGTCAGTCATAACAGACATCATATAGAAATCTTAAAGGTACAGTAGCAAAAACATTCAAAGGGTCAGGGAGTGGAAAATCTTCATGTAAATGAAAGTTTTGGAGTGTTTCAGTGCACTTAGTTACAAATTGGCCCTTTTCAACATCTATTAGGGGTTATTGAAAAAACACCTGAATCTTTGTGTAACTCATATTATTGACAGACCCAAACTGCTCCCACATAGTAACGTGCTTTCCTTCACTAGCAGTCTCTCTCTTCATCTCTTATTTTCCTCCATGGCATGGCATTTGTGAGGCAGCGGGAGAGGTGGATGGTAGGGTAGAGACACATGAGGGTTGTGGAGTAAATGTGTCTCTGTATGCTCATGGTTCGAAAATATACTGGTGCCATTATCGCCACTGTGCAGAGTCGATCATTTTACATGTGGGCATATTCATACAGGGGTAACATCAGCGACATGGAGAATTTCAGCTATTCAAAATACAGCGTCCTTGTAGTTTTGTGCCCTTGACGTGTGGAGGGGACAGGACGTACTCTAAGTTGTGTGTTTTCTTCATGGTCTGCTATTTAAATTGCATAGTTGTTTCATGAGCTCTCGGTCATGGCAGCCCTGTGACAGTGCCGTGTGGCTCGGGCGCCTCCTCCACTCAAGCACAGCGTGAGGTTTCTCCCTCCACACCCCGACTGACTGTCATGACTTTATTAATTAAGGCTGGCACTCGTCCCAGTCGGTAGCAGCTGAAACCAGGAAGAAAGCAGAGTGAGTGTTTAAGGAGAGCGTGGCACCAGCCTATCTGTCTGCTTGCACCAGGAATGGAGACATCCTCCTGACAAACATGACCTTAGCTGCTCATGTGCATGTTCCCTCACTGAGCCTTCCTGGGGAGCGGAGGGATCTTTTGAAGGTTGAAGGTCTCTGCAGACTGTTGCTAAAAGACAAAACGCTGTTTTCTCAAATGAACCTAATAACCTGTGTGAGGAAATTATGGCACATTGGGTCAAACTAAAGGCTGTCTCTGTTCCCTTGTAGCTGTGGAGACCCAGAGCACAAGCTCGGAGGAGATCGTACCCAGCCCACCCTCTCCGCCGCCTCCCCCACGGGTCTATAAGCCCTGTTTTGTCTGTCAGGACAAGTCATCGGGCTACCACTATGGAGTCAGCGCATGTGAAGGGTGCAAGGTAAGAATCCATCACACCTTTGTTTGCAGAAGGATTGATTTGTGGCCCCAAAACGTTTTTGGACAGTCAAATTTGTCTATATAAAATAAGCAATATCAAAACTAATGGCCATTTTGGGCCAGTCTGGTGTTAGTAGTCAAGTATATCTATTGTTTTCTAATTTGAGAGATGTTTTCCTTTTAAAGATTTTTTGTGACACTTGTTTTTTGTATTTTGTTTTATAATGCAAAGACATTCAGACATTAAGGCCTGGTTTCACAGACAGGACTTGGATTAATCCAGGATTAGGCCTTAGTTAAATTAAATCATTTAAGTAGCTTTTATAAATGTGCTTTAGAGAAAAACATTACTGATGTTTATCTTGAGACAAAACCGTAACGCTGACCTGTTTTAAGAGGAAGTTGCTTTCAGTTAAGACAGTTTAAACATGCATTTTAGTCTGGGACTAGACTTAAGCCTTGTCTGTAAAACCTGGCATAAGTATCCAAATACTTTGAGGCCACTATTTTTTTGTGTCATGAATCTGAATGTTGGGATGCACAAATATATTGGTACCGGACTAGCATATCAGGTATATACACAAGCCAAATATATCAGATATTTAACTAACAATATTTTGAATGGGGGAAGACCCCATTGGCACAGCGGTGAATTCCAGCCTTTTTTCTGTGCTACTTAATAATTGAAAACTAGTCGTGTATACAATTGTATGATCTACACAGTGTCTCCCTGAGAAAGAGAAACACAGGGGTTTAGAGCTGAACTATGATGGTTACAAAGCCTGCTTATCTGAGCGCAGCCGCAGGGAAGCGTGGGTGGAGAGCTGCATGGGCGCACATACACACAGCAGTGCTAGCTGAAAAAAATAAACATAACTTCATTAAATTTGCATGTGCTATATTCTCCCTTTTTTTGCTGCTGTTGAGTGTTAGGAGGACATAAAAAGCACCCATCACTCTCCTCTCGCCCCTACAGCCTTGTCTGTTTTGAGATGAACAAAGAGTGTTTGAGCTCTATGTCCTTAAGTCGGAGAAGTTTTTCTTTGTTTTGCCTTTCTGTTAAGACTAACTTACCCTCAAAGGTGGCATCCTATTTGAAATAAACTTATGAATGACTTATTTGAAACAGACTCGTTATGCACAATTTGATTTGGTTTTGATTCAAAAACATTCTTGATGCATTTCAATGTTTCAGCAACACCAAATTCTGTGTGAAGATAGGATGCTACCCATGGGCCACACTAAACAAGTCTGCCCTTATCCATCAATTGAAGTGGATTAACCAGGTTAAATTAACTAGTAAAGTCACCTTTATTTATATAGTGCTTTATTCAATACAGTTTGTTTTAAAGCAGCTTTACAGTGGTAAACAGGAAAATAACGCTTGACAGCAGTCATTGTTGAAATTAGTTCAGTTGTTGATTCATGTTGTTCGATAACTGTGTAAAGTATATCATATTGGATATATACAACCGCAAAATATCAGATATTTAACTATCAATTATGAAATAAGTTCAATTCCGCTATAAAGCAGTTCTGCAGAAAAACACTGTCATCGTCCAGCTCAGTTCAGTTCTCATACAATGGTGTCAGTGCGGTCAAATCAGTAATATTGCTGAATATTAAGTGTCCCCGACTAAGTAAGCCAGAGGCGACAGTGGCAAGGATCCCAAACTGGTCCCAATCAGGTGACAGAATGGAGAAAAAAAACCTTAGGAGAAACCAGGCTCAATCAGGGGACCATGTCTCCTCTGGCCAACGACCGAACACTGTGTGCGATTATGATTCAGGCTGCATCACAAGTCACAAATCAGATTGTGGATTGGTAGCATTCAAAATATTTCATCCAGGTCCTTCTGCTTGAAGATTGAATTCATCAAGCTGGTATGGAGATGAAGCTGGTCATAGGGGTCTGGAGATGAGACAGACAGACTAATATTATCAACTAGTATTAGATGCGATTCTTCGTAAAACCTGCAACCTTGTCAATCAGTGTGTGTGGAAGAATGATCAACCTTTGAGTCTTGCATTGAGCGTACAGAGTTTGCACAGTTTGAAAAATCTGGCTGAATTTTCACTGAGCTTGTCGCAATGCATTCTGGGATTGCAATATGTGTAAAGGATGCTTGCATTTCTGCCTTAAATTTTTGGGGAAATCTGAGGTAATTTTGCCGTTTATCATTTGAGAGAAACTTCATGTTGGGAGCACACCTACAAATGTTCCCCTCTGTAGGCAGCTCATTAAGTTTTTAACAACTGCTTGTCTATCCCAGTTTAAATCTTCACGCTACGAAGCTCAAATAGCTATCATACACACGACCGTTTAGTCACACCAAATTGACAGACGGCCTTATTTTGATCTCATGGTCTCTGCACTCTAAATCCATTGGAAATAGAGTACACACTTCATACAAACACGCGGCTGCTCCTCCGTTGTCTCAGTGTGCCTGGGGGTTTATACTCATGTCCAGGATTAGTGGAGACACTAAAGAGGCTTAGCGCTCCTGCCAAGGGGAGCCACAGCAGACCTCAAACCGTTTCCTTCCTGCCCTCCTCTGCCAAATTCCGCTCTCAGGATCTCCCTGGCAGGTCAGGACTGGGTCAATCCAGGGTTCGCAAAGGTCAGGTGATGCCCAGTGAAAGATTAGGATCACAGATCAGCCCTGCATCCTATTATGTCCTCTAACTCATCCATGTCTGCTTTTACTGTCATAGTAAAAATGCTTTGCTTGTATCAATTAACCAATTTCAGTCATTTTGTCAATAATATTAAAAAAAACATACTGCTCTTATCCATTCTTTATTATTTAGTGTTTTCTTGAATAATTACATTGGAGAAGTAGAAGCAGTTGTTACTGAATTGAACTACTTTATACTTAAATGTACTTTGCCGCTCAAATTTTTTTTTTTTTTTACAATTTTTTTTTTTATTTATTCATTTAATACATTTTTTTAACGTAGTCTCTTCTGCTCAGCAAGGCTGTTTTTATTTGATCTAAACTACAGTAAAAAAAAAAAGTGTAAAAATGTAAAACATTATTTAAATAACATTTCTATTCTAATATATTTTAAAATGTAATTTATTTGTGTTATGGCAAAGCAAAGTTTTCAGCAGCCATTGCTTTAGTCTGTATCTTCGTTCCCTTGCCTTCCTTTCAATGGTCCACTGCTGCAGCCCCTAATCCAGTGGAATTACCCAGCTGCCCCTCTGTTGCCAGAGCATTCTTCACACCTTGTGATGATATTGAGCTTCATTCCTGTGGCTTTCAGGCCCAGCCAACAGCCGCATAGAGCAGAGCGAGTGAAGCAGGATGAGGAAAAGAGGCCTTTTGATTGTGGACCGGTGTGACTTTTGTCATGGGTTTGTTATCAATGAATCAGCTCTCCAGGTGAGACAGCAGTCAGCTGTACAAAGGGTACCGTCGGCCAGGATTCATGGGACATTTGGCTGCTATTGATCTAAACCTGTTTTGTCAGAAAGTGTAGAGCTAATGCTTTATTTAAGGTTCAACTGTGTAATTTTGCTGCATTTTTAATATAGCCCATGCGAAGTCAATTTGAATGCTGTAATTGCTACGAGACTACGAGAAGTTTCTGCAGTATATTATTGTGAGTGGTCTATTTTTGAAGCTGCGAAATCATTTTTAGTGAAATTTAAATGCCGTTTCACTGTAAAAGAAAAGGTGCAAGAAGCATCGTACAACTTTTTATACAAGGTGCATCTTCAGTAGCATCTGACCTGCTGATACTGGTTCAGATTGAAGCGTTTCATCTGCATCTACCACAATGACCTCCAGAAGATCAGAGCTGGCATGAATAAAACATGGCCAAAGAATGAGAGCTCCTCTGTAGGGAGTTCAGGCCTCTGGGCAGCGCATTAGAAAGCCTGTTCACTCGAGGACACGTTCTGTCACACATCTGCCATGCTCACCTTTTCCTTTATTACTTTTTCATAGCCGAGACCGAGTGTGAGAGGGACACGTCCTTTCAGCATGCGGGACATGTCCTTGGACACACGCTTTTGCCGAAATGACATGTGTTTTTAGATGGCAGCCACTGGACAGACCTGTAAAACACACACACACACACACACACACACACACACACACACACACACACACACACACACACACACACACACACACACACACACACACACACACACACACACACACACACACACACACACAAACACAAACAAACAAACAAACAAACAAACAAACAAACAAACAAACAAAAGCAGCATCACTGGGTGCCCTGACTGATATGTTGAAGGCTTTTCCACTAAAAGCCTTGGGGATTATTGTTTTTAAACCAGAGAAGGGAGGATGATGTTTTTACTGTAGGCTTGAAAACTGTATCATATAGGATGCATATTCTAATGAATGCAGTTCATGCATAGATAATCATATCAACACTTATTCTTAATAAACATATCACAATGTATAGCTGTACATTTGTTGAAATGCCTGAATGCTATTTTGTGTGTATATGAATATGTATTTGTGTGTATAAAAAAAAAAATTGTTCAGTACAATAAATATATTTATTTATTTTTTTACTTGGACAAAATAGTATAGTTAGTTAAATGTTAAAGTTAAGTTTCTTAAATTCACTTGTAGCATTTATTGCTTAATGTGTTTTTTTTTTTTTTTTTTTTTTTTTTTTTTTTTTTTTTAAACCTTAAAATAGAATTTTAAGTGTCCAGTTATCAGCCATAGTAGGAAGATTGAGATCATCAGCTCATTGGTATCAGCTATAATTTTAGTATCATGTACCCCATTAATGTGTGAATGGGGCTTATCCAATCGTATGTTAGATCCGAAACCCATCTGTTTTATAAAATGTTTTGACCCTGTTTGTAAGGTATAAGTCTGCAGTATGAAAGTGTGACTTTGGATCTTATTTCGCTTACGGAGCCCCGCTGAAACATTGAACACATACTGTGTTCTTGCTCAGCCCAGTCAGTCAATCCTGCAGAGCGCCGCTGATACCCACGTGCCCAGCGGCGGTCACGAGTGAAGCTTTCACTGTTTAATCCTCTGCCAGAGAGCCGTGGTTGCAGCACAGCAGCTGAAATCCCTTGCACAAGCCAACACAGTCACTGTTTGACATCTGCTATCTCGTGTGTGGCTTCAGCCGCATCTTTCCTGCTTTTGCTGTGTACGTTCATGACCTCTGTCTGACTTTCTGCCCTCGAGAGTCTGACCAAGCAGTAATTAAGATCAGGAGAATACTGTGAATCTCTGATTTGCATCCCTCAACTCAAGTCTATGTGGGTTAAGCTCTGCTTGGTATCAGCCAATGGGAACCTCTGGGCACTTGAACTGAAAGATAATGCCCAGCAGCCATAATACTGCCAAATCTAAACCAAGCTCAGCCAGCCATTATGCCAAGAAATAATGTGTGTGAGAGAGAGCGCTGTATCTATGCCACGGTTGTTTGTTTGTGTATAGCGATGATGCGCATAATGTGAAATATATGAATATCTGATGAATCATTAGTGACTTTATATAACTGTTTCGCCTCAGTCTTTCTGAGGTTCTTGGGGTTGGAGTTAATTTGCTTGCGTGTGTCATTTGTAAACCTCCATGCTTGCTTATCTCCTCAGGGCTTTTTCCGAAGGAGCATTCAGAAGAACATGGTGTACACCTGCCACAGAGAGAAGAGCTGTATCATCAATAAGGTCACGCGAAACCGCTGCCAGTACTGCCGACTGCAGAAGTGCCTGGAAGTGGGCATGTCTAAAGAATGTAAGTGTCTTTTGTTACTATGATACATTTACTAAAAATCCATTAATCATGGAAATCATCTGATTGTTTCCATGAAGGCTCCTATATACATTTTTATGTGTAAAGACCCATTTAAACTGTAAAAAGATTTTGTAAAATATTATCTGAAAAATGTTTACATTCCCACCATTACAGTACTGTTAGATGAACCTTTCCATGGACCCCCTTTGGGCGCCTTGTACTGTAGTTTATTATATGTATGTAATACATCATCTTTGTGCCTGATACTTTCAATGGACTGTGGTATCTAATGTATGTTAAAGTTTGGGGTCAGTAAGATTTTCAGCAGTGACGCATTAAATTGCATTTTTGTTAAATATATTAAGCAGTACAACAGTTTTTAGTGGGATGTAACGATAACAATCGTATATCGAGATATATATATATATATATTTATTTATTTATATTTTGTGTGTGTGTATATGTATGTATGTATATATGTATATATATGTATATGTGTAAACGATATGATTCACGATAAAGGCTCAGCTTACTGTATTTATAAGGTAGGCCTATAATTCACTCAAAAATGTAAATTGCACAAATGAAGATATTTTTCAAGAAACCAGAGAAAGATTTCTGTACCTCCATTTAAAGTCCATTCCTCTCAAACTTAAAAAATCCAAAAAATGTCATTAAAGGCATCGTAAAAAATAATCAAGTGGTCTAATCCAAATCCAAGTCTTCTGAAGAGACACAATGGCTTTATATGATGAACAGATTTACAACAGCATGCATACTGCAGTAAACACGGACATTCAAATGTGACGTGATGCGCAGAAACAACACGAGTGAGTAAATGCAGAACTAACCATTTACAGTTTGGGAATAGTCATTTTGACAGGTTTTTTTGCGATTAGAACTGGGACTGATTGCATTGATCATCTGAAGGGCACGCGCTGCCGGAATGACACTCCACAAAGTGGAAGCGCAAACATCATTTAAAGCGGCACTCCTTATATTAAAAACGCAAACATAATTTACATCACCATATCACATTTAGTTTAGTAGTATGATTATTCAAAGCGTTTTAGATGGTTTATTCTTATATGTATATAGTGCATTAATAGCAGGAGAGGTGGAAGGTCGAGTACTGGGAGAGTCTGTGTGCGCGGGGCGCGAGTACTGCATTGGAAAAAAATGAAAGTTTACGGAGTTTCAGTGACATTACTACATTAAACGACTATATAATGTATAGTAATGTAATGGGGAGAATATTTGTGTGTCCTGATGATAATATAATAACAGTAATATTATTTAAATAATAATAAAAAAGTAATTAAAAAACATCTTTATTTTTGGCTTAAAATACTGCGATAAAATATTGTTTCGTGAGTTTAGTATCGTATTGTGACAGGAGTGTATCGTTACACCCCTAGTTTTTAGCATTGATGATGATGATGATGATGATAATAAATGTTTCTTGAGCTCCAAATCAGCATATTAGAATGATTTCTGAAGGATCATGTGACACTGAAGACTGGAGTAATGATGCTAAAAATACAGCTTTGCCACCAATAAAAATAATTGTAATATTTGAATGTTACTGTTTTTACTGTATTTGATCAAATAAATGCAGCCTTGATGAGCATTAGATACTACTACTACTACTACTACTACTACTACTACTACTACTACCGTGCTCTGCAGGGCCTCTACTACAGCATATGTTTAGCACACTGTACTATGAAGGCCTCTTGTCAGATATTGGTCTCTGATCCTGCTGTCGCCACCTACTGGGCAGAGGTCTCTGACATGACCTGTGAAATGACATTTTCCAGCACACTTGTGATTGTCTTTTGTCATATTTCATAGTGATGCTAAAAGTATGTTTGTATGACAGGCTTATGTACAAGTATATAAAGAGGAGGTTTGCTGTCTTGTTAGCCATGTCCCTGTGTATTTGTGCTAGGACAATAAATAAATATGATGAATATCAGCTAAAGCTAATATCAAAGCTGAAGGTAATATAAAGTGAGATTTAAAAAAAAAAAAAAGTCATACAGCAGCACAATATTATTGTTTTTCTGATGTCACAGTAAGACTTTTAATTTACCCTTTAGTTGGATTTAGTTGCTTTTGCCTTTTTAAGAATAAATATGGGTTTGTATGTTCTGTTATTGGAATGAAAAAAAATCTACACTCTTTCTGTGCTGAACTGTAATTTGCCGTTTCTGCCAGAGCAGAATGAAATCTCTGCCCTAGATTTGTTATTTTACATATTTCATTTTCTCTGCCTGCATATGATGGCGTGCTCTTGTCATCATAAAGTTGTTTGCAAGCAGGTTTCATCTTTTCGCACATGTCGTGCCGTGAAAGATTACCTCCCTGCGTTAATAGTTCTTTAATGGCTCCATTAGGTTGTGTTTTCTGAGCCCATGCTGGCACCCAGCTCCCTCTGGAGAAATGAATATGTGGCTGTGGGGAGAAGTGAGTGAGAATCATCCTTTACCACCCCTCTCGCTCACTCTCTTGCTCCCCCAGTGTGCGTGTGGAGGAGGGAGAAGAAGAGCCACTGAGTTATCTTTAGACAAAGGAAGGAGTCCTAACCAAAAACAGCAAGAAAACATGAGATAAAGGAGTGATTGAGTCTCTGAGTACAAGAAAATAGAGAGATTGTGAGGTTCCAGGAAAACAGAGAGATGGAGAGAGGGAAGAAAGGAAGGAGGGAGGAATGCAGGCACAGAGGGAGAGCCCGTTTAAAGCTCTTTAAAGCAGCCTGATATTTGTCGTGACGTGATTAGATTAGGTTGGATTTTAGTGAAAGCAGAGGTCGTTTGTCACAGTTATTAACAACCACCAACATCCATTTCTCATCTCTACACGCTGCACACCATCAGCACATCTGTGTGTGTATGTGTGATGAAACACAATGAGTGTGTTTGCATGCACAATCTTATATTGATTATTTTTAACAGTGAAGTTTGCAGTTCTTCAATGTCATTTTTCTTATCCCAGTTTAATGTGCAGAAACAACTAAGTAAACCACACAGAGTTTGATTTCCCTGAAGCCTAAAAACTGAGATACTATCAAAAGATGGTTTGTATGAGCATTCAGACCAGCTTGACACAGCAATGTTGGTTTAACCAATGCCATGAGTTTGAGGTAGGACTATGTTTGACCAATCACTGGCACCAGTGGGAATAACACTTCATCGAAATTACACTTCATCTTTGATAACTTTATTCGATCAAAAATATTATTACAATTTCAAATAAGTGATTTCTGTTTGAATATATATTTGAATAAAATGTCATTTATTTCTGTGATTGCAAAGCTGAATTTTCAGCATCATTACTCCGGTCTTCAGTGTCACGTGATCCTTCAGTCTAATATGATGATTTGCTGCTCAAGAAACAATTTTTTTATCATCGTGTAAATTTTAATATTTTGTGGAAACTGGGATGCTTTTTTCTAGATTTTTTTTTTTTTTTTTTTTGATGAATAGAACATTTATTTGAAATGAAACTATTTTGTAACATTTATAAATGTCTTTACAGTCACTATTGATCCATTTAATGCATCCTAGCTGAATAAAAGTATTAATTTCTTTCTTTTTTTTTTTCTTTCTGACCCCAAACTTTTCAATGGTAGTGTAGATGCATTAAACAGTGTCTTTTTCAAGGCAAGGTTTACACAAAAACCAGTGTTTTTTTTTTGTTTGTTTTGCTAAACAATTGTATGTTAATGCAGATTTATAAACGCCTCCTACGTGTTCAGTGTGCATTTTCTGTATCTCTTTTCTTTTATTGTGCGATTTACTCATTATTTTTAAGGCAGGTATATCACTGTATACGTTTCCAATGTTACAAAAAGAGATGGAAAGAGCCCAGAGAATAATATCCTATGAATTTTTCCTCTCTCTCTGCTTGTTTAGCAATTGAGACTCTTACCTAAAGCTGTTTTTTAACGTTATTTTTCACATCAAAGTACTCATCATTCAGCTCTCTCTTTCTCTCTGGAAATACGGCAAGGAATGTATTTCTATATCCCTGTTCCTTTTTATATAATATATAGTATAGCTCCATAAATGTCCTCTTGGTCTCCCACTTAATCCAACTCCTCCTCTTTCATTCATTTGTTGTTTTGAAGTAAATTAGCTGCCAAAATGATTGAATCACAAGAAGAATGTGGTTCTGAAAGAGGTTTAACTATGCATGATGAGCTGTTTTCATCAGGCAGAGAAAAAACACTAGACTTTTACTGCCATCTTGTGGCAGATGTTGTCATATATTTTTTATTTATTATTATTATTATTAATTGTTGTTGTTGTTGTTGTTGTTATTATTATTATTGTTATTATTATTATTATTATTATTATTATTATTATTATTATTATTAATTGCCGCTTTTGGTATAAAGCATATGAATCCACACGTTTATGCATTATAATCAGTGGAGTGGGTGTACCAGGTGGTTTGATGACTGTTTTCATTTGTCTAAGTAGCTGTTCGAAACGACCGAAACAAGAGGAAGAAGGACGAGAAGAAGCAGGAGTGTTCAGAGAGCTACGTCTTAAGTCCTGATACAGAGCAGATGATCGAGCGGGTGAGGAAGGCCCATCAGGAAACCTTCCCCTCCCTCTGTCAGCTGGGCAAATACACCACAGTAAGTCCGAGGCAGAGCAGCTCTTAATGGTGATGTCACAATCTCAGTTATTAAACCAACCAAACATGGTCTCTCTCTTGTTCTTGAACAGAACAACAGTGCAGACCACAGGGTCGCTCTGGACGTTGACCTGTGGGACAAGTTCAGCGAACTCTCTACCAAATGCATCATTAAAACAGTCGAGTTCGCCAAGCAGCTGCCCGGCTTTACCACGCTCACTATCGCAGATCAGATCACTCTCTTAAAGGCCGCCTGTCTTGACATCCTGGTGAGAGCACAACACACTCTCACATGTGTTCTTGTGTCCAAATCTCACACACCTTATGTAAAGTGCATGAATAGTTATACACATTTGCAGCGGTGTGTAGGTTGAGTGCTCATCTGTGTGTCTTAAATTACTTCCTCAGATTCTGCGAATATGTACACGCTACACACCAGATCAGGACACCATGACATTTTCAGATGGTCTGACACTGAATCGCACGCAGATGCACAACGCCGGCTTCGGTCCACTGACGGATCTGGTATTCGCTTTCGCCAACCAGCTCCTGCCTCTGGAGATGGATGATGCAGAGACTGGGCTTCTCAGCGCCATCTGTCTGCTGTGTGGAGGTACTGCAGCTTTTTCAATCAGATTGGAAACACTTTTGACCATATTTTGTTTTTTTGAATCTTGTCTTCATGAATTTTCCATGCAGTCAGTAATCACATACCATTGACTTTTGCTTATTAACTGTATTTTTGTGTATTGTATTTGTATTTAGCCATTCTCTGGTGCTTATACATTACTTGTATACAAAGTGTAAAGCCCCAAAAATAAAACTACAGTAAATAAGAGGAACTTACAGCAATGGATGCACAGTATATTTGCCCCATAATTGTTGTAAACCAATATTGGCTTTTTTTGTTTGTTTGTTTGCTTTTATTTAATATTGGTCTATTTATTTACAAAAAAAAAGGTTTTAATTTTCTAGTTTTTATAGATTTATCTGCAATTTATATTTCTATTTAAATATATAATATATTTTTTTATAATTCATTTACTAACCTTTTTTTTCAAGTTTGTTTAATAGATTTATCTGCAATTTATACGTTAGCAGCTGTAATTATCTAATAAAAATATTTTTTTTCCCATTTAGACATGACTGTTAATATAATAATTTCAACATTGGGTCTCTAAATCTAATGAAATTGTTTTTGTGTTTTATTTAGTTGTTGTTGTTGTTGTTGTTGTTGTTGTTTTTTTGTTTGTTTTTTTGTTGTTGTTTTTTTAAGTGTCTATAAAAACTTTATATTTCCTGCTTGTGTGATTCTTTGTTAGCTGATGTAAAACTGATGTGCACCTGTGCTCAGATCGGCAGGATCTGGAGCAGTCGGATAAGGTAGATGTGCTTCAGGAGCCGCTGCTGGAGGCCCTAAAGATCTATGTGAGAAAAAGGAGACCTCATAAACCACACATGTTCCCCAAGATGCTGATGAAGATCACAGACCTCAGGAGCATCAGTGCTAAAGGTTAGATTCACTGTCACTCTTTGAAGATCAAGCGTGATCAACCAGAAGCCAATCTAACGTCTTATTTCTCAATCAGGAGCGGAACGGGTAATAACGCTGAAAATGGAGATCCCCGGCTCCATGCCTCCACTCATTCAGGAGATGCTAGAGAATTCGGAGGGCCTTGAAGGAGGCAGTGGGGCGAGAGGAGGAGCCCCACCAGGAAGCTGCAGCCCCAGTTTGTCTCCCAGCTCGGCACACAGCAGCCCCTCAGCTCACTCCCCCTGACTCTCACCTCCAGACAGAGCTCCGTACAGAACGAAACTGGTTAGAAACCAGAAATAAGCCACAGCAGACCAGCGCCAGAGACCAGAATTCCGGTTGACTTTGATCCGGGGAGACCGGACCGGAATTGAACAGTAAATCTGGCAGGCTTTCATTAGCTGAAGACCAATTGAGTTACACACAGGCCGAGCCTGGTCAAAACTCACACCGTCATTAAAACCCACCAGTGATTCAGTGACAAGCTTTTCATGTGGCGGTGGTTCACGAAGACAGCAGAACAAATGCCCTGTGTGTGCAGAAGCAGCTCTTTACTGTGTCTTCCCGGCTCTGCTCCCATCACACAGACTGTGAAGGCCCAGGGAAGCTCTCTTCCTCGTCTGAGGGATGCGATCTCTCGGCCTGTGACGTTATTTTATAAACTTCAATCCCTTAAAAGCAAGCTAAATGACATTAGGACGTCAAATGTCCACAAGTCAGGGACATTTTGAACTTTCCAGCTGTTTTGGTTCTGTTTCTTTGTTTTCTTACAAAAGATATATGAATATATGAAATCTATATTGACAGAAATATGAGATTAGAATTTTTTGTCTTAGGTGGAATGCAGAACAATTCTTATCTTTTCTCAAGAGTTGAACACGATTCTGGTCGGCCCGCTGTTGCGCTCACACCAAGATTCACATCATGCTCAAGGGCACGTCACACTAGCACTGAAAATGATGTGTACTTCAAGACGTGAAGTACGATGGGGTTAAAATGCAATTTTGTCCAGATGATGTGGAGCTATATTAGACTTCATCAGAATGATCAACTTGGCAGTTTGTGGCAATGAAATGAAGTATGTAAACATGCAGCTTGTGATTTAAGATGTGAATGAGATCTGTTTTAAAGGAGTGGTAAATGCCTTCCTGTAGCTTTTTAATATTGTTTCTTAATTTACTTTTAATTTTGTAATTGTCAACTGTCGAAAGACACTGATACCCCCTTCTACACAGTATTAGCAGAATCTTAAATAAAGGAGATTTCCAAACAATAACTTGCAGACAAAGAACACAAGATGTATTTTTAGCGAAACGCTTGTGAAAACCACCACATTTCACAATTGGGAATGTTGTTATTGAGCATTTCACACGGAACTTCACACCTTTTTTTCCCCCTGCATCTCGATTTTTGAAGCCCTGTTAGTAGTAGGTTTGTGTCTCTAATCATGTGTCACATGTGCTGAGATGCTTCCACCGCCGCGCATCCTCCTCTGTACCTTACAACATCACTGCCTCTGCTCTCCTGCAACAATCATTGAACAATTGTCAACAACAACACTGCCTCTGTGTGACAATCACTTTAAGTAACGCTCACAAACAACTCTGCCTCTGTAACGCACTGATCCCTGCCAGGAATCTGGATTCATGAGACCGCTAGCATTCACTGATGTGTGTACACATCTGTCCCTGTATCTGAAACTTTATTAGGTCTAAAAAACATCAAACAAGGACTGTATTCACAATTACGAGCTGAGTTGTGTAGAAATTATGTATTTTAGTAAGACAATCTTGTATTGGCGTGATCGATTCTAAAAGATTATAATTCTTATAATTACATTTATTTACTTGACCTCATATTGTTCCAAACTTAAAGTTGTTACAATGAAAGTTAATGGGGTACAATTTGGTTTTGAGCCCCATTTGACTATCATTATATAAACACAAATTTATTTTTCTTTGTTCTTCACAAGAAAAAAATTCACACAGCTTTGGGACAACATGAGGGTGAATGAATGACAATTTTTATTTTTGGGTGAACAATCCAATTGAATAAAAACAGATGAAATGGACCAATAAAATGAAAGAGTGTCTCCATGTGATCCAGTTCTGGCGGATCAGTGTCAGCATATCATTATTGTACCAGTTTACAACAGCTCTGCCTCTGCATCACGTCTGCTGAACCTTTGGCCAGTTTGGTGGGCCGAAATGACTTCCTCCTTAACATGTTCGCCTGAGAGTGGGGTGTGAACGTTTCACTGCAACTATGCACAAAGCTCATTCACTTCTCTATCTGTTGTGAAAATCTCAAGCCTCTTCCAGTTGCTCAGTACTGTCTGTTTCATTTGATTCTGCATTCAGTCGCTGCCCAAAGGTTCATCGCTGTGTTGAGCCATACTGCGTCGCAGACCACGACAGGCCTCTTTCTCACTTAAAGGATGACAAACAGAGATCTACACGACGTACAGCACAACCCCTGTACTGCTTTAACAGTTGTTATACAGTCAAACGCACAAAAATGTTTCTGTTGTGTTAGGTCCCTGGATGATAAGAGTAATGTTTAATAAAGACTTCTGTTTTGTGTGTTTCTGACCACGGTGGGTTTTTATTTGTGGTGATCTTTTTTGTTGTGTGAATTACAAAGCTTCCATTTCCTTGTTGAAATTTTAGTAACACTGTGACCATCAACATAGTTTGAGTGTTCAGATGTCACACTCTAAAATGGGAGCTTTTTTTCATATTGCATTACATTTTCATCTGTTTGTGCATCGCTATACACTCTTAAAAATAATGGTTTTCCTAAAAGAACCTTTAACATCTATGGAACCTTTTCAATGCACAAAAGGTTTTTTTTATAGTGGAAAAATGTTCTTCACTCTTAAAAAAAAAAAAAAACAGTTCTCTTTTGGAACCTTTATTTGTGTATTGAGCTGCATCTTTTTGCAAAATTACAGCTGAACTTGGTACATTTATGACTAGTATTGATACACATACTAATAAGTAAATTAAATACTCAAAATGAATGCCGTTTTAAATTCATGCATAAAATATGAACAGATAAATTAAGTAATTGCACTGATTAATAATATATAATGTTAAAAATAATAATGTTAAGTACCCCAATTAAACAAATTTGTGGCATGATTGTTGCAGACAATTTGATACAGAAAAGAGGGAAATGTTCAGATGGCTTTGCAGGCTGATAAAAAAAAATGAGGGCAAACATATTGGTGACCTATGGAAGCTTGTTTCCGCCACAGAATAAAACATTGTAAAAGATCATTTTAAAAAAACTTTTACATCCGCAATTCTGAATTAAGTCAGAATTGCGTGATACAAACGTAGGAATTTCGCAATTGCGAGTTATGAAGTCAAATTCTGAGGGGAAAAAATACATTTTTTTTTCCTCAGAGGTGCAAGTTTATCTCACAATTCTGACACGCAAATCTGACTTATCTTGCAATTGCGACTTTATATCACGCAACTGATCAGTTTGCGAGATATAAAGTCGTAATTACGTGTTATAAAGTCAGAATTGCGAGATATAAGACTTCATAACACGCAATTGCGAATTTATATCTCGCAATTCTGACTTTAACACGCAATTGCGAGTACAATTGCGAGTTTATATCTCACAATTCTAGAAAAGAAGTCATAATTGCGAGATATAAACTCAGAATGCTGAGGAAAAAAAAGTCAGAAATGCGAATTTATGGACCAGATTTACTAACTAAAGACACGCAGTGAAAAATCGCGCTGAAAAGGCGTGGACAGAGTCATTATGAACTTATTGCATATATGCATTTGTAGGAGTTTCCCTTTCCAGAGCAAAATTTATGGGAGGAGAGTATTTAAATTAATCACGCAATGTGATTTGGTTTGCCCATGTCAATTTACTTGTGTTTGCGCCATTATTTACCGACCAGATGCTAATGGGTATTGCTTTGGTCATTATGGAAATGATCCGGCTGCGTCGTTTCAGTGTCATGAGTAGATCACTCGCAGAACTTTCCACTCCCATGAGTTTTTATGGAATTGCGTTATCACGCTAATTTGCCGTTTAGTAAATCTGGCCCTAAATCTCGCAATTCTGACATCTAACGCAACTGCAACTTATAACGCAATTCTGACTTTATAACTCCCAATTGGGACTTTACATCTCGCAAATCTGACTTAATTTAAAGGTCCCATGACATGAAAATTTCACTTTATGAGGTTTTTTAACATATGATATGAGTACTAATAATATGTACATAATATGAGTTCCCCTAGCCTGCTATGGCCCCCCAGTTGCTAGACATGGCATGGCGATAGGTGTAAACCAAGCCCTGGGTATCCGAGAAGGGTCTGACTGCAGAGCCACTGTTTTACCCCAACTACAGTTTTACCCCACAGCAGTTTTGCCCGCGCACGCGCATTTCGTCGTGAGAGTTTTATGTCGTCGAGATGCATGTTACGGAGCTATGATTTACCATAGCTTACCAGGATTTACCATAGTTTACTACGATTTACCACGTTCTAGTATGATTTACCATAGTTTACCATGATTTACCACATTCTAGCATGATTTATGTTTCTAGTATGATTTACCACATTGTAGTATGATTTACCATGTTTCTAGGATGATTTACCACGATTTACCACGTTCTAGCATGATTTACCACGATTAACCACGCATGATTTACCATAGTTTACCATGATTTACCACATTCTAGCATGATTTGCCATGTTTCTAGCAGGGGCGGAGCTATGGGTGGGCCTGGGTGGACAGCTTGCCCACCCAGTCAGATCCAGGGAAATACATTATTTTTTTAATAGTACAATTTTCTAACGTTTAACAATTCTTCAATAATTATTTTAAATGTGATTTGTTTGGTCATGCATTAGAACTGTATTCTAATATTAATAAGAATATGCTAATTCATCTCTTGAGTTAGGCTACGTCACGCCTGCAGTAGTGTTTCGTTCTTCTTCGCACCAATATCCGGAGTCCAACTAGCAGCGCCTTATTTATGTTATTAGTTTACACAAATGGCTAAACCGCTATCTATGAGGCATTAAGGAAAGAACCACATCTAGACAAAGATGACGGGACTTGACACTTGTCGTTTGAAAGAGAACTAACAGAACTAGGTTTATGACCATATCAACATTTTAAATTCAAAACCCAGTCGACTTGTTTAGAACAGACATCAGCCATACAGCTTTGGGTTTTTAATCTGGCCCGCCGTGGTTATGCAATGTATTTTGCATGTAATATTTGTGAGCAATGGGTTTTCTGAAATTTACATAAGCCACATACTGTATTAGCAAAGGAAGGTTGTCAATACAGGACTCAGACTTTGTGATTTCTCTTCGTGATATTTATCACGGGTTGGATCTCTCTCTCCTGCTTTGTTTTTGTTTTCATTTTCACGCGGTGGCCGCTCACACTTGATCGCACTGTGCAGTTAGAGCCGGAGATTTGGTGCTTAAAGGTGATGTAACACACGACGTAACAGTTACGTAATTTATTCATACTTTTTGGTAATTTCATGATTTACCAACTGACAACGTAGTCTCGACTTCGCATACCTGTAATTTCCTTACCATAAAATGACCTTCTCACAACGTTGTCAGTACGATCTCTGAACGTTACAAGATTACCAACAACGTTCTAGATACGTACTCCACACGTAATATTTTGGTAATTTTATGACTCACTGACAACGTAACTACAACGTTGCATGCCTGTAATATCATTACCATTAAATTACCAACACACAAGGTCGCCAGTACGATCTCCTATTAGATAACCAAGGACGTCCCAGATACGCACTAAATTCGTAATATATTGGTAATTCCATGACTTACTGGCAACATAAATGCAACGTCACCTGCTCGTAATTTCATTACCATCATTTGCAGGTTCTTTATGTTCTGATTATCAGAATTTGCTATTTAAAATGTGTAATTAAACGTCAGACACAAGATTGAAATTCCCCTTAAGATAAATGTTTCTTTTCAACAATTAAGAATACCGACGATCTTTTTATATACAGTGACGTGTCACGTGACATATAGCGCGTGCGCGATACAGCATGTCAGCCTATTGAAAAATAAATAATATTACCAACTGATTACCAACACACAACTATTGATCCGTGACGTTGCCACGACGTTGCAGTTACTAACTGGCAACGTTACAAAGTTACGTTGTGACAACGTATCCGGGAATTTCACTTTTCCAGTGGCCACAGCGTAACTAGTTACATCAACACGACGAAAGTTTAGTAAGCAGATTACGTTGCAGTTACGTAACAGTCACGTATTTTTGTTAGCTGGTGTAGTTTCTGAGACACTAGTTGCACCTAGCGGAATTACAAAAATAAAGCAACCTTGCAAATATCCCTTCCGCGCGTGGAGGCTGAGCCTCAACTCAAACATCACAATCACAGCTCATACAGGGGCTTGAGAAGGCTCGTCTCAACAGGTAGAAGCAGACTACATTAAAAGATTATATAGACAATAAAAGGTCCAACATATGAGGAATACTTTTATCTGTGTTGCTACGAGTAAGCAGTTAAGTAGGCAACACTTGGCTGTGTTTACATACACATCTTTTGATTGATGAATCCGAACGTAGTGTTTACATGAAGGCTAAATAAAGTGATCGGGTTGATGTGCGCATTTACAGTGGGGAGAACAAGTATCTGATACACTGCCGATTTTGCAGGTTTGCCCACTTACAAAGCATGTAGAAGTCTGTAATTTTTATCATAGGTACACTTCAACTGTGAGTGACGGAATCTAAAACAAAAATCCAGAAAATCACATTGTATGATTTTTAAGTAATTAATTTGCATTTTATTGCATGTATTTGATACATCAGAAAAGCAGAACTTAATCTTTGGTACAGAAACCTTTGTTTGCAATTACAGAGATCATACGTTTCCTGTAGTTCTTGACCAGGTTTGCACACACTCCTCCATACAGACCTTCTCCAGATCCTTCAGGTTTCGGGGCTGTCGCTGGGCAATACAGACTTTCGGCTCCCTCCAAAGATTTTCTATTGGGTTCAGGTCTGGAGACTGGCTAGGCCACTCCAGGACCTTGAGATGCTTCTTACGGAGCCACTCCTTAGTTGCCCTGGCTGTGTGTTTCGGGTCGTTGT
The DNA here is from genome assembly GCA_039654105.1 of Coreius guichenoti. Taxonomy (NCBI): domain Eukaryota; kingdom Metazoa; phylum Chordata; class Actinopteri; order Cypriniformes; family Gobionidae; genus Coreius; species Coreius guichenoti. Next base: position 26,126,396 of record CM077171.1, read on the forward strand.
CATGCTGGAAGACCCAGCCACGACCCATCTTCAATGCTCTTACTGAGGGAAGGAGGTTGTTGGCCAAGATCTCGCGATACATGGCCCCATCCATCCTCCCCTCAATACGTTTGCAGTCGTCCTGTCCCCTTTGCAGAAAAGCATCCCCAAAGAATGATGTTTTCACCTCCATGCCAAATTAATTATTTAAAAATCATACAATGTGATTTTCTGGATTTTTGTTTTAGATTCCGTCTCTCACAGTTGAAGTGTACCTATGATAAAAATGACAGACCTCTACATGCTTTGTAAAAATCGGCAGTGTATCAAATACTTGTTCTCCCCACTGTATATGTCACAAGCTTCTAAATTCTAATCAAAATTGATTTTTTGACAATCGCACACTGCACGAATACAGTTTCCCAGTGTTTGTGCATACTATCATATAATATATGTATATAAAGTTTTTGATACTATTCTCCTACATTGCTTCTTTTCTTTGTTTTAAAGAGAAGCCTTAATATTTATCTGTTTCGCGGGTCCAGGGGTCCCTTCTTCGTACCTCGCTTAATACATCTGAGATGATTTGACAGATCCTAGATCTTATAATCGTGATAACTGATCTCTGGCTAATTTGGTTCTTCAAACGAATTTGCGGATTGGATTAAAATATCTGGATTAAGTTGTCTAATTACTGCGCGTTCCTGTGTTCCCTGAAGAGGGCAGATGCAGCGATACTCGAAACCACGATCAGCACTGCAGCGATTGGCTGGCGACAAGACAGCAACGTAATGACATCATATAATTAAAAAAGACACCTGACGAAAAACTTGACAAATTTCTGGACCTTTATAAGAAAACAGCCAAACGACCAAACAAACATAAATGTTATAATAGATAAATTAAATGTGCACTGTTTTTTTTAAACATGATTCCCAATTATTTATATTCACGATTTTATAGTATTTGTACACCCTTTACATTTTTATTTCAGTGTTGTAATTAGCAATTCATTTAATTTTTAATTCAATTTGAAGCAGATTTGTTACGTGACAGCATTAATTAATGTTTCTTAAGGGTCAAGATCAAGTTATCTGCATCTCCTGCGCCGCATCAAGCCATCCCATAATATCCGTCATCACTCAAATTAATGCACGCTCAGATCAACTGTACATGTGTGTAAACCTCCAGTAAAATTATAAAGTAATTATTCCATAACAAATAAATCTCTCAATCAAGTGGCTGTGTCTATAGTATTATACATAACATTATAATATTATTTCCAAATACATTTTTTATATTATTATTATTATTAATTTAAATTATTATTGCCCCTGGTTCAGTAATGAATTCTTGTAATAAAGTAGCAATGGCTGGGACAAATTTTAAGTATCACCTCAAGATGCAATCTAACCCTGTTTACATGAAATAAGCCTGCTCCCAAGCCGGTTTAAATTTATGGACCTGTTGCTATGACAGCAAGTCCAGGATGAGTGTCGAAGAACCAAACAATCCAAGATCATGCCAAATTGTCAACAATCAAATCCAGCTAACTGAGTTAGCCACGTACGAAGAACGGACCCCTGATCAGGAGATGACGAGCACATGAACCATTATGCCATTTTATATTTATCAAACACCCCTTATTCCCACGGCCAAAATAAAGTGTCTGTGGATGAGAGTATGTAGTGAGGACTGATGGGACTTCACAGACGATGAGTGGTAGGCGAATTTTAGAATAACACTCATTTAAGGCATTTTATTTAACAACAACAGCTCGTTCCGTGCATCTTACGTCATTACTCCATTTTATGTCATTGCACATGCCAGTCCTTTCCAGTTTTGGTTTTCAATCCGATCAAGTGTTACATGTTCTCTGGAATAAACCATCACTTTCAATTCGATCGAAATTTCATTCTGCTCGATTAAGGTGTTTGCACGAAGGCATTTCAGTCCGATTGAGCCGTCAATCCGATTACTTATTTGGTTGCAGAGCGAACGTGATCGTCTCGTTTATGATAAATCCAACATATCTGCACGGGTAGCATTTTTTTGACATAACGCACCACAACTATTTGAGGCTCTTCACACTGGAAACCTCAAATTAAACTTTATAAATGTGAACATTTGTCTTTCTGAACGAGTGCATGATAATGTTGTATTGAATCGTTCATTGTAGGCCGTTGCAATGCAAAGCCCCGTTCGCTTTGACGCATTTATGACCTATTTAATCTTTATGTAACATACTTCACACAATCATGGGTGTTTAGTGCCGTGCAGGGACCAGTCAATTTTTTCTTCCAAATTAAGCCGGGTCAAAAACATGGGGTGATGCGAATTATTCCGGCCCACCCACAATTTTAGAGGCCCACCCATCATCCACTTTCTGCCTCCGCCACTGGTTTCTAGTATGAATTACCACGATTTACCACGTTCTAGCATGATTTATCATGATTTAGTCAAAAGAAATAATAACTAAATTTTTGCGCGGGCAAAACTGCTGGGGTAAAACTGTGGCTCTGTGGCTCTGCTGCAGACAGATATTATTGGGGTATCCTGCTCTGCCTTTGAGAAAATGAAAGCTCAGATGGGTATGATGTCATACGGGGAAAGGTTACCTCCCCTTTCTCTGCTCTGCCCGCCCAGAGAATTTGGAGAAAATGGATTCAGTTTATTTTTTACATTTAATTCAGTCGCAATGTCAGCACAGGCTTTACAAACAGACTTTTACGTTATGGATTCGACAGCACCGCCACAAACAGTAAGTAACATTGTTTATTAATGCCTGATCTTATGGCAAGCCGTTTTAGCTTAAATTGTTCCCAGCGTTACTCGTTGTAATTTCATTTTTACTAGTAAGAATTCAGAGAGCTCTACAATTCAGTTCTTACTAGTAACAATTACAATTAGAGAGCTCTATAATTAAATTGTTACTAGTAACAATTATGATTAGAGAGCTCTCTAATTCAATTATTACAAGTAAGAATTACAATTAGAGAGCTCTACAAATGAATTTTTACTAGTCATATGTCTCCATTGACTTCCATTCATTTTTAATTACAGAGCTCTACAATTTAATTGTTACTAGTAAAAACAAAAACAAATTAAAGATATGTATAATTGCAGAGCTCTGTAATTGAATTAGAGCTCAGCATTTGCATTCTTACTAGTAACAATTCAATTACAGAGCTCTCTAATTCTAATTCTTACTAGTAACAATTAAATTAGAGAGCTCTGTAATTGATTAGAGATCTCTCTAATTCAATTGTTACTAGTAAGCATTGCATTGCAGAGCTCTCTAATTATAATCCTTACTAGTAAGAATAGAATTAGAGAGCTCTGTAATTGAATTAGAGAGCTCTGCAATTGCATTCTTACTAGTAACAATTCAATTACAGAGCTCTCTAATTTAGGGGAGACCGGGGATGGTTGTAACACTTTTTGTTTGAGCATCAGTAACTCAGTGGTTGTTTGTTCTAGATGTCAAACTGTCAAACTTACAGTGTTACATCTAACCCCGTGTTACAACCCTCCCCGGTCTCCCCTAATTGTTACTAGTAAGAACTGAATTAGAGAGCTCTTTAATTGGAATTCTTACTAGTAACAATTCAATAACTCTCTAATTCTATTCTGACTAGTAAAGATGTCATTTTAGAGCTCTACAATGGCATTTCTTACTAGTAAGAACTGAATTGTAGAGCTCTCTATTCAGTACTACCTCATTATGATAATTAGGCTACACATCACACATATTCTCAAAATGGCCGACTGCACTGCAGGTTGTTCAGTCAAGGCGTTAGAAACGCAGAGGCGCTAATGATCTGTTATCCCGGACAGCAACGCAAAGTTTATTCTGTGCTAATTTGATCTGATATGTAATGTTATATTAAATATGTTTTTTTTAAATGTTGTAGTTTATGTAGCAAATGAGAATCGATAAAATGATTTAATACATTTTGAGACAAAGGTCTTGTTAATGTTTTTCAGTTTTGTTCAAGGTAATGAAAGCAAAAGTTTTTCCAATAACGGAAGAATATGTAAAAGTAAGGTATTTTGGGTAAAATAATATAAGTAATCATATAGTTTCTGTATTTTTAAAATGAACATAGGCTATTTAAATGGCAGTATATTTATTGAACAAAAATGAATTCTTTTATGTATCACAAATAGTACAAACTTTGCCAAAGTGATTGTTTTGAACAAGTATAGACATTATTAAAAACATTATTTTCTGCAATCATATAATATGGGAATAATGAAAAGCACATTTTTTCTTAAGGTGTGCCTTTAGCCCTGTTGTATAGGTAGACTACTGTAAGTTGTTTTTAAAGGTGAATTTACACTCGCTCAGAAAAGATAAATATACCCAGCGATATGCATAGGCTATTTATTTATTGGTTGTAAAATACTTATTTTGTTCAGAAATGCAAGGGTTTTATTTGCATTACACACTCATTTGGGCTAGGGGTGTGCAATATTTATCATCTACAATAATATAACAATAATTTAACGATAAACAAGCTGACATTATTGAGTATGTCTCGGACTTTGAAAAAACAGACTTGAGAGTCCAAAAGAATTCACTGCATGATGAAGCCAGTAGTGCCGCTATAATTCCGAGTGCAAAAATATCCCTGTATGAGTTTTTTTATTTTTTTATTTGAATAACATAATATAGTTATGTAATACCACACAAGCAAGAATGCTGTTTTATATCAGATAAGCGTGATTATGAATGTGATATTTATTTTATTGTTCAACAAATAAGAAGTTAATATTCAGTGAGTTACATTTTGGACACAATATTGGCAGAACTGTTTTGCGTCACAGTGCAATTTATTGTACTTGATATGAATCGGTGTTTTAAACTAATCATTCGAGTCAATGATTCAATGACCCATTCATAAAGAAAGTCATTTGCTTCGCTTTTAAAAGAATCAACCGTTTTGAACGAATCATTTGAATGAATTCAATGACTCACTCATTAAGACAGAATTGGGCTGCCACCTACTGGTGGTTTTAGACAGGCCTAAACAAGCCATCATAAAAAAAATTAGCAAGATATCTTCTTTATATCCTTGTCGAAAAAAATCCCCAAAAATATATGTAGCCTATATTTTTTGTCAATATCGCATACCCCTAATTTGGGCTTGTATTTGTTTGTTTGGTTATTTAGCCATGAGAATAAAAAAACTGTTTAGGCTACAAGAAATATACGCAGGAACGATTTAAAGCCAGAACAGCTTTAGCCTAAATATATCTCCTTCCAACCTACAGTAGGCTATTCCGCAGTTCACACTTTTTGGGCGTATATAATATTATATAATATAATATAATAATATTTTTTATTTTTTTATATATAATATTCATTTTTTTTATCATTATTTCTATCTCATACTTATATTCCATATATAGTCCTAGTTATTGGGGAATTAAAACAAACATGATGGATAAAAAAAAAAGAGAGAAATAAATTTTAGTCAATTTTAATGTCAGAGTGACGACTAGCCTAATAATTAGCCTATATGTAGCTCAACATCTGCAAACATGTTACAGTGCATAATAAACACCAAAATGAGATTATATTTTGTCTGGTAAACTTTATCATTACCAGGCATGCTGACCAGCAGCAAGTTTTCTTAGAGGAAACACAGGTGTGTTTTCTTTGCTCTTTAATAATTTAGTATAAAGTTAGTATTTTAGTATAAAGATGTGAATTAATGTAGTGATTAAATATTTTATTATTAGCTATACATTAGCTATATAGCTATCCAAGTTGTCTAATGGGGCTTTTATTTTGAAGTGTAGCACTGCAGGTGGGATTTGCTGAGGGAAATGGGTGTAATCGCAAATCTGTTTTACATCTAATGAAGTTTTTACTAGTAAGAATACAATTGTAGAGCTCTGTAACTGGAATTCTTACTAATAAGAATTGAATTAGAGAGCTTTCTAATTGTAATTCGTACTAGTAAGAACAAATTTAGAGAGCTCTCTAATTGATTTGCAGAGCTCTGTAATTGAATTAGAGAGCTCTGCAATTAAATTAGAGAGCTCTTTAATAATAATTGTTACTAGTAATAATTGAATTAATTGTAATTGTTACTAGTAAGAATTGAATTGTGGAGCTCTCTAATTGAATTCTTACTAGTAAAAATGCAATTACGACGAGTAACGCTGGGAACAATTTAAGCTAAAACGGCTTGCCATAAGATCTGTGATCAGTGATTTCTGATGTGTAGCTAATTATTCAAGTTCACACAGATTTTCTTTCTAAATCGTTTAATACTGTTTATGCATCAGTGAATCAAGCCAGTGACTAAACGATCAATTTCACATTGTTTCTCATAGTAGCATGAAAAAAATATGTTATTTAAATTGTGATTAAACTACAGAAAGCGATCAAAGAACACTCTCTTTATAATGTTCGAAGCTGTAAATCACACATCGCGAGTATATCTGCACACTTGCCCAAACTCCCGTTATAATGAATGACGCTGTTATGCTGCACAACAACGCTCTTACTGTATTCATATCTATGTCGTGTTTGCTGTTAGTTGGGGTGAAAGCATTTTGTGAGAGAAATCGCGTTGCAATGACGAGATCACGCGATCAACACACTGTCTGTCTACTCGGTGCTCATCACTGCAGCCTTTCATGTGATGGAAAAATATCTAAAAAATAATGCTATAATCAACAATTTCACGATTCGTTCTCGACAGCTGTAATAGTAAAAAAACGTAGTAAAAGTATTCGAGAGGGTTCCACATGTAATACGCATTTCAAATGCAAAGATGTCAGCCAATCACAACAGTTGGCATTTACACTTAAGTCTCACAGCAGACACGCCCCTTCAAACAGAGCATTTAAGCCAATGGGCTAAAATCAGGATAGAAAAATGCCTTTTTTTCTAAATTATGGCATTTTATGATCATACTAACAATATAAGTATACCTCAGGAAACATTATAACATAAAATAAAAAATCCTCAACATGGTACCTTTAAACTCGCAAATTGCTTCCATAGATTTCAAGCACTCTCATTCGATCGAAGAAATAAGTTGTGTTTGCTTTATAAAGAACTAAAGCTAAGAAGAAAGCTTCTTCAGTTATTATTGGTTCTGTGGTAACAGCTGTACTGTTCATATTTATACACTGCTAATTATATATTTATAACATATAATTGTATAAATATGTCCCTGTTCAAAAGGTGAGGATTTATATGATGTCCTGCAAATATCAGTGCTTAAACATCTTACCACCATAGTAAAACAATGTACTTTGTATCCTGCAGTTAATATGCAGATGTGCTCCATAGAGACCAAAATGAAGAGAATGCTGATGATGACTATGAGATTGTAGATATGGATGATGGTCATGAAGATGAGTCAACTCTGACTCTGACTTCATTTAAAATAATATATAGCTTAAACAAAAAGCTTATCTGCTTGTACTCTGCATAATGATGGTTTAAGTTTCATCTGTGCTTCCTCAAATCTGCTTCACAGCTTTATCAGCTTTACTTGTTCTTCTGAGAACAGAACTATTCTCTGAATGCATACTGCTAATTCAGCATGATTTGGTCACACAGAATGCTAAACTTCAACTCCATTTCCAAGTACTGTGTATCAGAGTATATTTATAGTTTAAAGTTAAACAGTTTCACTTCTGTTGCAGAGACCATTCAAGAGTTTTCATATGTACTGCCATTTCCCTTAATGTTACAGATTTTAAAGAAAATCTATTCCAGCCCTGCTTCAACACACTACCCTGGTATTTTTATGTAATCCTAAATGCCTTGATTAGCAGGGTTGGCTACACCTGAAAAAAAAAAAAAAAATCCTATTCCTAGATAAAAACGTCTCTGTTATGTATGTTACCCTCATTCCCTGAAGGAGGGAACCCAGACATCACTGGGATCTTGCTTGAGAGACCAATCCACTTTGAGTGTAGCTAAACAATGCACATTGGCATGCAAGATTTGCATCTGACGCTCCGCCCCGCCATGCGGGTATAAATACGGAAGCATTGCATATTTGGTTTTCGTTGAGGAGCCGAGCCGGTGACCCGGCCGCCCAGTGGTGGTACAGTAACGGCGACGGGCCAGGCAGGGACGTGACAACGTCAGTTGGTCACTCCCAACGTCACGTTGTATGGACTGGCCAACTAGGGCAGTACAACATATGGAATGTCTCTAGGGTGGCTCCAGCCTAGTTAGGGAGTCCTTCTGCCAAAGGAAAGACACAGGCTAGCCAATAAGGTAGCCATACCTTAGAAGAATACACATATGGGATCGCCGCAGGGATCACAACATATGGGCACCCAGCCTAGCACAGGTTCCACCAATGCATACGAGTGTTATAACCAATCTCGGGGACAGATGCATTCAAAAATGCATTTCTGCATTAGTATTTTGAACGGGAGCTTGTGAAGGGTTCAATACTCGCAGGTCCAAGATTGGCCGTAACCCACCGCCTTTCTTGGGTACAATGAAGTAGGGGCTGTAGAACCCCGTCTTCATATCGGCTGGAGAGACTGGCTCGATCGCGTCCTTCGCCAGTAGGACTTCGATCTCTGTCCGTAAGACAGGAGCATCACTGGTTCGCACAGAGGTGAACTGAATGTACTTGGGGGGGACGCCGGGCGAACTGAATCGCATAGCCGAGTCTGATGATGTGGATGAGCAAGCAGGACGGACTGGGAGCACTAGCCAGGCTCCCAGAGACTGTACCAGCGGGACCAACGGAACCACAGATGTACCCACAGTGGGACAGCGAGGTGGAATGCAGGGACCTGACTCGAGAGGCATAGCGTCCCGAAGTGGGGTGGTACTTACCTGGTTCCACGGTTGGGTAGAGGGTGCGTGAGAAGGCTTGGTGGCTCGTCTCGAACCACACGCTGCTGCCCGCTGTCAATTGGGGAGGGGGATGAGAGTGAAAAGGCCACCTTGTGAGATGGGAGCATTGAGAAAGTGCACTTTGACAACATCTCGCACCTCTGCAAGGTTTAGCCAGGGAGCGCTTCTGGACCACAAGGGTGGACATCGTCTGGCTGAGGGCCTGCGCTGTGACTTTAATCATGGTCAGTCACCGTGCGCAGTTCCTGCATCAACCCCGGCTCAGAACTACCCTAGTGCATTAAGAGTGCTTTGGCCTTCCGTAGACTTGCAGGGCGGCCATGGCATGCAGGGCAGAGGCGGCCTGCCAGTAGCACTGCTGCCCCACCATCGAGGGTAGTGAGAGAGGAAAAAACTTAAGCAGATTTTGGCACTTTTGGTGTTCCATATTGGCGGCATGCACAGTTTTCCCATGCACATCCGGGGAAAAAGGCACGGGGGTGAAAGCATGGCTGTCATCTCTGAATCTGATTCAGCATGAGCACACACCATTACAGTGGGAAGCTCAGCATCATCTTCATTTCCAGAGCATAACAGCCCTAGCGTTTCAGCCAAATGACGTCGGGAGTAGTGACACCAACGAGCACACACTTTTAGCCAATCAGCGATCAGCAGGCAGAAGCGATCATTCATGACTGACGGGTTTTTAGCGCGATAACTTGTAGCTGTATATTATTCAAGTGATCGCTATGCCAAAGCGGCATACAGTAAGTTGTATCTACAGACTACAGTAAAGAGTGGGAGAGTGATCCAACTCTCTAACGTGGATTGTACCTGTGCTGGGCCTGGGAGATGACTCGAAGGCTCTTTATAAATATGACTAACGTTAACTCTGAGAGCACATTTGGATTACTAATGAATTAAAATGGATGACTCTGACTCCTGTCCATCGTCAGGTGCACTGATCAGGACATCTGCAACTTTTAAACCATCTAGACTGCACTCTAAACGTCCCCGATAGCTGCTGAAAGAGGTTTGAATCAACAACTAATCAGTTTTGACTTTTCTAAGCGCGTTATGTTCTACAATATGTACTTCACGAAAGACGAACTGTAGTTCTCTATGAAGTTAAAGCGCAACACAAAGGTAAGCACATTGTTGTTATTGGATTATCGTACAGTATTAATTAATTACACATTTTTGGCTGTGGTGTGTGCATTAACGTATGTGAAATGTCTGCTAATTGCGTTGCTTATTCCGATCACTTATATTGGGCACTTTTTTCCCTTACATTGGCTTATTCTTACTGACATTAAAAATGATGCATGTGTTTTGAAAATTTCCACCTGGACATTTTATTCATATTCTCTTAATTCTCTTTAATGCATTTGTCCTGTTTTGATCCGTTTTCTTGGGAAATTGATTTATTTTTATTTTATTTTGTCATCATTATTTAGTTTTAATGAGATAAAAATTTAGCTTATCAACCTTGGTTGACATCTAAATTTGTGGGTGTTTTCAAACTGATGGGTGTTTATAAATCATGCAATGAAAATGATCTCCTTCACCCGATCCCACCCCTAAACCCTACCCACACTGTGACATAGGCAAATCAGGTAACGCAGTGAAAAACGCCCCTCTGTTTATGGCCTCGTCCACTGATCTAGTAACTCCTATTACTATCCTGCAGAGACCTATACTTGTTTGGGCTGGAAATCGTCGACCCAATCTGGCAACACTGCTGGAGTGACCGACTGAAAGGGAACTGTAACGGTCACACCAATATTATCAATATATAGGCCTATATTTTTTTTTTAAATAAACAATATTTGTTTTACCAATACTATTTGTGTTGTGTCTCGTTTAGGGGCACAGACATACCAGTTCCTGGTATGGACAGATCACTTCCTAACATACACGGACTGTTAGTTTCAGTTCTTATCTTAGCACCATCAGCGCTTCTCATGAGCCAGAAAATAACCTCTGAAATTCACAGGCACTTTGAAACAACGCAAGGACTGCAATGCCAAAATCTTATTTTCTCATTTTGATATTGGGTAAATAAAATTTTCAATTCTTGCACTTTTTTTATTATAGATTAAAATATCATAATAATATTCTTCTTATAGTAGGCCTACTGCATGTCACAATGTAATATTTCATCCTTAATAAATCAGTCTACTTAAGTCTACTACTTTATAGTCTTAAAGATTATAAGTCTTGCAATAGGTTACATCTTTTTATAGTTGCTCTGTCAACTCATATTTTTCTGAACTTTTCACCTGTTTTTAACTGAACTGAAACTCGTGGCTAATACCAGAAAGTAACTTGAAAACAGCTGATTATCGTTACGTTTGAGTTTACATGATTGATTTTGAAAAGATATTCATCAACAACTTAACTGCTCTAAATAACTTTTAAATGCTTCATGACAATTACCTGTTCAAATGAACATGAACTAAGATTAATAAATGCTTTAGAAGTATTTTTCATTGTCAGTTTATGTTAGCTAATTAATTAACTAATGTTAAATAATGGAGCCTTATTGTAAAGTGTGACTGAATAATAAAGAATCAGAACATATTCAATCAATATCTAGGGCATGTTGTAGTCCAGATTAAAATATAATAATGTTTAAGTTTGAAAATAAATATAGCTTCATATCTTTTATCTAAAATAAATAAGTCTTTAAGTATTTGTTGCTGTAATGAACACCATAGCGAATACAAAACTCTGAATGGCTGTTTGAAACATTTAAATACTGTAGTAGCGCATCTGCTTTGTTTATGGGGGTTACCGGGGTATATCCAGTATCCATTCACAATTTACCATATTTAATATATTGTCATCATGTTGAAAAAGTTTGGTGTGAATCATATAAACTCGCTAGGAGTAGTAGTTTAAAATTCAGAGCCTGATAAAATACAGTTTGGTGACTGTAGGTAAAACTAGCCACCCACTTTTGTCAAAAGGTGGCGCTATAGAGCCCTTTCCTCCACGCTCGTTTCTAAGGCTTTGCCCATGTCTACTGGAAGACAACTCTAATGTGTTTGTCGAGTTTCATGCAATTTGAAGCATGCTAAAAGCTTCAAAAACACCCAAGAATATTATTAAAGTTTGACGTGTTGCCATGGCAACAGTATTTTAGATATCAATAATGCTTTCACAGGCCTACATCTGCCATGTTTTGACATTATACTGATGAAGTTTGAAGCAAATCAGGTAAAAATAAGAGGGTGATTTCAAAGCATTTTGAAAAGTGACATACTTCCTGCTGCCAGTTGGTGGCGCTATAATTTTGACTCACAATAGTGACACCCATGTGATCGGCCTCCTACACCAAACACACAGCTGAATAAATAAAATCATCCCAGATAGAAGCTAAAATAGTTTACTTTAAATTAAATGGAAATTAAATTACATACAGTTTGTGTAACCAAATAATAACCGGGGTGGAAATTGGACATACTGTGTGACTTTTATTTAATAAACAAGCCCAAAATACACCGGGACTTTTATTTTGAATTGTCTATGCTTTATTATTGCAGGATGCTCACTCAAATTCAGATGAGGGAGATAAATATGCATTCTTACAACTGTATACACCATATTACAATATAAACACTGTGAAGTAAACATTGTCATAATTGATCAGCATTAATTCATAAGCAGTTGCTTGGCATAAATGTGCTCTATTGATTGATTGCAAACTGAGTCTGAAGCACTGTTGCGCGAGCCTGTAAAATGCACAACAGCGCCACTTTCAGGTTTGAAACGTGAAGCGCTCACCCATAGCCTTTTGAAGTTTAATAATCACATTAGGCAGTATTGCGATTTATGTTTTTCCACCCCCAAAATATTAGATGCCTTAAAATGATCATTAAGATGCTTGTTATACCATTTAAGGTATTCAAGACTTATGATTTTTTTGAACAGATTTTTTTATTCGCACATGTGCTCCAAAATACATTTTACAGTTCGCACACATCTATTTTTAGTCTGTCAAGCCCTGTGTTGTTTACATGGAGATGGTAAAGGCATCGTTTTCAAAACCTTGCACTTTGAAACCCATTTTCAAAAGCTCGGGTTTCCAGGCCCCCAAAACGCAGTTGTTGTGAAAATGAACAGCCAAAACGTATTAAAAAGTTTTCCGTTTTCAGTTGAAAACAATGTTGTGTAAACATACCCCAAGTTTTTGAAAACAATTACGATAATTGTCTCAGTGTAAACTACAAAAACGTGAAACGGGGACGTCATGCGCATGCGTACATGTTCGTAGTGTTTCTTTACAAAATACCACGTCCACCTTTATTTGAATATACTTTTCACCTTTAGTCCAGGGAATGAAGATGTGCTTGGTCCATAACCTTGAAATCCACATAGAACTGATAAACTCAAACATTTCATTCTCTGCTGTAAAACCTTATAAATAAATTAGTTTAGTTTTTGTTAATACATTTAGCGATCAATACTTATATGTAATAGAAACCAATACAAACCCCTAATAAATTTTACATTTTGAAATTTTACATTTTTTTGCCCAACCCTAACCCTAACCCCACCCTAACCCTATCTCCGCAACGCTTTATCGTATTCAGACCAAACTTGGTCCATGACATCACAAGCATGACCTGAGGCTACATGCTGCGTCTCGGCACAGCACCACCTACTGGTCCGGAGATGCGAAAAATTGTTATTTTTGCTTATAACTTCTGAACGGTTTGTCCAAAAATCATAAAACTGGTCTCGTTAGATTCAGGCCATCATGCCGAGTCGACTGATATCCAATTTTTGTCATATCGGCCATTTTGAATTTTGCACCAAAATGCTGTATTTTAAGAACGCATTGGTACGAAACTCGTTATGGGTCATCAGCACGATGCCCTGAAGGAGCCTGAGAAGTTTCGAACCAGCGCCACCTAGTGGTAAAATTAAATATTCAAATGCTTATAACTCTGGCTGTGGTTGACTGATTTTCACGGGAGTCCTTGCCGAGTCCAACGATACCAAACATGGCAGTTTTCGCCTTATGGTTTGTGCAACGTTGTGATTTAGAGCTTAAAAAACATTTGCGAATATCTTCGAAACCGTTAGTCCGATCGAGACGAAACCAGCGTAGGAAACACGGAATACAAATTGATTAAATATTTGTTTTAGCCCATATGTCAAATTTTTGATAGGAAGTGGCAAAAAAATCAAAACAAAGTCATCCATGGGTCATTTTTTATGTTGTTATTGATATAAATAACAATTAAATTGTAGAGCTCTGTAATTAAAAATGAATGGAAGTCAATGGAGACATATGACTAGTAAAAATTCATTTGTAGAGCTCTCTAATTGGAATTGTTACTAGTAAGAATTCAATTGTAAGAATTCAATTAGAGAGCTCTACTAGTAAAAATGCAATTACGACGAGTAACGCTGGGAACAATTTAAGCTAAAACGGCTTGCCATAACAGTACGGTTTCGGGAAACAGTTTTAGCTTAAATTGTTCCCAGCGTTACTCGTCGTAATTGCATTTTTACTAGTAAGAATTCAATTAGAGAGCTCCACAATTCAATTCTTACTAGTAACTATTACAATTAGAGAGCTCTGCATTTGCATTCTTACTAGTAACAATTAAATTAGAGAGCTCTGTAATTGATTTAGATTACAGACGAGTAACGCTGGGAACAATTTAAGCTGAAACGGCTTGCCATAGATTTCTTCAACGATGCATCGTACTATGGTAGTTAAGCAGTGAGTTACGTCGTTGTACGGGAAACGCACCCCAGCCCCACTCTCCCCTACGCCAGCTGACCTGTAAATGCGAAAAAACTATTTCCATTGCAGTTTTGCGAAAATGTCCTTTTTCGAATTGCCTGAAAAACCACCTCATGCGAGCGTAAAAACGTTTTTGTGATTATATGTGAGTTTTTGCGAAATTGACGCGTTTCTATTGGGCGTATTTTCAATTCGCAATTTCAATTTGCGCAATTTGAAGGGTAATGGAAAAAAATTACGTGTGGTTGTCCTGGAGGATATCCAATTTGCAAAAAATGTGGATGCAAAGTGGCTGCAAAAGGAGGAAATACATAGAACATGTTCGAGAACACCATCCCTCTTTGCAGATAAAGGTATGTTTATAAATTAAGGCCGAATTATTTCTGTGATTCAGAGGGAATCCCGGAATCCAGTCATGAACATTGAATTTACAGTATAACGCAGATGTCATGTAAAACACGCAAACTGATGGATTAATGAATAAATCGAAAGTAGAGTTGTATCAAATCGCGACATGGTCTGTGAATATTAAAGCGCAAAACACTATTGCTACATAAATATATGATCTGCTTGTTCTGTCTCTGTGTGAATGAACAGTGCCGTTTCGTTTACTACATACTCAAGTACGCGTGATGCTCATGGTGTTTTTAATGTCTCACAAACCATATTTGGACATGAACACATGAACATTTCCAGAGCTGATCATCATTTTATTTGAATAAAAACCATTGTCAAATACAATCTGAAACAGGTCTTAACTACAACCCGTCAAAATAAAAGTTTGGTTTAACTAGAAGAAATTATGACAGAAATATATTATTATTGTAGGCCTACAATAACAACAATAATAATAATACATAATTTAAGAATATATATTTTTAATCCATGGTTTAATTTAGTAAATCTCTGTTTTGCAGCACTTTGCCAAAAAATTAAAGGATAAAAGTTTGTTACATTTGATTTGATTACCACCGTTTTTGATAATATATTTGTATTAAATCATAAAAAGAAAAATTTCATAGGACTCTATTATTCTTAAACATTTTAATAAATTAATGATAAAAATAAGTTGTTAATCTAATTCATGATCATTTATTGAATTTAGTTGATTAGACATGTTTTATTGAAATTTTAATAAACAAAACAAACACATGGTTTCAAGTTTGTTATAATAAAGCATTTGTTCAACCAAAAAAACCTGTTTTCATTCATTTAACGGCCATTTTAACTGATGATAATAATAACCATAATTTATTAATAGTTTATTTATTAAATAATTGTTTAATACTGTGATGCTGTGAAACTCTGATGTTTTCTGAGATGGTTATCATATCGTGAAAATCTCATTCTATCACAACCCCACACGGGAGAGTCCCCGACCCCCGCTGTTAAAAAAAAGTAGGCCTAACTCAGTAACTTTTACTCTGAGTACATTTTAAATTAACTACTTTTTACTTTTACTTGAGTAGATTTTTAGACCGGTAATTTTACTCGTCATTAAGTAAAATTTAATTGAAGTAATAGTACTTTTACTTGAGTAGAATATTTTATTACTCTTTCCACCTCTGCTGACCAGCAGGGGTCACCAGCCCGTGGCGTTTTAAACGCTTCGAAACAGTGAATCGTTTTGCGAAGCAATTGGTTCAATTGATTCAAAGCTTTGAAAAGCTTCATTTCTCTCATCACTACTTGTATCATTACCCAGGTGCCCTTAATATACAATGTAAGAGCGCCACCCAATGGACAAATATATGGTAACACTTTATAATAACGTCCAGTTATAAGTCACTTATTAGTTAATGATGATTAGAAACTAATCATTTACAAAACAGACTATACATTTATACCACTACTTAATAAGTGGTATGCTAACAATTTATAAATGATTAATAAGTAATATGCTAACAATTTATAAATGTTTTGTTAATTCAGTTATAAGTCATTTATAAATTATTAGTTAGTGACGAATTAATCATTTACAAAACATGACTATATGTTCATAAATGATTAATAAGTGATAAGCTAACATTGTATAAATGTTTTGTTAATTCAGTCATAAGTCATTTATAAATTGTTAGTTAATGATGAACTAATCATTTACAAAACATAACTATATTTTTTATAACTTATTAATAAGTGGTATGCTAACGATTTACAAATGTGCTGTAAGTTATCTTAAAAGAATTGTAAATCATGAAATAAATCAAAACAGATCAATAGTAGATGTTTGATGAGTTATTAGTTGATACATTATTTATAACTTATAAATCACTGAAATATTTATGTCAAAATTGTTTTAGTATCATCTCAATAAACAATGGTTAATCTTGAACAAATTATGATGAACAAACCATTAGTAAATGATCAGTATATAATTTATTGATTTATCTTTAAGTTGTAAGCTGGTCTGTGTTCAAAAGCACAAACATGCAGGATGCTAAAACAGTATTTTTAAGAAGAGTAATTTATTTGTTTTCAAGGGGATAAACATTTATAAATGACTTACTGTCAGGGGATTGCAGTGGGTTATGATAAATCCTTTCACTCATCAGCACAGACTTAGGTTACGCGTGGGATCTAGTGATAATGTGAACCGGTTTCACCTTCCACTGAAGCTCACATCAGGTGCTTCACAGCGGTTAAAGGGAGGGGGGCAATGATTTTGTCTGAGCTATGAATTTTTTTTTTAAATAATATAATTCATATTTTCTCATTTTATTTGTCTTATCTTATCCTTTTCGTGTAGAATGAGCAAAGCTGATTTGTTTTTAGGATGACAAAACATTTTAAAAGTTAAATTTTTAGGCTGATAATTTTTTTAGGCTGCTCTACCTCAGTGGTCTAACAGCACTCGTCAATGTCAAAATGATCGAGATGGCCAATCAAATCAAAGAAGGCCGGTCTTACTGTCATACTGTCACTGTCACACACTCGAGAGTTCGTGGAAAGATGTAAGTAGATGCAAGTCTTAGACAACTGTTTTATGATATAAATTTACAGCTACCGACAGTAATAGACTATCTAGTGATGCAAACTACTCAACTTTTTTTGAAATTTCGCCGTTTTGAATTGAAAAAATGCGATGACGAGACAAAAAAAAGTTTGCATTTTCTACATATTAGATATACAAATAAGAGTGAATTTGCAAACTACTCAACTTTTTATCACATTTTAAAATAAAATATTATTTGCGAATAGTTTAAATTGATTACTTCATTAGTGTCACGGTTTTGGGTTTTGTTTGTGTTCATGTCTTTGTATTTATGCTCCTTGTCCTGTTCCTGGTTTTGTCATGTGTTCTTGTTTGTCATGTGATCCTGCCATGTGCTCCATTGTCATGTGATTCCCTTGTTCTCATGTGTTATGTTCTCATTAGTTGTTTTTGTCATGTGTTCATCAGTTCTGTTTTGTCATTGGTTCATTGTTTGATTGTTCACCCGTGTGTCTTGTTTAGTCATTAGTACTTGTGTATTTAAGCCCTCATGTTTGCCATGCGTCTTTGTCTACTATTGTCCATGTAACCTCTGTTGGTGAGTTTTGTTTCTGTTCAAGTTTAGTTCATGTAGTGTCAAGTTAAGCTTTGTCAAGTCTTTTGTTTATTTTGTATCTGTTCACGTGCTCAATAAAACTGCACTTGGGTTCAACTACGCTCACCTTCAGTGGAATCCGTTACAATTAGCCTACTACAATTAAACCTAAAACTTATTTTACCATTCGTATTTATTTATTCCCTTAAATCCCTTTTAATCCTTTAATTATTCAATTCCTTTATTATTATTATTATTATTATTATTATTTATAATAATATAAATTATACCCCAAGGTGGCCCCCCAAGCACAAAAGTGAAACTCCGCCTATGGTTATAGATGTGTAAACACACAAATAAATCATTTGCAAAGCTTTCTGCATCCCCTAATCTAAAATATAAACTATTCATCACTTGTAAATGTGTTACATATCATTTGTAGATCTTTCTTACCTTTCTTACATTGCGTGTATGTGTAAGTCATTTACAACACTTTCTGCATCCCCTAATCTAAAATGTAAACTATTCATCACTTATATATACCGATATACGGTATAGCGTAATACTTATTAATAAATTATGAATGTATTAACTAATAAGTTATAAATGACTCATAACTGAATTAACAAAACATTCATAAAATGTTAGCATATCACTTATTAATCATTTATGAATGTATAGTCAAGTTTTGTAAATGATTAGTTCATCATTAACTAATAACTTATAAGTGACTTATAACTGAACGTTATTATAAAGTGTTACCCAATATATAATTGCATTACAATGGCTCCTACACTCTGGCCCTATAATTGCTTATGGCAGGAGGACATAAACAATTACACAGAATCTACATAAAGGAGCCATAACAATTAAAGCAACATATACAGACTTTCGGTCATAAATTCATGATATTGTTACACTTGTAATCACAAAACCACTTTCACCTCAATCATTTACCTCTAATAAAAGACAAAGCTTTTTAACAGGTCGTTCTAGAACACTATTTTTGGTTTTAATCTTTACTGTACGTACTAAACTTTTATTATCTAGCAAAGTTTCATTACTACTTGATCAAATAGTAATTTCAGCTTCAAGGAGATTTTCAATGACAAAACCATTTAGGGCCTTCCCTGAATTACTTTAAACAGCTTCATGTGTGTCTATTGTAGATATAGTAGCTTTGCAATTGTTTCCAATGCTAGTAGTTCCTTCCTTTTGAAACTTTCCTTCCTTTCCTGATCTGCATTTTCCAGACACACACCCTCTTGAGTCTTGTCCTCAGCCTTGACATTACTTTGATATTCCTGGCTTGATTCTTGTGTATTTTCCTTTAACAAGCAAAATTCTCATTTGGTTGATCTAAAAAGTTTCTTAAAAGAGCATCTAATGATGCTTCAAAGTCCGTTTCATCAGAATCAAATGATTCTCCTTCATCTTCCTTCTCCTCATCTTCTTATTTGAACTTTTGAACAACCATATTTGACTTTACCAGAATGTATTCAACTTCAGCCAGTTCCCCTTGTGTCTAAACCTCTTCCTGATCCATTTCTGCTCCAATATGGTCTTGAATTTGAGTTTTCATTGGAAAAAGATTGTCTTCTGCAGTTTGCTTTGACACATAGCCAGCGACACTTGTAGAAGACACAACTTCCCGATTCAAATTTACATCAGTCCACCATAGTAACCGAAGAAAATCCACATCCTCTCTGGACATCTCCTTTTTATCCACAGAGGTTTCACTGACGTTCTGATTATGCTGATTTTGGAGCTATTCCTCAAGCCGTCCAATAAAGATCCTGTTGACAGTAACAGAAGGTGTGCCAGTATCATTCCATTCTTCTGAGTATATACTTAAGGAAGCAGAAAGCAGTGCGCAGAAAAATTGTAATCCTTTTACCTCTAATATTCAGTTCATTCATCAGCTGCTCTGAGCAAAATGTAGCTGAACTCCCAGGATCCAGAAAAGCATACGTTTGAATCAGTTTGCCTCCTTTGGCTGAAATTACTTGCACTGGAATGATTGACAGTAGGCATTTTTCATTACCACCCCCTGTATGACACTAGGCTATTCCTTTGTCCCTTCTCCTCCACAACTGGCTTGCGATGTATATGAAGGATGTGTCTGACTACAAATTCACACACAAGGCAGTTGTCTCACTCCATAAGCCGGGTTCACACTGTATGGTTTTGGCCACAATTTTGAGACAAATTTTAAAATTCCTAAAAGATTCCTTTGATCCTAGGGTAAAATCTGTAGTCTTTGGTCGTTAGTTTGACATGTTCACCGACAGCCGATTAATGACGTTGCGATCAAATTTTACCTCCGACGAAATTCTGTCAGTCAGAAGATTTGGTGCATAGTCCTGCAGTGTGACTTCTCCTACGACAACCATCAAATTGTCTTTGTTTTTCAAGACAATCCATGACCAAAATTAACGTTAGAGATTTCTTTGTTTGCCACCATTTTAGTCCTGCGTGTAATGCAGCTCAGAGTCACCTGTCATGAAGTCCACTGAAGGCGAGTTGCAGTTGAACCCATGTGCAGTTTATTAAACAAAATATGTGAACAAAACAAAAAAGGACTTAGCTTCACTTGACTATGACCATAAAACAGAACACTCACCAACAGCAGTAACAGGGAACAAAGCTAGACAAGATACAATGGTAACATGAGGGCTATTTATAGAGGGCATGCACGTGACTGTAAAAAAAATATGGACGTAGTGTCCGTGACGTCACCCGTAGGTTTCAGAAGAGCATTTTTGAATCCCAAAAGTGTGCGGAGCCGGCCGCCAATCAAGTGGCCACGCCTTTAATTATGCAAAACTTTAAGGCTTAATATAATTTAAACCGATGAGTTATAAAAATTTTTACCCCCTTCACAGTTGTCATGAAGGGCAAAATGAGCTATATAGACCAAAACCAATTTTTGTACCAGGCTGTAAACACATTTTTTTATGCTGTAAAGTTGGGCATTTTAACTTGGGGGATATATGGAATTGACTCCCTTTTGGAGCCTGTCTCTAGCGGCCATCTCACAGAATCCACTCGGAATCCACTCACCGCTCGAGTTTTTGTCCAATGCTGAGTTCTGCATGCACATAAATCCTCTCTAACAAAGTGCAGACATTATGGAAATAAGATTCATTGTGTAGTCACATTCATTGTGTAGTTAGTGATTATAAAGGAGCGCTCTTTGCGCACTGTCTAGGCGATATAAAAAAAAATTATTAATAGGCTTATAATATATTCAGAAGTTGAATAAAACTTTTGTTTTCCATTCTTGACAATCGGCCACATATGAATAATGAAACACACATTAGCATGATCCTGTACAGTCTTGCACGTTCAAAAAAGGTGTGCTTCCCCATTACCAATTATACACCTCTTGTCTCATTACCCAGGTGCCCTTAATATACAATATCAGAGCACTATATATAATTGCATTTAAATGGCCCCTACAGATGACTTCCGCTTCGGAGAACCCCGGAAATGTGAAAAGGTTCCGAACAGCTCAAACCAATCTGCTTGTTAAGTCTGACATCACACTGTTACAAACAGGCAGACACGGAGAACAGGTGATGGTAAAATGACAGAGTTTGAGATACCAGTTCGTGAGCGGGGCAGGTGAGTGGATGGTGAGAGAGTCAGATGAATAATGAAGATGACTGGATAATACTATACTTTTTGGTTTCAGATGGCGTTGGAGATTGGAATGCTGGATCGAAGGAAACGCTGGAGACGGGAGACAAGACGAGGAGACACACTGGAGACTTGAAGACACGATGGAGAACAGCTAAGTATCGAAGGAGAGTCCTTGAGGTAAGCATAAGCGTGGCTATGTGCAAACGAGAACGGACGGTGACTGAATGTGAACGTGGTGCTTAAATGGTGGCAGTGATGATGGGATGCAGGTGCGTGTGATCAGTATTCAAGAGAGGGCGTGCGCTGTGATTGGGATAGGGTGGAGCCTGGCGTGCTTGTAACATTACCCCCTCCCCCGGCCCGCTCCTGAGGGCCGAGGACCCCAACGTTGTGGTGGTCGGCTTCTGCTTCGCAGCGCCGGTCTGTCAGGGTGAGAGGCATGGAAAGTGTCAAGCAGGTTAGGGTCAAGTATGTCGTTTCTGGGTACCCATGAGCGTTCTTCGGGACCGTAGCCCTCCCAGTCCACCAAGTACTCCAGGATACCACCACGACGCCGGGAGTCCAGGATTTCTTGGACTTGATAGGCCGCGCCGTCCTCCAGGATGAGAGGCTCTGGGGAAACAGAAACAGAAGGGTGGTGAGGTTTGAGTAAAGACACATGGAAAGTGGGGTGAATGCGGTACTGAGGTGGCAACTGGAGCTTGTAGGTGACTGGGTTGATCTGCTGGATGATGGGGAAGGGGCCAACGAATCTGGGACTCAACTTCCTGCACGGCAGACGCAGTCTGATGTCCCGGGTTGACAGCCAGACCTTCTGCCCGATCTGGTACGAAGGAGTCTTGGAGCGGCGAATGTCGGCTGTCATCCTGCATCTGCGAAGAGCACGTTGAAGTTGATGATGTGATGATGCACGGATCCACTCTCCCGGAACCAGTAGTCGACCGCTGGTACGTCCGATGGTTCTCCCGACCAGGGAAACAGAGGGGGTTGGTAGTCGAGTATGCACTGGAATGGAGTGAGTCCGGTGGAAGGTTGGCACAGGGAGTTTTGTGCGTACTCGGCCCAACCCAGGAACTGGTTCCAGGAGTCCTGGTGGCCGTGACAGAAGGTACGAAGGAAGCGGCCGATCTCCTGGATCTTCCGCTCCGTCTGCCCGTTCGACTGAGGATGGTATCCCGAGGAGAGGCTGACGGTCACACCTAGGAGGGTGAAGAAGGCCTTCCACACCCTGCAGACGAACTGGGGCCCTCTGTCCGACACAATGTCTTCGGGCATGCCGTAGTAACGGAAGATGTGGTTAAACATTAACTCAGCAGTTTCCATAGCAGTGGGTAATAACTTTAAGGGAAGCAGACGGCAGGACTTAGAGAATCTGTCGATTACAACGAAGATGCAGGTACAGTCATCTGAGACAGGGAGGTCGGTGATGAAGTCCTCACCTAGGTGTGACCAGGGTCGGTTAGGAACGGGCAGAGGGTGGAGCTTACCGGAGGGGAGATGACGCATTCCTTACATCCCTGCACGTACCTTCTGACATCGGATGCCATGCATGGCCACCAGAAGTGCTGTTTAAGCAGCGAGAGGGTTTCATTGACCCCAAGGTGGCCAGTGCCCAGAGACGTGTGGGAGGAGTGAATGAGAGGAGTGCGCCGTGTGCTGGTGACATACTGCAAGCCTGGTGGGCAACCCGGCGGGGGATTGGTGGAACGAACACTTTTCGGCTTTCAGGAACAGTTGGAAGCTCCTCAGGCATTGCAGGGCCTCCGCAACGTGGTGGCGATGTTCGGCCATGCTTCGGGAGTAAATCAGGATGTCATCAATATAGACCAGCACGAACTTATGGAGAAACTCCCGGAGCACCTCATGGATGAAATCCTGGAATACGGAGGGGGCGTTGGCCAATCCATACGGCATAACAAGATATTCATAGTGGCCAGTAGGGGTCACAAAGGCGGTCTTCCACTCGTCCCCCTCACGTATCCGGATGAGGTTGTACGCGCTGCAGAGGTCCAACTTGGTGAACACAGTGGCACCACGGAGATGTTCCAGTGCAGCCGGGACGAGAGGAAGAGGATAACGGAACTTGACTGTAATTTTGTTGAGGGCACGATAGTCTATGCAGGGCCTCAAGCCTCCGTCCTTCTTTGCCACGAAGAAGAAGCTCAAGGCAGCAGGGGAAGTAGACAGGCAGATGTAACCTTGCTCTAGTGCCTCTTTGATGTATTTCTCCATGGCCTTGTCCTCGGGAAGTGACAGGGGGTAAATCTTCCCACGAGGCACTGACTCACCCAGCAGCAGATCGATGGCGCAGTCCCATGGCCGGTGTGGAGGCAGCTTGGAGGCTCATTTGGGGCAGAAACGTCGCTGAAGGGGGCGTAACAAGGAGGGACGTCCACCGAACGTTTCTCTACTGGATTCTCGATGGACGTGGCGCAGACAGGCGGGTCTTGAGAACACGGAGGAGGGAGGACTGGAAGTGCAGAGAAACAGTTCGGGAAGCAGCTGTCGCCCCACTTCAGGACTTCTCCTGTCTTCCAAGAGATGACGGGATTGTGCTGCTCCAACCATGGGCGCCCTAAAATGATGTCAGCGGTGGATTCCTCCAGAACCAGAAATTGTTGATGTTCCACGTGAAGAAGACCCACTTGAATTCGTATCGGACCCACGAAGGAGCAGACTCGTCGTCGACTGAGAGGTTTTCCCGTTATCGAGTGGATTTGGTTGATGGACGGGGAGGCTGTCGTCCGGAGCTTGAGCTGACGGCAGAGGGTGCCCGAGATGAAGTTGCCGGCTGACCCAGAGTCGAGGAGAGCGGTAACTGGAAGAGACACACCGGCAGCAGTAATGTTTACAATCGTGGTGAGTGGTTGCATCTTAGTAAGAGAAGGGATGATGGCACTCATCATTGGACGAGGTGGACGAATGGCGCATTCAGTGATGAAATGCCCAGGGGATCCACAGTACAAACACAGATTCTGGGTCAGCCGCCTCTGCCATTCAGCCATGGATAAACGGGAATTCTCTACTTGCATGGGTTCGTGGGCTGGTTCTGGAGGGCTGACAGATTCTGGTCGGCGGAGGGATGGTGAAAACAACAGCTGGCCCTGGTGTTCTTCAATACACGACTGCATACGAGTGGCGAAGCGAATGGAAAGTTGGATGAAACGTTCTAGCCCGATGGTATCCTCATATGCAGCTAGATGCAACCGCACCCGAGGATCCAAACCCTGTCGGTAGGTCGTCAACAGGGATTGTTCGTTCCATCCACTGGCAGCAGCGAGTGTTCTAAACTGGAGGGCATACGCTGAATCCCAGGATGGCTTTCCGAAAACTTCTTTGAAATGGGAGGTGAAACTGGAGAGAGATCGGGTGATCGGATTGCTCTGGGACCAGAGAGTTTCTGGCCAACGAAGCGCTTTGCCAGTTAACTGAGAGATATTGAAAGCTACCTTAGCGCAGTCATCAGGGTACAGGTGCAATTGCATCTTCAGGACCAGTGAGCATTGTAGGAGAAATCCGTTGCAATCTTCCGCCGAACCAGAGAAGGGCGCCGGTTTGGCCATGGGACTGGCGTATACCGGTGGCGAAGAAGCGGTGGCGTTGTTTCCAGAAGTGCTCGCTGGTGAAGGTGCAGGCGGGTTGGTGGTGAGAGCTCGACGGAGAGCGTCAATGAGCTCTTGGAAGGGATCCGGGATGCTCTGCGGTGTGGTCCGGTCTTCTGTTACAAACAGGCAGACACGGAGAACAGGTGATGGTAAAATGACAGAGTTTATTGAGATACCAGTTCGTGAGCGGGGCAGGTGAGTGGATGGTGAGAGAGTCAGATGAATAATGTAGATGACTGGATAATACTATACTTCTTGGTTTCAGATGGCATTGGAGATTGGAATGCTGGATCGAAGGAGACGCTGGAGACTGGAGACAAGACGAGGAGACACACTGGAGACTTGAAGACACGATGGAGAACAGGTAAGTATCGAAGGAGAGTCCTTGAGGTAAGCATAAGCGTGACTATGTGCAAACGAGACCGGACTGTGACTGAATGTGAGCGTGGTGCTTAAATGCTGGCAGTGATTGCAGTGATGATGGGATGCAGGTGCGTGTGATCAGTATTCAGGAGAGGGGGCGTGCGCTGTGATTGGGATAGGGTGGAGCCTGGCGTGCTTGTAACACACACGTCACCTTTTCTGGTGTTACAATTTGTAGACTGGAGCAGGGATCATAGAATATATTCATAGATTCCTCATTAGCATATACATAAGTCGTCTGCCATATTGGAACGGTCAAAGCCGGTCCGTAAACACTGAAGAGAAGGTTGACTGTGCATCTGCAAACGTAGTTATACACATATATATCTATGTCTGCAATAGACTTCAGCAGATGATTTTCATAGGATTTAGCTTATCGTTAATGTTGGATTAGACGAAGGTGTTAGCTAACACTACATTGAAAAGTTACCATAGTTTAAAAACCTGTAATATTGAGTTAATACCTATAAAAACATACCAACACATTCCCACCTGTGAATTGTTATCCCATTTTTTAGGAATTTAAATTTCGGTAGTTTTACAACCAGACGCTGCACAATACTTGGAGAAAACACATTGATTTTTACTGTGAGTGACGACAGCATCTGAAATTAAAAGTTGACTGTAAGGCCCGCCCAGTCGCCCCAACGGCGGCTTCTGATAAGCGATAACTGATAAAAGTAAAATTCCAATTTACTTTTATCTGACTCCATTTTATCATGACCTTGAATTTAGGTTAGAATGCCGATTGGTTATTTGGTCATTTGTATAATAATATAACTACACATTTGATTATTCTATTTAACTCTTTACTCTTATTGAACTCGTTCATTTGGTTCTCAGAGTCGCACAGGGTCCTCGCACCGGCCGTTCATTATGCGGGCCCACGATCACAAACTTGCCAGTCTTGGTCACTAAACAGAGGTAATTGACTATACTGTTTAGAGTGTTGCTCTCATGCTTGCTTTCTCTAAAAGTATTTTATTTAGTCCCCATAGATCTGTATACACTTGAATTAAAATAACATTATCTCTAATCAGAGGTCATGACCACTACTACAGATATAATTTGACCAAACTTTACTCTTCTGATAGTAGCTTTGGTTTGATCATGCCATGGTTTCCCACATACACTTAGCTAGAGTAACATTACCTTAAACAGAGGTAAGGCTCACTCTATTTAGGTTGGTCAATCAACATTATTGTTGTCCTAAATGGAAATTCCCTTTTTAGCCTTTACAGTCTAAGTACACTTGAACTAGTGCCAAGAGTTAGCCGGAGCTTGGGACTTTCGGTTTGGGCGATGATGGCGTAGGTCACAAACTGGGAGAGCTCTGTTGAAATCCTTCCTAAATTCGACTATTATACGCTTTATTATTACAGTTAACTTGAGCAAGCCTGTGTGAAAGTGTAGTATTAAATATGGGGAAACCGTCCAAAAAGCAAAACCAACCCACAGAGGGCACATCTGAGGATAGCCACGATGTCGGAATGCAGGCTAATCAAAATGAGCCGCATGCTGCTAACAACGCGCCGCTAACCCTGGCAGACATGGAGAAACTCCTCAACTCAATGGAGGACCGCATTATAACCAAATTGTCTGTTCAACTCTCTGCTGACCGAGCAACGATTGATAGGCACGACCAGACCATCCAACACATGGAAACGTCACTTAACGGCATGGAATCCAGACTACTGACCCTCGAGGCAACCTGCACGACCCTGTCTAGAGAAACGAGGCCCTCAAACTTAAGACAGACGATCTTGAAAATAGGTCGAGGCACAATAATATCCGTGTAACCGGCTTACCTGAAAAAATTGAGGGATCGCATCCAACGGCTTTCATGGAGGTATTCTTGGCAGAAACCTTTGGCGCAGAGGCTTTTTCTTCTGTCCTCCATCCGTTGACAGGGCGCATAGAGTAGCCATTTCTCGCAGGAAACAGGATGACCCGCCGTGCCCGTTCATTGCACGGATCCACTGTTACCAGGACAAAGAGCGCATCCTGAAACTGGCCAGAGAGTCTGGGCCCCTCTCCTTTCGCAGCTCTGAGATACACATCTACCCCGACTACAGCGCGGAGGTTTCCAAGAAAAGAGCAGCGTACTACACAGTGAAGTCGCAGCTGAGAAACGCTGGATTCGGATATCGGATGTTTTTTCCTGCCAAGCTTCAAGTCATCGACAAAAAAGGTCAGAAATTAACTTTCGCCTCCCCTGAAGAAGTTTCAGCCTTTCTTCAAAACAACCGGCCAGGTATTCCTCCTACTCCCTCTACTTCATTACACATTAATTTTGACGCCGTTATAACTACTCCGAGTCGAGAGCAGACATCCTTATGCTGGAGAGCTTTGTGTTTTCATCGCCCCGCGTTGCTTAAGTCTGAAGTCAGCCATTCTCCGATTTACATGATGGGCCACTGAGGTGGACACGCTTCCTTGCAGCCTTGCTCTCGCTCGAGTATGACCCATTACATGTGTGCTTGCGCGCATGCACGCACACGCAGACACAAACACTAGCCCAAGGAGCACTGGCATACGGAAATGAAGGATCCTGGACGGTACCCTGTGCTCCTGTAACATTTCTCTCCAAATGCTACAGCTGCTCTGTCTATTACACATAAATATACACATATGTTGAGGGCTACAGCTTTCAGTTGTTCCAATTGCTTATATTTGACACATAGTGTCTTTGCGTAAGCAACATGTTAAAATATGTAATAGTCTTAATTGTTTTGTTCCTTTGTAAAACAGAGTTCTAGTGTAAGTTTGGTGTTCTCTAAGCTAGTAGCTTTGAGTTCTTCTCGTGATCCCTGTCCCCTTCCAGATGCCTTTTTCTCCCTTTTCCTTTTTTTTTTTCTTTCTTCCTCCCCCTCCATTCCCTGCCTATGCCGCTGCACTCTATTTACACCCCCATAATTTAGTGAATGATGACATCTAAAACTAGTTACAACCAAAACCAGCCCATTCACTTTGTCTCTCTAAATACCAAGGGGATGAATACCTGGATGAAAAGGCAAAAAATAACATCTTACCTACAACAATTAAAATCAGACATAGCCTTTCTGCAGGAAACCCATCTTAAGAATGACCATGTCAATTATCTTAAAAGAGGCTGGGTTGGACAAGTGTTCCACTCCAAGTTTAACTTTAAGGCCAGAGGGACAGCAATCCTCGTACATAAGGACATTCCCTTTCAAGCTGAAGAAGTGATTGCTGATAAAAATGGGAGATTTGTCATTGTAGCAGGTCGACTATTCACCAATCTTGTCATTTTGATCAACGTGTACGCTCCAAACTATAATGATTACAACTTTTTTAACAAACTATTCTCTGCTATCCCCTGTGACAATAACTATAAGTTAATAATAGGGGGAGACTTTAACTGCGTACTCAACACAGTGCTAGACAGATCATCAAACAAGGTCCAACCCCTCACTAAATCTGCGAAAGTTGTCAATGATTTTATAGCTCATAATGGTGTCTCGGACATTTGGAGATTTAAATTTAATAATCAAAAAGTATTTTCCTTCTTCTCTAATGTCCATCACACCTACACTCGCATCGACTACTTTCTTTTAGATGATAGACTGCTAGGATATGTTAGCTCTTGCTCCTATCATTGTATTACGATCTCAGATCATGGTGCTGTTTCATTTCACATAGCCCTACCTAACTGTCTTAGGCCATCCCGCAATTGGAGGCTTAACCCCCTCCTCATTGCTGACAAACAATTTGTAAATCACGTTTCCTCCCAAATTAACTTTTTTATTGAAACTAACACCTCCCCAGAAGTTTCCCAGTCAACCTTTTGGGAAACTCTCAAGGCCTATTTACGAGGGCAAATAATTGAATACTCTTCCAGGACAAAAAAAGCAAGAGACTCAAAGTTCAAGGATATCTCGTGAGCTATTGCAGAGATTGATAATCAATATTCCTCCTCTCCATCCCCAACACTTTTCAAAGAGAGACTCTTACAGACAGAATATGACTTACTCTCCACAGATAAGGCCACTTATTTACTCACTAAAGTGAGATCTAAATTTTACGAATTAGGGGATAAAGCTGGCAGGCTACTTGCCCAACAAGCTCGCCAAGCCCAATCATCTCGCCTTATTCCCAAAATTTATAGTCAATCAGAGGAGATCGTAACAGACTACCTGGAAATTAACAACACCTTCAAACAATACTACAGTAAATTATACAGCTCTGAATGTGATGGTAACCCCTCACAGCCCAATCAATTCCTTGATAACCTTCACTTTCCTTCTATTCCAGCTGAACAAAAACCATTATTGGAGGGTGCGATCTCCAAGACAGAGATTCTAAAAGCTATCAATTCTTTGAAAGGCAACATGACGCCTGGTCCGGATGGGTATTCCTCCGAATTTTACAAAAAATTTTCACCTATGCTATGCCCTCTGCTCCAAGCCATGTTTAATGAATCTCTGTCATCAGGGCAGCTCCAAAAGGGGGAAAGATCCACTTCAGTGCTCCTCCTATCGCCCAATCTTTCTGCTGAACGTGGATTATAAAATTCTATCCAAAGTTCTGGCGGCTAGATTGGAGACAGTTACCCCACAAATTATCGCACCAGACCAAACTGGCTTCATCCTAAATAGGCACTCTAGTTCAAATTTTAGAAGACTCCTCAATATTGTTTATTCCCCCCATCCCGCTCCCCGGAAATGGTTATATCCCTTGACGCTGAAAAAGCGTTCAATCGGGTTGAATGGCAATATCTGTTTGCAACCTTAAGGAAATTCGGATTTGGAGACTTCTTCATCTCCTGGATAAAACTCCTCTACTCTCACCCTACTGCCACAGTAATTACTAATGGACAGCAATCAGAGTACTTCTCTCTAGGCAGAGGCACACGTCAAGGCTGCAGTCTGTCCGAAAAAGCGAGATGTTCCCTCTTAATCAGGCAGCCACTTTAATATCGGCATCACGTTTCCCGTTTAGAATTGTCAATAAGGGCTTTAAATATCTCGGGGTAGAGATTACTCCTGCTTTTTTCTCCCTCTTCACTAAGAATTTTAACATCTTGTTTGAAGAATGTAAAAAAGACATGGCTAGATGGATGAATCTCCCGCTATCCCTAGCAGGACGAATTAACCTTATCAACATGATCATGTTACCAAAATTTCTGTACCTCTTCCAAAATATTCCCATCCTGATTAAAAAATCATTCTTCAATTCATTGGAGAGTAATGTATCCTCTTTTATCTGGAACGGTAAACCGCCCAGAATCAAAAGAAGCGCCCTCCAAAGACCTAAAAAGTTGGCTGGTCTAGCTGTACCCAATTTTATTTACTATTATTGGGCATGTAATATAAATACAATGCTACATTGGTTGGGAGGAGGGGGCCCCAACGGGAATGAGGCCTGGATACGGATGGAGTTTGCCTCTAGCTCATTTGATCTAGGCGCCATACTTTTCATCTGGCTGGATGATGTTGGATGTTCAGGAGGTGAAAGAGCCCTCACACAATGTTCACACAGTGGACTAGGAACTAACAACTGTGATCATGGTGAAGATGCTGGTGTTGTTTGTTCAGGTAAGTCAAATCTTTTGCATCTTGACATTATTTTTGCGAGAAGTGAGCAATAGAAATTACATGAAGCTTCATATATTTCATGATTTTCATCACATCTTAACATGCCATTTTAAATAGGTTAATGTTTATTTTGCAGGTGCCCTGCAGAAGCCCACTCTTTCCCTGATCTCCACACATGCAGTTGTTTCTCCTGGAGAAAACATTCAGTTCAGATGCACAACACCTAAACCAAGATGGAAAGCTAATGCTGAATTCTACCTCTTCATAAACGGACCATCTATATCCTCCCAGAAACATGAGTCTAGTGTGACTTTCAACCTTGTTAATGTAGGCGTCTCTCATCAGGGCAACTACAGGTGTAATTATTCCTACCAAAACGGCACTATAAATTCGCCTTCGAGTAACACTGTTAAAGTCACTGTGGGTGAGTGTGTTTAATCTGGTCTCATTGCCTACATCATATAAATGCATTAGTTGCGTGAAAGTGAATTCATTCTGTATTAATGTCTTATTTTTGTGTTTGTGCTGCTGATTTGTAAATCAACTGTGAATTAAATTTTGATCCTGTGAAGATGCAGTTTTTGAAGCCATTTTTATTTGTTTAAAGCTGCTTGAATTTAATGCTTCATGTATGCTTTTTGTTTTCTAGTGCACTTGCAGCAGCCCAGCATTCCCCGCGTTGCTCCTGCTGGAGGGTTTGACGTGGGGCCCCAGGGGCCAGTGATCACCAGGGGCCACAGTTTCACTATCATCTGTTCCACTGAATCTCAGTATCCTGCAGGCTCCTTCTACCTGTTTAGGGAATCAAATATTACCAGCATTCAGTCAGCTGTCGATCACTCTGCCTCCTTCTCTTTTCCTGAAGCAGATTATTCACACGAGGGAAACTACAGCTGTGTTTATGAAGTCAGTTTGTCCTCACGCACCTTCCGTTCATCTGCCTCTGAACTGCTGGCCATTACTATCACAGGTATTCATGTGTAAGAGTCTAAAAACAAGCTGGACTGCTGGTAATGAAAGTTTAACTCAAAAACATGTGTCTGTCTCAGCCTCCCTGCTTCCTGTCATTGGTGCTTCGGTGTCAGCTGTGCTGCTCTTATTGGCTGTCCTCGTAATCATCCTCCTGGTCAAGAGAAGACAAAAGCAAAGGAATAAGGAAACTCATTTTAAGTGCTCTTATAAAAAAGGTATTGTAGAATTTCATAAAAACTATCAGATGATGTTTTTTTCCATCGACATAATTACTGCATGTCCCTTCATCTCTGCAATGTCTCTAGGTGCATCTAATACGTATGCAGGTGGATCTCATGACAACAAAAATGAAGATGATGATGAGGCTGATTATGAAAATGTACAGTTTGATGAAAACATGGATCATGATGATTCTGAGCAGGACTATATTAATATAGACTCTGACCATTCTGAAGAGGACTATGTCAATGTGGACACGGATGACTTTGAAGAGGACTATGTCACTGTTATGGAGAATAAAAGTGTTGTAGACAAATCTAATGATAACATTTATGAAAGTGATGAATAATGAGTGAGCCCAAAATATTATAATTAATGAGGCTCCAAACAGATGATTTAAAAAAGAACTTTAGAGTGCGATTGAACAGAGAGACAACAGATGACTACAATCTTGCGAAGCTTTTGTGCTAAATATGAGTGATGCTAATACAGTCCATCCATTCTGGGGCTTTAGTATTCATCACAGCCTGCTGCACATGTTCCAACTGATAGGCCTATATTTTGTTTATTGTATCCAGTGATGCAAGTGATTTCCCAGTGATATCAGGCTGTCTTATGATCACATCTAGTAACAGGTGAAAGGGAGCTTAACAGAACATATTTAGTCTCACTGTATCAATGTATTTTTATTAATAAGGATTGTTTTGAAATTAAAATATTAGCAAAAACTCACAGCACTTTTAATGGTAAGCTTAAGATAAGTTAAAAGTTTAAAATAAGATATAAGGAGATACAGTATTGTGGGTATAGGCAGTGGGTCATGGAGGTACTCCAGGTGGGCTGTAAATACTGATTTAAAATCATTGTCAAGGCTTAAAGTTTAATGTTGAAATATAAAGATTGTGATATGGCTACTGATAAAGAAAGTGAATAAAACAGCTTTTTCAAATCTTGTTGTGTCTTGAAAGTTTAGGTTGTGAGCCTACACTAAAGAAACAATTTAGTTTCTGGACACATTTTTGAAACTGATATAAAGTAAAAGTGGATTCTAATTTGTGAAAAACTTTAATATAATAATAATATTAGCGTAATTTAAAAATAAATAAATAATAAAATCCAGTTCCATTTGTCTCATGGACATGCCCAAACACAGAAATCGTGAATATTCATGCATGCACCAACCAGTGAAAATATCTCTTAGGAACTGAATTTACACCTGTTAACTGTTCAGTGTGTGATGTCGTTAAAATTTCTTTCAACTTCTCAGAAATTAGTTTTCCAGAATCAGTAATGACAATTCATGTCATAAGCGGCGAAACGGTAAAGTTTTAAAAATTTTATTTGATTATAAGAAAAAGTAAGTGATGTTCATGAGAGACCACAGGTTTTGTTTCCTTATTTTAGCACCTGAGTAGTTGGTATTTGTCTAAACATGACAAACACTGTATTCGTGATTATAGATATGAAATAGGCCTATGGTTTACAATATGAAGTAGCAGCTGAACATTTCAATTTAAAATGGCCGTGCCCACTCTTACTTTCAAAAGTGGGTGGAAAGAAGAAAAATGTAATAATTTTAGTGGGTCTATATAGCATTGGTCAAATTTTAATTAGTTTAAGACTTTGTTACGTCACTTCAATAAGCCATAAATGACACCTTGAAAAGTAAATGTGCCACGTCACGAATAACTGAGGAACATGAGGAAAAATGCCTTCCCATGTTCATGATACACATTAAAGGGTCTAGCTTTGAATCCTGCATTACCCATCACATTTTCTACTGTTGTAAACACAGCTGACCTGAAGAGAGACCAGCATATGGTAGTATGGAAATGAACACCAGGAGTCATGAACTGAGAATGTTTATTAAAGATAAAGTGTTCTCCACACATCCAAATGACAGAAACTGAGTTCAAAGACTTGAGCACATTTTGCGGTACAGAAAATACATTTCTGTCAGGACCACTATCGTCAAAGATGATTAACAATTAGCATATAGTTTGGATTGGCGGTATGGTTCTGTTCTGGGCAAGGCTAGCCTGGATAAGAGCAGGGAGAGCAGCAATAACCCCCCTAGGGTAAACAGAACAGAACCAACATAATGTATTGCAGATATCGTTAATGTCAATATTAAAATGTACAACATAATTCGGGAATTTAGTTTGATTCAGGGGGAATCAGAATGCCAAATCCTGACTGGACGAGAGGAGGAGCTGGGGATGGAAGAGGGTAAATGAGCTCCGGAGAAACGCAATAGCAGCTGATAGTACTGAAGGAGCTTATATATGTATGCTGTGATAAACATCGTATTCCTATAGGTATACGTGATCAGCTGACAGTCAGCTGATGCGAGCTTGACTAACGTGACCTGCCAGAACTAACGCTATGCATGATTATTTATTTAAAAGCAAATGTAAAATCAGTAAATTTCTAATATTCTAATAGGTTACAGTACCAGATAATTTCAGGATTGTTCCAAACAGAGTTCTGGTCTACTGTTATCTGAATGTTGCGGAGAAATAAAACAGATTATTTGAAATGCTCTGTTCTTTGTTCCTGATAAAGTGATATCAGCCATAAATCCAGAAAAAATCTTCTCATCTGAACATTCCTGGAGTCTTCTGGCATAGATAGTCACATGCCTTCCATAATTCCAAACAAACCCTGCAATTGCACCATTACAAAGAAAAAACATTGTTCCTCCTCCAAGGTTGAATTTTATCAGGACCCACCTAAAACATTAGCTTAATTCATAATCAAATCAGCACAGTAAAATCACTTAAGAACAAACTCAAACTTTATCTAAAATGTAATCAGAAAACATTATTAAAAACAATATTAAACAAAATATCAAATAATAATACTTGTTAAAGAAAATAAAGGGCGTTGCAATCTGTTTCCTTTAATGGCAAATTTTGATATATGTTGTTGTTTGTGATTAGTGACACGCTTCAAACACATCTGCCTATGATGCACTAATGTTGCAAAGAAAATACTTAGAATTTTACTTAACCTCAGGTGCTCTTCGGTCATTTACCGGAATTTTGAATTTCTAAACATCACAGCTTCACCGGAATGATATGAAACTTGGTGACTTTTATGGCATTAGGAATGTGAACACACGAAAAAAATTGAGGGCATGATTTGAGCATGCTAAGTGGTCATAAAAAAAAAATACTCCCACTTGTGCTCTTCGGTCAAAAATGACCGACCATAGGAAATGAATGGGAAATCGACAAAAACACAAAAATTCACCGAATTTTTGTGTGTACAATCTACAAATCGGCCACAATGCTGAAAAAAAGTACCAAGCAGTAAAGGGGTGACACTCTAAAACATCAAGAGTGTGATATTGACACATCCACTCACACACAGAAGCAAACACGCACACTTAAACACACACACCTATGAACCACTGTTCATACCACTGTGTCTGTAATACAGAGCAAAGTTTTAAGAATATGTGAAATCCATTCAATAATTCAGTCATAATGCAGGAAAAGCTCACAAAAGTGAAGGGGTGACACTCTAAAACTTCAAGACTGAAATTCACACACACACACACACACACACGAACTGTGCACTTGGAAGCTCAGGCTTGATCCTCCCTATAGGTGCATTTCACACACTTGTCAAAATGAAAATTGATTCGTCAGTTTCTGTTAGTCCGGCCCAGGATGTAATGGTAAGATTTAAGCGTTTGTGGAATGTGGAGTTGAATTTGAAAATTGTGAAGCAAATCAGTCGATACTTTAAAAGCCTAATTTAGATTTGGATATACTTTTATACACTAAAAAGCGGGCCAATTTAGTCCCAAGCAGTATTGAAGTAGTTTACTACTAGTACATTGATATTAGTATACTTACTACATAAAGTATACTTATACCTAAATATACTTGAACATTAAGTATACTTCTTAAAATTAACTTGAAGTATACTTCTTTTTCGTAAGGGTTATCCACATCCTCCCTCAAATGAGCAATCCCCAGGCATGAAGGGCATTCCCTATGTCCATCATGAGGGTCAGCTGATTGACAAAATCGGCAGAACTGATACCCCTGTTACATCAGGTAAGGCCACACACAATCCCACTGACTGCAAACAGTAATGAAGGGAAAATCAAGCCACGCACCAGTATGCAAACATACCTAGCACTAGCAGGCCTTTATCAAACCCCAACAGTTATATAGGGCACAAAAAAGGCTACAATACTCACCAAAATGTTGTAATGATGTATATTCACTAGGTTTAACTGATGGATATTCTGAAAGAAAACGAAAATAGTCCATAATATTGAAGTATGTTAGAAGCTAGCCTCAGAATGTCAGAATAATGCACAGAATATCACAATTCACAGGCATACAGCATGAATTGAGTGATGGTACTGAATAATAGAAAAAATATGCAAGAAAACACCACAATTCACAGAAACACAAGGCACCTGCACCACCTGGGTGATGAATTGAATGGTAAATAAACAATATTAGTTTGTTTCTATAATTAATTTCAGAAAGGTAGGAGGTCACCCATCACTAATTGTACCAGTTTACAACAGCTCTGCCTCTGCATCACGTCTGCTGAACCTTTGGCCAGTGCGGTGGGCCGAAATGACTTCCTCCTTAACACGTTCGCCTGAGAGTGGGGTGTGAACCGTTTCACTGCAACTATGCACACGACATGCACTGAGCTCAAGTCTATTCTATCTACCTGTTCTCAAGTCTCTTCCAGTTGCTCAGTACTGTCCATTTCATTTGATTCTGCTGAAAAGCTTGTATTCCTGACAGCTTGTTTAAAGAAAAGAAAAATCCTACATTTCTAATACACATACATATACAACAATACATAGCATTACAGTCTCTTGGATCAGTAGTGTCTGAGATAGTGGTGAGTAGCATCAGGGACTCTGCCCTGTCTCTCTCTCATATCAGGTTTTTATATGTCAGGCTTTCAATACAACAGCAGCTCAACAGTTTTCTGATGGCTCCTCCATGTACAGTGGTGTGGCCTAATGGTTACAAATCTGAGTCTTTAACTTAAAAGTAGACTGAATTGGACTGACAATATAGTTCTGCTGAACATAAAATGTAAAATAGGCTATACTTTCTGATGGTTTCTAATAGTCTTTAGTGGCCAGTGTGGTGTGTCTTTTTAAATAGGCCTGTACACATTTAACCACAAGTTTTAGAAACCCTAAATGTGTGAACCATGTGCGGATGTCAAAGTGCAGCAACACGTTAAGAGCACAAGTCCTCAAAGACATTTCAAGCACTCACATTTAAGGAAACAAGTTGTGTTAGCATTATAAAGAACAACAAAATAAGCTGAAAGAATTAATTATTTGCAAAAAACACAAGTCTAATGCACACTGACTAGCATGTTAAAGTCCACGTCAGTGGGCAGAATGCTTAAAGGTTGAAGTGAAAACAAGTGCTGCGCATTTGGTGCAGGAGAGTATCAGGTATTTCAGCTCTCAGTGCTTACATACTGAGGATCATTTCTAAATAATACTAATCATTTCAAAATTATACTAAGCCATTTCTTCTGATTTACTTTCTCAGAAGCTGAAGTGTTGTAACAGTGAAAAATGGAACTAGTGTTTGTGTGACTCATAGACTCTCTTACATAGACATGTGAAGAGCAGCGGAGATACACATCACACACACATCAGTCAGTGAAAGAACCGAAATGCTGAGACCACTGCTTCATGTCACATTAGGTAAACCCTTTTTGAATTTATTTATTATAATATTAAATTATATTTTGCTGTTTAAAATGATTAAATAATCATTAATAATAGTTAAAAGGGTTCCCATTTTGGTTTTTCACAACACGAGTGTGGTCAGACATAACAAGCAGTTTTTATTTAGGTTACCAAGGAAAATGTAAGATAACACTAAACTACTTGTTTACATAAAATCTTTGTGATAAATTCTAATAAAACATCTACCTATGTTTTCTCTTTGACAGCTGTGGTTTTAAACCATTACCTGTTTATTGGTAAGTGATCCTCTTAATATCGCACAAGCTTTGCTAAACATTACTATTTCTACTCTGTTTTTAAAGGAATAGTTCACTCAAAAAATGAATTAAACATCATGTTCCAAACCTAAATTATTTTCTTCTGTGGAATACAAAAGACATTTTGAAGATTGTGCTGGTTGCTTTTTTTTTTTTTTTTTTTTTACATGCAATTACAATGAAAGGGGACTGAAGTTTTCAAGCTTAATTTCATAAAAGTAGTCCATACAACTTGTGTGCTGCCAAGTCTGAAACCATAAACTCAAAAAAATGATTCTAGCTGTTTGCTCAGTTTATTTAAATAAAATAAGCTGAAACAACACAAATCTTTAGTTTTTTACTTAATTGCCATTTTACTCAATTTTATTATGTTAAATGAAATGAAATTTGTAAAATGTTAAATTAAACTAAACCATTTGTGTTGGGACTACATGAATCATTTATGTTGCACTGACTGAAACTGAGCAGTGTATTTCTAGTCCCCAGCATGCTTTGCATAGGGATGTATCAGGAGAGTAAATGTTGAAATTAAGTGCTGTTTAATGTGTTTTTTAGTAAAGGGAAAGACCTGTTAAAGTTTGATGTTATATTTGACAGTTACATTTGACATTTAAAAGTTGTGTTATGTTGTGTCGATTTTTCCGAAGGTTACCATTATCGTGAAGTGTAGACCTTGTGGTTAGGCTATGATGTTCTCAAATGAGCTGTAACTGTGCTAATGCCAGTAATGAGAAATGTTTTACTTGATCATTACTTGCATGCTACAAATGTTACACTTGGCATGTGAACAAGTGTTGTGTTGACTATTAGTTTTTATAGAAATAAAGAAAATAAATTTGTTTGACATTTCCCACAGTCTAAATATGGTCATCAGATCTACCCATCTTTATCCTACTTTATCTAGTTGGAATGACATGATTTTTTTTAGTAGTCTTGACTAAATGAATTTAAGTTCATACAACAAGATTACAACAAATCATTTCAAACCAATTAGATTTTGTTGGAAAAACGTAATTCAATTTCGTGGAAAAGTTTTCCTTAATTTAATTAAGTTCGTTCAACAGCTTGTTTTTTTGAGTGTATGATACCTTTGTGTGTGGAACATACTGAAATTAAAGTCATTATCCACTGATATTATTGACCTCCAGTGAGCTGTTAACTGCTGTCAGAACTTGAGAACTGGATCATCAGTCAGATTTGTGAATGAATCATTCAAATCAGTTTTGTGAATCAATCGATTCATTGAAATGATTAGACTCAAAAGACATATAATTCCCAAATCTCTACCTCTCACATGAAATCTCATGAAAGCTACGTATATCATATGACTTCAGAAGACTTGAAATATGGTGCGCAAGATGTATGGGCTTTTTTGATACCTTTATGGTGCTTGACAGCCTGTCTTCATTCACTTCTAAATTTTTAAACACAATGGCCTGGAGATTTTTATTAGGAAATGTGAATGATGACAGAATGTTCATTTTGAGTGAACTATCCCCTTAAATCAAACAACAGCTGTTTTAATTGAGGATCACATACAGAAATAAAGATTGTCCTCTATATATTTACACATGCGTTGAAAATTTGCTTCATTTCCTTTGATTTACAGGCGGTCAAGACGTCAAACTGGTGAATGGTTTAGACGGCTGCTTTGGGACAGTTGAGGTCTTGTATAATGGCCGGTGGGGAACAGTGTGTGATAACTCGTGGGACATGTATAATGCCGTTCTGGTGTGCAGACAGCTGGGATGTGGAAGAGCTATTAGTGCACATGGCCAGGCTCTTTCTGGGATAGGGAGTGGCCATGTATGGCTGGTCGATTGTTTGGGAAATGAGTCATCCATCACACAATGCTCTCATATGAATGGAACTGATTGTGATCATAATAAAGATGTTGGAGTCGTGTGTTCAGGTATGAGAACTCCATAGCTTGATCAAAGTGTTTATTTGCAAGTATGCTTATAACAGCCCTGGGATTTTTCTCTGTTTGTATCACTCCACTTGACTCTGTGTTTGCACGTTTCAGACACTGCTAGTCTGTGTATTAGTGGTGGGGATTTTTCAGTAGGCTATTCAGAATTTGTGTGATCAATCTGAACACAAGCAAAATCTGCCTGCAACTTTTGCGCCATCACACAAAACTCTCAATCACGCAGATTATTATTGAAATGTCTGGATTTCAACGTCAAAATTTCCGATTAATGATAAATGTGACCACACCTTGATTTATGAGAGAGTTGAATAATTCATTCAACCGATTTGTTCAAAAATACTGATTCGTTCAGCAGAAATGTAAGAGTATGCCATTCTGAACATACCATAGGGTAGACTGTTGTTAATGTATAATCTCTCTTCCAGCTTCTTCAGTTGTTATCATCGGTGCTGTGGTAACAGCTGTACTGCTCATATCGTCTGCACTGCTGATTATTTTCCTGGTAAGGAGGAGAAAAAAACAAAGGAAAATCCAAATATGCTCCTGTTCAAAAGGTGAGAAGGATTTCCATGATGTCCTTTATGTTTATTTTGGGAGCCTGCAAATATTATACTATTATAACACCTTTTTTTAATGTTCTCCCAAGACGCTGTTAATATGCAAGATGTGCTCCATAGAGACCAAAATGAAGAGAATGCTGATGATGACTATGAGACTATAGATATGGATGATGGAGTTATTGAAGATGCCAACTCTGACTCTGAACAGGACTATGTCAATGTAGAAACAGACGATTCAGAACAGGACTATGTCAATGTAGAAACAGACGATTCAGAACAGGACTATGTCAATGTCAATATTACAGAACACAGAAGTACGCTGGACAATAACTATGAAGACTTATGAAAGTTATTTGATAAAAGGTATTACTGATTTTCAATGTTTTTTTTAAAGGAACCAGGACCTATACTTACTTATTTACACTTCTGAATGATAACAGCACTGAACACCATACAAGATTCCTGATGGAAAATGGAGCCAGAAGTCGCCACACAAGGAACAAGCACAGTTAGCAGTGAATTAATTCATCTTACAAACAATGCCCAGTATGAATTATTCTTTGTAAATGAAGGGAGCAATGACTCAGTAAACATTATTTAAATTTATATTGTGGCCTAAATATTAAAATACTGCAGTCTTGTCTTTAGCCATACTTGTTATTTGTGATTTACAGAGAATTACAAATCTCTGGAATTGTGTGAGTGCAGATTAGCTGTTCCTATAACAAAGCATATGTTTGTCTACTTCACTGAAAATGGTGGCACAAGCAATTTAGCAATTGTGAATAATTTAGTTTTTTGTCTGCATGGTATGTTCTCTAAAGAAGCAACCAGTATGGAACCTCAGAGAGAGAGTAGAGAGCAGTAGCTGTATCCATTTACAGTGTGACACATTTACCCACTACCACTCTGCTGTGTGTCTTTCTCTCTCAGTTGTTGCTTGTCACCCGCTAATAAGTTACTGTTACTGTGTGCTGTCTGCCTTCTATCATGATGCTCACTGGTTAAATAAATCAATTTAAATTAAAATACAGTTAATAGTCTAATATATGCTTGTATTCTGCACAATGATAATTTAGGTTTCCTCTGAATATAGTCATGTTATATAATTACTGCAAACTGCAAATACAGTGTAAGTTCAGTAGTTCTGTGTTCTATACAAGGAAAGATATGTTAACTCACGTTACATCCGTCAGCAGGGAGCTGACGAGTCCGGTGGTCCCAGGTCCAGTAACAGTCAGAGATACTGCGGGTGACCGGGAAGTTGACCCCGTCAGTCCTGATATGGCCAGGAGGGCTGTGCTGGGGTTTTATGTGGTGGTGGTCTTGCATGCTTGGGAGGAGCACAGGGCTTCCTTCAGAACTTCGGAGGTTATTCCTAAGCAGCCCGCGGTCGTCCTGGAGGAATTTCCAGAGCTGCCGAAGTGCATTGCCCTGCCGTGGCTAGCCACTGACCAGCCAGAGATAGCTCCAGCCACTGACCAGCATCCAGAGATGGCTCCAGCCACTGACCAGCGACCAGAGATGGCTCCAGCCACTGACCAGCGTCCAGAGATGGCTCCAGCCATTGACCAGCGTCCAGAGATGGCTCCAGCCACTGACCAGCGTCCAGAGAGGGCTCCAGCCACTGACCAGCGTCCAGAGAGGGCTCCAGCCACTGACCAGCGTCCAGAGATGGCTCCAGCCACTGACCAGCGTCCAGAGATGGCTCCAGCCACTGACCAGCGTCCAGAGATGGCTCCAGCCACTGACCAGCATCCAGAGAGGGCTCCAGCCTGCGACCAGAGTCCTGAGAGGGCTCCAGCCCGCGACAAGAGTCCTGAGAGGGCTCCTTCTCCTTTTGTCTCGAGTCCAGAGAGGACTCTGTTTCCCGTTTCGAGTCCAGAGAGGTGGCCTCCTGAACTGTGTGCGCCGCCCTGGTCCCTGCTCTTTCTGTTCCCCATCTTCCTCCTTAGGTGTTTTTTGTTTCGGGTGGAGTGTCTGGTAGCCGCTCCGTAGGGAGGGGGTAATGTCACATGTCTGTCTTGTCTTGTTTAGCACATGTTGTGTTTTTTTATTTTCTAGCCATGTGCTTGGGTTTGTCATGTTTGGTCTTACGTCATGTCTCCGGTCTATTGTCAACCCCGCCCATCTTGTTATCTCATTATTGGTTCAATTGCCCCACCTGTTCTCCCTCATTAACTACCTTTATAATCTCCTTGTGTTTGCATTCCTGTGCTGCCCTTACAAAAAAATACTGCAGTTTTTGTTTATGTAGAAAAATGCATTTTTTTAGACACGAAAAAACTGCAAGCAGCTTGGTGAGAAGGCAACATCTGTTGGCGCAATTATTAGAAAATGGAAGAAGTTCAAGATGACGGTCAGTCTCCCTCGGTCTGGGGCACCATGCAAGATCTCACCTCGTGGGGCATCAATGATCATGAGGAAGGTGAGGGATCAGCCCAGAACTACACGGCAGGACCTGGTCAATGACCTGAAGAGAGCTGGGACCACAGTCTCAAAGAAAACCATTAGTAACACACTACGCCGTCATGGATTAAAATCCTGCAGCGCACACAATGTCCCCCTGCTTAAGCCAGCGCATGTCCAGGCCCGTCTGAAGTTTGCCAATGACCATCTGGATGATCCAGAGGAGGAATGGGAGAAGGTCATGTGGAGACCAAAAATAGAGCTTTTTGGTCTAAACTCC
This sequence comes from Coreius guichenoti, assembly GCA_039654105.1. Taxonomy (NCBI): domain Eukaryota; kingdom Metazoa; phylum Chordata; class Actinopteri; order Cypriniformes; family Gobionidae; genus Coreius; species Coreius guichenoti. The sequence continues at coordinate 26,170,121 of CM077171.1, forward strand.
ACTCGCCGTGTTTGGAGGAAGAAGGATGAGTACAACCCCAAGAACACCATCCCAACCGTGAAGCATGGAGGTGGAAACATCATTCTTTGGGGATGCTTTTCTGCAATGGGGACAGGACGACTGCACCGTATTGAGGGGAGGATGGATGGGGCCATGTATCACGAGATCTTGGCCAACAACCTCCTTCCCTCAGTAAGAGCATTGAAGATGGGTCGTGGCTGGGTCTTCCAGCATGACAACGACCCGAAACACACAGCCAGGGCAACTAAGGAGTGGCTCCGTAAGAAGCATCTCAAGGTCCTGGAGTGGCCTAGCCAGTCTCCAGACCTGAACCCAATAGAAAATCTTTGGAGGGAGTTGAAAGTCCATATTGCCCAGCGACAGCCCCGAAACCTGAAGGATCTGGAGAAGGTCTGTATGGAGGAGTGGGCCAAAATCCCTGCTGCAGTGTGTGCAAACCTGGTTAAGAACTACAGGAAACGAATGATCTCTGTAATTGTAAACAAAGGTTTCTGTACCAAATATTAAGTTCTGCTTTTCTGATGTATCAAATACTTGTCATGCAATAAAATGCAAATGAATTACTTAAATCATACAATGTGTTTTTCTGGATTTTTGTTTTAGATTCCATCTCTCACAGTTGAAGTGTACCTATGATAAAAATTACAGACTTCTACATGCTTTGTAAGTGGGCAAACCTGCAAAATCGGCAGTGTATCAAATACTTGTTCTCCCCACTGTACATAATACAGCTAAAGTACAATTACAATACTACCTAAGTGCAATACTAATAAAATGCTGTACAATACCATTGAAATAGAACCAGAATATCCAGAATAAGTTTTATTTTCACACATCTGCAGTATAATGAATTAAGGTACAAAACAACAGTGAATGTCTCAAACAGCAACGCGACAATAAATGTGTTTTTTTTTTTTTTTTTTTTTAAAACCTCAAATAACAGGCTGAGAGTTAGACAATGTATTTAAAGTGTTTATTTACAAACCATACAATCATGCATATATCTTCTCATATTATTCAGAGAGGTTTTGTTTTTTGAAGAGCTTATCCTCATTATTCCACGTGGTTCTTATAACTGCATTTATCTCACATGTGGAAACACTATTTTGGATGTAGTCTGGAAAAAACAAACAAAAAGAATCAGAGAAACACTCAAGTTTCAGTTACACTCTTCACCACAGGCATATAGTATGTTTAATATTAATCTTGAATCGTGGAAAGTATTCATACTATTTCCAGTGAATTTCTTATGGTATATTGGTTAGCATTATCAAATCACAAATATGCTTTGAACACTCCAGGTAAAAGAAGTTAAATGGTTAGTTCAGCCAAAAATGGGAATTCTGTCATCAATTACTCACCCTCATGTCGTTCCAAACCCATAAGACTTTCGTTCATCTTCGGAACACAAATGAAGATATTTTTGATGAAATCTGAAAGCTTTCTGTCACTCCATTGACAGTCTGTGTAACTTGCACAATAACACGCATTTCTGGAAGTAAAAAAAAAGAAGAGAGACACAATCATGTTTAAATACTATACAGCACCCTCCACAAATATTGGCCCTCTTTATCCTCTCAGACTTTAATTCACAAATCTAACCTTAAATAAAAATAAAAATGAAATATTATTGGAATACAGCATATGGAATATATGTGTTCCACAGTTATTGTCCCCCTTCATTTATTACTTTGTGTAACCTATAACCTTTCACATAAGTAAGGGCTAATCCATGGCTAGGTGTGCATTACATTTTAATGAACAAGATGGAGGTAAAGAACCACCCGACATGAAGCGGGTTGCCTCTGTGAAGTGCACTAAAATTGTGCAATACACACCCAGCTGTTAAAGATAGGTAAAAGAGTTAAGTTAAAGCTGTCCTTAATGTTTGTGGAGCACAATTTGACTGGAAGGGTAAAACTAACAGTTAATTTTCGTTTTTCTATTTTTTGGCTATGGGCCATTAGATCTAGCATTCTGCACACTTTAAATCAGGCATATCAGATAAATTAGCGTGGTTGGATTACATTTATTTGAATGAATAAACGAGGGAGAGAGAAAGAGATGCATATGTGAATTATCTGCGTCTATGCAGCATCACTCTAGTGAAGCTGTCAGTTGAATTACTTAAGAAACAGCAACGTTAAAGGGATAGTTCACCCAAAAATGAAAATTACCCAATGATTTACTCACCCTCAAGTCATCCTAGGTGTATATGACATTCTTCTTTCAGACGAATACAATTGAAGTTATATTAAAAATGTCCTGGCTCTTCCCAGCTTTATAATGGCAGTGAATGGCTGTTTCTGTTTTGAAGTCCATAAAAGTGCATCTATCCATCATATAACTGCTCCACACGTCTCTGGGGGGTTAATAAAGGCCTTCTGAAGTGAAGTGGCGTGTTTGTGTAAGAAAAATATCCATATTTAAAACTTTATAGACTAAAATAACTAGCTTCCGGCAGTCAGCGGTACGCAAGTCGACTTACGGCAAAAATGAATCATCAAATCAATGCCATTATAATGCTTGGAAGAGCCAGAACTTTTTTCATATAACTCCGATTGTATTCGTCTGAAAGAAGAATGTCATATACACCTAGGATGACTTGAGAAAATCATGAGCTAATTTTCATTTTTGGGTGAACTATCACTTTAAGACTTTGTTGCTAAGAAATATAGTTCTGTGTGAGAGTGACTCTATATGTGTGTGTGTGTGTGTTACAGGAAAGGCAGCCCATTAATTTAGAATGGTGATTAAACTGACTGTAACTATCTGTGCATTCATTGTTTTAATGCACATCTTTCAGTCAATCAGAATCCAGTATTCAAACAGACTACGGTATAATACAGTGGTGGTCAGAATTATTGGCACCCCTGGTAAATATGATCAAATATGGCTGTAAAAATTAAATCTGCATTGTTTATCCTTTTGATCTTTTATTCAAAAAATTCACAAAAATCTAAACTTTCATTGAAGTAAAAGAATTGAAAGTGGGGGGTAAATCACATTATGAAATAAATGCTTTTCTCCAAAACACGTTGGCCACAATTATTGGCACCCTTTTATTAAATACTTTTTGCAACCTCCTTTTGCCAAGATAACAGCTCTGAGTCTTCTTCTATAACGCCTGATGAGTTTGGAGAACACCTGACAAGAGATCAGAGACCATTCCTCCATACAGAATCTCTCCAGATCCTTCAGATTCCCAGATCCATGTTGGTGCTTCTTCTCTTCAGTTCACCCCACTCATTTTCTATAGGGTTCAGGTCAGGGGACTGGGATGGTCATGGCAGAAGCTTCATGTTGTGCTCAGTGACACATTTGTGTGTTGATTTTGATGTTTGTGTTTTGGATCGTTGTCCTGATGGAAGATCCAACCACGGCCCATTATAAGATTTCTAGCAGAGGCCTGTCAGGTTTTGATTTTTTTATCTGTTGGTATTTGCTAGAATCCATTATACCATGAATCTGAACAAGATGTCCAGGACCTCCAGCAAAAAAATAGGCCCACAACATTAAAGATCCAGCTGTATTTTTAACCGTGGGCATGGGGTACTTTTTATCCCTGTTTGCACCAAACCCATCTGGTGGATTTGCTGCCAAAAAGCTCTTTTTATAGTTTCATCTGACCACAGAACCAGGTCCCTTTTGAATTTCCAGTCGTGTCTGACAACTGAATATGCTGGAGTTTGTTTCTGGATGAGCAAGAAGGATTTTTCTTGAATCCCTCCCAAACAACATGTGGTGATGTAGGGGTTGTTTGATTGGAATAGGAATTTGCAATGCTTTAGCTATTTTCCTACAGCCACTTTCTATTTTGTGAAGCTCAACAATCTTTTGCTGCACATCAGAACTATATTCTTTGGCTTTACTCACTGTGATGAATGATTAAGGGAATTTGGCCTTTGTGTTTCCTCATATTTATACTCCTGTGGAACAAGACATCATAGCTGGAAAACTTCATGTTCCTAGTCACCTTGGTGTGCTAAAAAATGTAAATATTAATGGGAATATACTTCAGAGATATTTTACTCATAAAAAAATTCTAGGGGTGCCAATAATTGTGGCCAACGTGTTTTGGAGAAAAGCATTTATTTCATAATGTGATTTACCCCCCACTTTCAATTCTTTTACTTCAATAAAAGGTTAGATTTTTGTGAATTTTTTTAATAAAAGATCAAAAGGATAAACAATGCAGATTTATTGTTTACAGCCATATTTGATCATATTTACCAGGGGTGCCAATAATTCTGACCACCACTGTATATACACAGGAAGAAGAGAGTCCTCAAGCAAACTGTTGAGAACTGATGGTCAAGTACTGAGAATAATTGCTGTGGTATAACTAGATTTCATTACCTTTCCAGCGGCGCTAATATTGTAAATCTTCTTTTAGCTCTTTGATTTCATTTTTTAAATCCTCGATTTTTTTCTTACATGGCTTAGGAGACAGAGGACTACACTTGATTCCTCCAGCATGCCCACAGGTCTTGGTTCCTGAAGTACAATATTAGTTATTATGTATTCTAAACTATAAAGATAATAGTTTATAAAAGATAAAATAAATTAAGTTGCTTACTGCTTACCATTAATTGAGTGCAGCTTTGTTTCACCGCAGCCATTATCTTCTGTTGAATTACATTTTTGGTCTTCTTTTTTGTTGTTGTTGTTACCAGTGCATTTTTTCTGAAAATAGCAATCACACAATAAAAAGTATTCCTGTAAAACACCATTTTCTGCACATTAATGTCAAACTATTGAACATAAATGCTTATGTACAGTGCTGTGAAAAAAGTCCTGCTTTAGTCTATTCTTGTGTAGGCCTATATTGTCAGATATTCCAAAGATATTTAACATAAAACAAAGGCAAGTACAATTAGATCTGAACCAAAGGGAACATATCATGAAAATCGTACTTTTTACGTGTTTAAGTGCTATAATCGGGTCCCCGGTGAATCTACCAACCCAGAAAATGTGAAAAAGGACAACCCAGGCCAGTAACTTTGTTTTGGTAAGCCTTTCTCTGCAAGCACGGTGAAAAATTAGCCTTTCAAATTTCACTCCCCTTCTGACCTAGGAAGAGGATCTTATATTACCGCCCCCTGCACTGTTCTGAGAAAACAAGAACCTTCTGTATATTTGACAGTTTAAACACAGCAAAAAAAAAATAAAATAAAAAAAAAAAAAAGAGAAGTTACTCACCAGACTTTACGTCTGACAGCCAGTTGTCTGTGTGCGTGTGCTTAGAAAACGATCCATTATCCGTGAGAGTGATCGCGATATAGATGATAATCAAAACCAAGCAGATGGGGGCAGCGCGCAGCAGCTCATTTGCATTTAAAGACACATGCACGAAAGCACGAAAACAGCCTGTTCTTGACTGTATTCCAAAATGAGTATTTACAACATGGATTTATAAATGATCTGTGAGGTATTTTAAGCTGAAACTTCACAGACACATTCTGGGGACACCTGAGACTTAGACTTAAAAATGGGTCCCTTTTAAGTCAAGTCACTATTATTTATAGCACTTTAAACAATACAGATTGTTTCAAAGCAGCTTTACAGTGATAAAAATGAAAATAATGATGCCAAAAGAATTGTTGTGAAGCAGCTCCAACTTGCCTGATGAACTTTTCTTCCAGAAAACGCTTCTCCTCCGTCCCGCTTGTGAATCAGGGTTGCCAGGTTTTCACAACAAAACTCGCCCAATTGCTACTCAAAACTAGCCCAACTGTGTTTCGGTGGGGTAAATCTGTATTTTTTGACGGGGTTCCCCTGCTAAAATTCGCATTCCCGGGGCTAAATATCATATTTTTGGGGTCGTTTCAACCCGCGGACATGAAAACCAGCCAGCGGCAACAGTGTTAAAGTAGCCAATTCATGTTTTTGTATTTTAATTGTGGGAATTCACATATATGAATAGTGTTGTAAGTGAAGAAATCAACCAAAACATATTTTATATCCATCCTGCAGCAGTAGACACTATGGAAAAGACGCTGACTGACCGCTACGAATATCAGCTCGAAACTCGTGTCAGGACAACGACTATGTTGGCGTGAAGGAAGAAGATCCGGTCACGTGCGGGCTATTAATCTATGCGGTTGAAATGTCCCATAGGTGGAAAAAAGTGGCTACATGTTGCACAATACAGCATAACTACAGTACAGTGTAGTACGAGTGGAAGGCCTATGAAGACTGATATTTTTCTTTTAAAATTAACATTTTTATAAGGCTCCTATAGGTTAAAAAAAATTAACTTTAATGGCAACTAAAAGGACGTAATTGCCATTAAAGTGAAATTACTGAACATAAACATAGGAGCCCAATAAAAAAAAAAAAGCTCATTTAAAAAAAAAAATTCAGACGGACATTTGCATCGAAGTCTTCAAATGCATTACATCACTGTACTGCAGTAATATTGCATCTATACTTCATTATACTGCAAATCTACAGTTGTACTTCATTGTACTGCAGTTATACTACTTTGTACTGCAGTTTTACTTCAATGTACTGCAGTTATTTTTTGTAAGGGTGGATCGTTGTTTGATGTCATCTGTTCCCTGTCGTGCTTTACGTTCCTGCGCCTCGTGTTTAGTTTATGTTAAGTTGGTTTTCCCCCTCGTGGGTATTTTGTTTGTGTTTGTTTTATTTTATTATTTAATAAAATCACCCTCTTCTTGCACTTGAGTCCTCGCTCCCTTTATACTTACCCGTTCCTGACACTGCCCAGCAAGCAATTTTGCATCTAAAAGACGTCTAATAGCCGTCAAAACACAGCCCAGACGTCTAGGCTAAAACAAGGCAAAATTTGGGCTGTCAGTGAAAATCTAATAGACGTCTAACCATAGCCCAAGAATAGACTAGTAATCAATTAGACGGCTATTGAACAACTACATATACATCTAACAGACAACAAAATGATGGCTAAAGGATTCTTTTCACTCAAATATAACCGGTTCTCATAAATGACAATCCATCCATCCAAAAATAATAATAATAATAATAATAATAATAATAATAATAATAATAATTAGGTTTTATTTAGAAAAAGAACATTAACAACTTATACAACTCTTGTTAGAAAAACATATTCTGCAATGTGACCCGCTGAAATGTCACGGTTCCTACACATGATAACAAATAACGTATTTAAATAATGAACACGTCAAAACGAACACACATACTTACAAGATAAAAGTGGGAATTTGCTTTAACGTTTGCTGTTGCTCGCCCGTTACTCTCCGACAGTATTGCTCTCTCTCGTGAAAATGGCGGAAACGTCGCGAGATCTGGCAACAATCTCTATTAACTTTTAAAGTCGCGCGTTGCCAGTAATCATGTCTCAGTAGGGCTAGTTGCCATCTAGCGGTTGAGAATTGCAATTATATTTTTATTTAGCTTAAAATGAAAGACACTCAAATAATATCGTAGAATGTGTATGAATGTTATGTGTGACAACAAAAATTATGCTAATTCAAATGTTTACTTGCGTTTGATGACAATGCATCCCACAATGCTGCGTGGGCGAAAACTACATGTAATTTTAACACTATTTTGGCTATACTCCTCGCTTGTCTGAATCAGGGCTATAGCCAAGCCGGTAAAATTAGACTATTGCCTAAATTTCGCCGGTTGGACAAAAAGCAGATTCAGCCCATCCAATTCAGAGCTAAATCGTGACAAATCGCCCATGTCATGAAATAACACTTGTAGATATCATTGACATTGTGAACATGATGGGATATAACCATCTCATCCGTTGCCTGGCCAAAAACTACAATGAATCAGTTTTGACTATAAGTGGGCTACAAATAGCCGGTCTGTACAGGAGCTAAATCGTGGCTACGCACAGCCTACGCATAGAACATGTGAAAGAAAATAAACTAAACATCTTGTAATCACTGTTGACTTTGCTTACATGATGGAATGTCATACATCTCGCAAGTTATTTTGGCAAAAACGACATGTAACCAAATTCAAGGTTATTTTGGCTAAAAGTGGGTTACTCATAGCCGGACTATATCGGGTCTATAGTTAACCGAGACGGCGAAATGACGGCTATTGCTTGCTGGGTGTGCTCTGCGTGTCCAAAAGGATACTTCCTCAAATTCGCTTCACAGCTTTATCAGTGTGTTAACTTTTCTTTTCTGAGAACAGAGCTAGGTCCTACGAAATCACACTAATTATCTCACATATAGCTAAACAGCTCATTTAACTTCTTTGCAGAGATCATTTGAGATTTTGAATATGCAGTCGTGCCATCTCTCATTATATATATATGTGTATGTGTGTGTGTGTGTGTGTGTGTGTGTGTGTGTGTGTGTGTGTTTTAAATAAACATAAACATTTTGCATAAAACATTGGCTTTATCGCATTTGCTGTCAGTAGTTACAGCATCTACCAGCAGGGGATCATGCCAAGCCAACCATTCCCAGATGAAATCAGCGAGAGTCAGACGATCGTTTAAAAAGCCAAATATTACTCAAACATTTAGCACTAAGCAAGTGTCAGTTTTGGACTCTGATCATATATATAACAAAAGGTGCTTTTATACAGACTGTTAATGTTATACCACAGTTCAGTAGAATAAGACTAGCCTATATAGGCCTAGCTATCACAGTTGTGCCCACAAAAATATAATCAGTTAAAAAAAAACAAAAAAAAAAACACTTTTTTATTTACACACTCAAACGCGATAAAACTATTATGTGGTGTAATTTGCTTAGTTTAGGGATACAATCTTCAGTTCAGTGAAAAACAGATTAATGGACAGATCTTGTCAGAGATTGATGAGGCTCATAATTGTGCAGAGCACGCAGGAAGTTACCTCTTAAATTCATATGCTTTGGCGTCCTTGTAATTTTGCTTTTGTACGGCTTTAAAATCAGATAGTAATCTGATTAATAGCTTACTTTATAATAGTGAGTGATGAATGCGAGTTCAAGCCCAGCAAGTCTCGGTTAACTATAGACCCGATATAGTCCAGCTATGAGTAGGCCTAACCCACTTTTAGCCAAAATAACCTTGAATTTGGTTACATGTCGTTTTTGCCAAAATAACTTGCGAGATGTATGATATTCCATAATGTAAGCAAAGCCAACAGTGATTACAAGGTGTTTGATTTAATTTCTTTCACATGTTCTATGCGTAGGCTGTGCATAGCCACGATTTAGCAGAAGTCAGACCGACTATTTGTAGCCCACTTATTCAAAAGTCAAAACTGATTCATTGTAGTTTTTGGCCAGGTAGTGCATGAGATGGTTGATATCCCATCATGTTCGCAATGTCAATATGCAAGATGTGTCATTTCATGACATGGTCTATGTAGCCACGATTTAGCTCTGAATTGGACGGGCTACGTGTAGTCTGCTTTTAGCCCATCCATTTGTAAACATTGAAAACATTTGAATTAGCATTAGCTTTGCTGTCACACATAACATTTATCTACATTCTACGATATTATTTGACTGTCTTACATTTTAAGTTAAATAAAAATGCAATTACAATTCTCAACCGCTAGATGGCAACTGTAGCCCTACTAAGACAAGACTACTGGCAACGCGAGACTTGAAAGTTAGAAGAGATCATTGCCAGATCTCGCGATAAACATTTCTGCCGGTTTGAATTTTTATACAGGAGAGGATGAGAACGGGCAACAGCAAACGTTAAAGGACATTCTTTGACCTTGTAAGTATCTGCGTTTTCGTTTTGACATGTGTTCATTATATATCTACATTATTTGTTATCATGTGTAGAAACCGTGACATTTTAGCGAGTAACAGTGTAGAATAAGCCATGTTGTGGTTAGCTTAACATTCTACATGCACCTGTACTGTAAACCCCTGTGTTTCTGTGTGCTCTTAAACTCTAATTATCTGAATTCAAGGGGATAAACATGAAACATGTGCAACCTATTATAATTTGTTATGAAAGCCACAAATATATTTTTACTTTTTAGATTATTATGATTATGATATGAAAATATGAATTTTTGACTTGGCAAGGCAAGTTAATTTGTATAGCACATTTCAACAACAAGCCAATTCAAAGTGCTTTATATAAAACATAAAACAGTACCTAAACAGTACAAACAGAACACATAATGTAAAAAAAAAAACGGTAGGGGTGAATGTTATTAGTTCATGTACACTTGAGGTTAAACTGTACTGGGCCACTTTTTAGTTACAGCAGCTAGCCTATCACTGTGTTGTAATTAAGGCAATTGTGCCAGACAATTATGGAGGCAGAGACAGATTGTAAGGGGGGACTCTAGGGAAAAAGCTATTTCTCAGTCTTGAGGTGCGGGGCTTCAGTCTGCTGGAATAAAGAGTTTGATAGGGTGATAGAAAACTTGCAGGGCAATGGGCATCAACGTTTAAGGTTTGTAAACACTTCTACACTGAAGCATATACTGTAATACTACCTGCCAAGTACTGACATTGGCATGTGTTATTCAGGTGTCAAAGTTGTGCAAAATTGGAGGAAGAAACCTCAAAGACAGTGCCAGAAGGATGCTAGACAGGTAAAGCCTACAAAACGTGCAACATTAATCAAACATTGTGGTGTCAATACTCAATAAGTCTTTCATGTGGTTACAATGCAAATCAGAAATTTAAAAAATAATTAATTTACCAGTCATTTTGTAAGTCAGTCTTTATTCGCAATTGTTAACCGCCCTAATTTGTATTATATTTTAGGGTTTTAAAAAATTCCCTCATGTCCAAATTCAAAATGAAGGGGGGTGGTCTCATTAGAGGTATGTGTGTGTGTGCACAGGCAGACAAACATTGACCAGAGAGCTTGTACCTTCTGTTTTTAGGCTGAATGGTGATACACAATATAAATATATATCTTGTTTTTTTGTTGTTGTTTTTAAGTAACTGGTTGAATAATTTATTTGAATGTGACATCAGGCTATATTGATATAGTCTTAATCTACAGTGCATCCGGAAAGTTTTCACAGTGCTTCACTTTTTCCACATTTTGTTATGTTACAGCCTTATTCCAAAATGGATTAAATTCATTTTTTTTCCTCGATTCTACAAACAATACCCCATAATGACAATGTGAAAGAAGTTTGTTTGAAATATTAGCAAATTTATGAAAATAAAAAAAATCACATGTACATAAGTATTCACAGCCTTTGCTCAGTACTTTGTTGAAGCACTTTTGGCACCAATTACAGTCTCAAGTCTTTTTGAGTATGATGCTACAAGCTTGGCACACTTATTTTTGGGCAGTTTCTCCCATTCTTCTTTGCAGGACCTCTCAAGCTCCATCAGGTTGGATGGGGAGTGTCGGTGCACAGCCATTTTCAGATCTCTCCAGAGATGTTCAATCAGGTTCAAATCTGGGCTCTGGCTGGGCCACTCAAGGACATTCACAGAGTTGTCCCGTAGCCACTCCTTTGTTTTCTTGGCTGTGTGCTTAGGATTGTTGTCCTGTTGGAAGATGAACCTTCGCCCCAGTCTGAGGTCCAGAGCGCTCTGGAGCAGGTTTTCATCAAGGATGTCTCTGTACATTGCTGCATTCACCTTTCCCTCAATCCTGACTGGTCTCCCAGTTCCTGCCCGCTGAAAAACATCCCCACAGCATGATGCTGCCACCACCATGCATCACTGTAGGGATGGTATTGGCCAGGTGATGAGCGGTGCCTGGTTTCCTCCAGACATGACGCTTGCCATTCAGGCCAAAGAGTTAAATCTTTGTTTCATCAGACCTGAGAATTTTGTTTCTCATGGTCTGAGAGTCCTTCAGGTGCTTTTTGGCAAACTCCAGGCGGGCTGTCATGCCGTCTGGCCACTCTACCATACATGCATGATTGGTGGAGTGCTGCAGAGATGGTTGTTCTTCTGGAAGGTTCTCCTCTCTCCACAGAGAAACACTGGAGCTCTGTCAGAGTGACCATTGGGTTCTTGGTCACCTCCCTGACTAAGGCCCTTCTCCCCCGATTGCTCAGTTTGGCCAGGCGGCCAGCTCTAGGAAGAGTCCTGGTGGTTCCAAACTTCTTCCATTTACGGATGATGGAGGTCACTGTGCTTATTGGGACCTTCAATGCTGCAGAAATGTTTCTGTACCCTTCCACAGATCTGTGCCTCTATACAATCCTGTCTCGGAGGTCTACAGACAATTTCTTGGACTTCATGGTTTGTGCTCTGACTTGCACTGTTAACTGTGGGACCTTATATAGACAGGTGTGTGCCTTTCCAAATCATGTCCAATCAACTGAATTTACCACAGGTGGACTTCAATCAAGTTGTAGAAACATCTCAAGGATGATCAGTGGAAACAGGATGCACCTGAGCTCAAATTTAAGTGTCATGGCAAAGGCTGTGAATACTTATGTACTTTTTTTTTTTTTTTTTTTTATAAATTTGCAAAGATTTCAAACAGACTTCTTTCACATTGTCATTATGGGGTATTGTTTGTAGAATTGAGGAAAAAAACAATGAATTTAATCAATTTTGGAATAAGGCTGTAACATAACAAAATGTGGAAAAAGTGAAGCGCTGTGAATACTTTCCGGATGCACTGTATATTGCTTTGGAAAATGTATTAATATATCTTAAAAACTCTATATTGGCCAGCCCTAGTGTGCATCCAAGCAAAAGAAAATGACTCCCTATCACAATTAGTGTAATTAAAGTAAAAAATTACAGTCAAAAATGCTTTTCTCATGCAATCTTTTTTTTTTTCGTATTTGGTAGATGCAGTGATGACCAACTTCCCGGTGGCAACAGAGTTGGACTTAAGGAATGCAATTGGGGAGCATTTTAAAACAAGCACCAGGGAGAGCCTTAAAGTTCACTGTTGGTGTATTGTTGAAATAAGTAAACCAACAAAAGGGTTAACCTTTTTTTATTGTACTTTATTTATCCATAATCTTTTAATGTTAAGTGTGATAACATGCTCTTTATTTGTATTAGATTTATTTTTTAAATATCTTTTTATAATATCGTTATTTAAAATACATTTTGTCATAAAAAAAATACAAGTTGTTAAAATTTCCCATATTTTTTATTATAATCTTTATATTTTAATTGTATTGTAATTATAATATTTTATTTTGTCATTAATTATTTTATAGTTTTATCATTTTGTATTATCTTAAGTTGTCTAAGTTAAAAATGTTATTTTTCTTAATAAAAGCTTTATATTTAATTTGTTTGGATATATTTGAGTAAAAAGAATCCTTTAGCCATTATTTTGTTGTCTATTAGATGTACACTCACCTAAAGGATTATTAGGAACACCTGTTCAATTTCTCATTAATGCAATTATCTAATCAACCAATCACATGGCAGTTGCTTCAATGCATTTAGGGGTGTGGTCCTGGTCAAGACAATCTCCTGAACTCCAAACTGAATGTCAGAATGGGAAAGAAAGGTGATTTAAGCAATTTTGAGCGTGGCATGGCTGTTGGTGCCAGACGGGCCGGTCTGAGTATTTCACAATCTGCTCAGTTACTGGGATTTTCACGCACAACCATTTCTAGAGTTTACAAAGAATGGTGTGAAAAGGGAAAAACATCCAGTATGCGGCAGTCCTGTGGGCGAAAATGCCTTGTTGATGCTAGAGGTCAGAGGAGAATGGGCCGACTGATTCAAGCTGATAGAAGAGCAACTTTGACTGAAATAACCACTCGTTACAACCGAGGTATGCAGCAAAGCATTTGTGAAGCCACAACACGCACAACCTTGAGGCGGATGGGCTACAACAGCAGAAGACCCCACCGGGTACCACTCATCTCCACTACAAATAGGAAAAAGAGGCTACAATTTGCACGAGCTCACCAAAATTGGACAGTTGAAGACTGGAAAAATGTTGCCTGGTCTGATGAGTCTCGATTTCTGTTGAGACATTCAGATGGTAGAGTCAGAATTTGGCGTAAACAGAATGAGAACATGGATCCCTCATGCCTTGTTACCACTGTGCAGGCTGGTGGTGGTGGTGTAATGGTGTGGGGGATGTTTTCTTGGCACACTTTAGGCCCCTTAGTGCCAATTGGGCATCGTTTAAATGCCACGGCCTACCTGAGCATTGTTTCTGACCATGTCCATCCCTTTATGACCACCATGTACCCATCCTCTGATGGCTACTTCCAGCAGGATAATGCACCATGTCACAAAGCTCGAATCATTTCAAATTGGTTTCTTGAACATGACAATGAGTTCACTGTACTAAAATGGCCCCCACAGTCACCAGATCTCAACCCAATAGAGCATCTTTGGGATGTGGTGGAACGGGAGCTTCGTGCCCTGGATGTGCATCCCACAAATCTCCATCAACTGCAAGATGCTATCCTATCAATATGGGCCAACATTTCTAAAGAATGCTTTCAGCACCTTGTTGAATCAATGCCACGTAGAATTAAGGCAGTTCTGAAGGCGAAAGGGGTCAAACACAGTATTAGTATGGTGTTCCTAATAATCCTTTAGGTGAGTGTATAGATGTAGTCTTTCAATAGTAGTCTAATTTATGACTAGTCTATTCTTGGGCTATGGTTAGATGTCTATTAAATTTTCACTGACAGCCCAAATTCAGCCTTGTTTTAGCCTAGACGTCTGGGCTGTGTTTAGACGTCTTTTAGACGCAAAATTGCTTGCGGGGAGGAGTCTAGGTAATTTTAGGTAAAAGAGCACTACTCATAGATACTGCTCAGCTTGTCATGTCATTGTGAACATCTAGTTTGGAATGTCTTAAAGGCAAAATTGCTAAATAGACATTTTCGGAATAGGCTTGGCTAAGAAAAGGATTTTATGGTTAAAAGGGGAAGTGACTGCAGTTTTGGTTTTGTATGTCTTGAAAGAAGCAGAGATAGCTTACATACACATCTTAAGTGCATTTTGAAACAACACAAGGATGCCAAGACCTTCTCTTCTCACTTTGATATTGGGTAAATTAAATTTTCAGTCTTTGCATTTCCCATTTTCTTATTACAGATGGAGTTTAAAGATTACAATTTCATGATGGATTCATGTATGTCACAATATTAAAATTACAATAGTATTTCATCCTTTAAACACTTTAGTTAAAGTTTATATTAACTGTGTAAGATGTTGGGGGTGTCATATCTTTTCTTACACATTTGAATAAAGTGTTTCTCAGTCATCACTCAGGTTTTATCATTGTCTTTACCACTTGTTCTTTCTGAAACTAAACTGAAACTAGTGGCTTATGCACTTTAAAAAAGTTGTAAATAAAACAGATTATTGGAGTATGTTTTACAAGAAAACTATTTCAGTCTTTCTACTTTAAAAATTCATGTTTGATTCAATTGTTACTTGCTGTTTCTTTGTAATGAATTTTTGATTAACCAACATAAATTTGATTGAAATTCACTGTCACTGACTAATCATGAAAATAACCTGTTAAATGAACTAAAATTATATAACGGGGCTCAGACAGAAATATACACTTCTTTGTTTTGTAATGCAGTCATTGTTTTAACACACCAGAGGGGTTTTTTTTGTTTTGTTTTTTAAAGAGATCATTAAGAGGAAGAACTACATCCGGCCACAGAGTCATAATGGCCTGCCAGTCACAGCAGTTCTGCTATGGAACACATGCACTAATTCAGTGTTTACTGTATATTTACATAGACAACATTCTAACATATTTATCATTTATATGCAACAAAGTTTTTATTTAAATTATTATCTATCATGGGTGGAATCA
Organism: Coreius guichenoti; assembly: GCA_039654105.1. Taxonomy (NCBI): domain Eukaryota; kingdom Metazoa; phylum Chordata; class Actinopteri; order Cypriniformes; family Gobionidae; genus Coreius; species Coreius guichenoti. The sequence goes on from CM077171.1 coordinate 26,185,823, forward strand.
GGTTAATTGGGACACTTTTTGCCATTGAGATGACTGGGGAAATGTGTCCTAATTAACCTGAATTTGCCCATCAATCATAAAATCTAGTTGTAAGTCTACAATGTTTTTAAATGTTGCTGTTTTTCATGTTTCAACAGCCAGTGCTCTAATTTCTGGAACTGGTAAGTAACAGACTCTTTTAAAACTAGTTGCATCATGAGACATGATTTCTGTTTTGGCTATAGTCTGCAAGTTTAGCATGTTACAAGATGTTTGTATTATAATGGATTTTTTAGGTGGATATAGTATCAGGCTGGTGAATGGTAATAATGACTGCTCTGGGAGAGTTGAGATCCTTTATAATGGCACGTGGGGAACAGTGTGTGATGATTCCTGGGACATTAAAGATGCTACTGTGGTGTGCAGACAATTGGGATGTGGAGGAGCTGACAGTGCAAACTCCCAGGCTCATTTTGGCCCGGGAAGTGATCCAATCTGGTTGGATAATGTGGAATGTTCAGGAAGTGAATCATCCCTCACACAGTGCTCACACAAGGGTTTTGGAGTACATAACTGCGGTCATCAAGAAGATGCAGGTATTGACTGCTTGCAAGGTAAATGTACATAGATTTTGCCAGGTCCACATATTTAGCTGTATGCACCTTTGTATTTTTATGTAGTATTTTCTTACCATTTACATTTTTTAAAACCTTTATTACAAAAATGTATCTCTTGTTTGCGATGAAAACAATATCACGATGATTTAAAAATGATAAGATGAAGACGAAGAAGAAAAATAATGAAGTTTTTAATCCTTAGTACTTACATTTTTAAGACAAGCTACCAGACATAAGATTGGTCAGTGGGTCTGATTCATGCTGTGGAAGAGTGGAGATCCATTATAATGGCCAGTGGGGAACCGTGTGTGATGATGGCTGGGGCATGAATGATGCTGCTGTGGTGTGCAGACAGTTACAGTGTGGCTCAGCCATCAGTGCACCTCAAAGTGCCGCCTTTGGTCAAGGCAGTGGATCGATCTGGCTGGATGATGTTGGATGTTCAGGAGGTGAAAGAGCCCTCACACAATGTTCACACAGTGGACTAGGAACTAACAACTGTGTTCATGGTGAAGATGCTGGTGTTGTTTGTTCAGGTAAGTCAAATCTTTTGCATCTTGACATTATTTTTGCGAGAAGTGAGCAATAGAAATTACATGAAGCTTCATATATTTCATGATTTTCATCACATCTTAACATGCCATTTTAAATAGGTTAATGTTTATTTTGCAGGTGCCCTGCAGAAGCCCACTCTTTCCCTGATCTCCACACATGCAGTTGTTTCTCCTGGAGAAAACATTCAGTTCAGATGCACAACACCTAAACCAAGATGGAAAGCTAATGCTGAATTCTACCTCTTCATAAACGGACCATCTATATCCTCCCAGAAACATGAATCTAGTGTGACTTTCAACCTTGTTAATGTAGGCGTCTCTCATCAGGGCAGCTACAGGTGTAATTATTCCTACCAAAACGGCACTATAAATTCACCTTCGAGTAACACTGTTAAAGTCACTGTGGGTGAGTGTGTTTAATCTGGTCTCATTGCCTACATCATATAAATGCATTAGTTGTGTGAAAGTGAATTCATTCTGTATTAATGTCTTATTTTTGTGTTTGTGCTGCTGATTTGTAAATCAACTGTGAATTAAATTTTGATCCTGTGAAGATGCAGTTTTTGAAGCCATTTTTATTTGTTTAAAGCTGCTTGAATTTAATGCTTCATGTATGCTTTTTGTTTTCTAGTGCACTTGCAGCAGCCCAGCATTCCCCGCGTTGCTCCTGCTGGAGGGTTTGGCGTGGGGCCCCAGGGGCCAGTGATCACCAGGGGCCACAGTTTCACTATCATCTGTTCCACTGAATCTCAGTATCCTGCAGGCTCCTTCTACCTGTTTAGGGAATCAAATATTACCAGCATTCAGTCAGCTGTCGATCACTCTGCCTCCTTCTCTTTTCCTGAAGCAGATTATTCACACGAGGGAAACTACAGTTGTGTTTATGAAGTCAGTTTGTCCTCACGCACCTTCCGTTCATCTGCCTCTGAACTGCTGGCCATTACTATCACAGGTATTCATGTGTAAGAGTCTAAAAACAAGCTGGACTGCTGGTAATAAAAGTTTAACTCAAAAACATGTGTCTGTCTCAGCCTCCCTGCTTCCTGTCATTGGTGCTTCGGTGTCAGCTGTGCTGCTCTTATTGGCTGTCCTCGTAATCATCCTCCTGGTCAAGAGAAGACAAAAGCAAAGGAATAAGGAAACTCATTTTAAGTGCTCTTATAAAAAAGGTATTGTAGAATTTCATAAAAACTATCAGATTATGTTTTTTTATTTTATTTTCATCAACACTGTCTTTATTATCAATTCCTTTAATAATTACTGTATGTCCCTTCATCTCGGCAATGCCTTTAGGTCCAGCTAATATGTATGCCGGTACATCCTATGACAACAAAAATGAAGATGATGATGAGACTGATTATGAAAATGTAGAATTTAATGATAAATGCATGGCTCATGGTGACTCTGAAGAGGACTATGTCAATGTGGACACGGATGACTCTGAAGAGGACTATGTCAATGTGGACACGGATGACTCTGAAGAGGACTATGTCAATATTAATGTTACAGAGAATAAAACTGTGGTAGACAAATCTGATGATAACATTTATGAAAGCTATAAATAGGCCCACTGAGTGAACCCAAAATGCTATATGTCTCCAACAGTCTCCAAACAGATGAAATATGGCAGCCGAGTCTAGTTGACATTGAATGATAGTCAAATCTTTGTTTGGTCTCACTTACTTTTTACTAATGAGGATTGTTTTCAGATAATACAATAAAGAGGTATGCTATTTTATGACATATATGAGTCAAATGTAAAAAAAAAAAAAAAAAAAAAAAAAAAAATGAACGGTGTTGTGTAATGTTACTACTAGTAGGAGTTTACGTGCTCTTTCATTTTCAGTTTTGTTGCCAGTTTTCAACCTGTGCTCTAAACCCCCCAGTGGGCCACTGAGGTACTGCAGGGGGACTGTAAATAATGAATAAATTTGTCAGAGCTAAATAGCATAACATGTTCAATTATTAGGATCTTGAGCACACTGCAAAATAGTTCATAAGTTGCAAATGTGGTTACCTGGCTTTCTTTGAAGCCTTTCAGAAAAATAAAATAATTAACAAATGTTTAAAATGCATTACTTCATAATAATTGTATTGTTTTTCATCTTTTTTCATTCCCTTAAATCTTTTAATTTAATTTAATTTCTTTAAACTATGCCAATTTAACTAAAATGGACAATTACACAAAAACAAAATTTGTTTAAAATTATTTTTTATAGGCTATACCAATAATATAATCATAAATTATATATATTTTTAAAATGGGAAATGATAATAAATGAAGAGAGTGCATGCTTTTTGTATTATTTTTTACTGTACTTTATTACACTCTCTGAAATACTTTCTTGATGAACCTGTCGGTGTTGATAAACTCACTTTTTCCATACATTGGAAAAATTCCATTCATTCATTGCTCGGAGAGGAAGAATTGTCTAAACTCGCTAATTCATCAAAATCAACAACATGCATGTTAGACCCTATACCGACTAAGCTACAGAAAGAGATGCTTCCAGAGGTCATAGATCCTCTTCTTTATGTCATTAATTCATCTTTGTCATTAGGATACGTACCGAAATCTTATTAAAAACCGCAACTTGATCCTAGAGAATGTCAATTACAGGCCGATCTCGAATACCTTAAAAATACTAGAAAAAGCAGTATCCTCACAACTATGTTCCTTTTTTAGAAAGAAATGGAATCTGTGAGGATTTCCATGTCAGGATTTAGACCGTATCATAGTACTGAGACTGCTCTCATTAGAGTCACAAATGATTTGCTCTTATCATTCAATCGTGGTTGTATCTCTCTATTAGTGTTACTGGATCTTAGCGCTGCATTTGATACTATCGACCACAAAATTATTTTGAATCGAAAATTATGTTGGCATTAGTGGAATTGCATTAGCATGGTTTAAATCATACTTATCTGACCGTTATCAGTTTGTAGCAGTAAATGAAGAGATGTCATACCGATCACAAGTTCAGTATGGAGTACCTCAAGGCTCAGTAGTAGGACCATTGCTTTTCACCCTGTACATGCTATCCTTGGGAGATATCATTAGGTAGCATGGCATTAGTTTTCACTGTTACGCTGATGATACTGTACTTAGCTCTATATTTTTTTTTCACCCTGACAAACTTAACAATCCACAAAATTAACGGAATGCATATAGCTAATGAAAGAATTTTGATGACTAGTAATTTCCTACTTAATTCTGAAAAAACAGATTCTAATTATTGGACCAAAAACTGTATATGTATATATATATATATATATAACTGTATATATTTGCTTTGTATCTTTCTAGTGAGTTTTTCTCACCATAGTCCCCTTTGTCTTGCTCACTAGGGTTGTAAGGCAGTATTCTTAACGCAGTACGTAAGCTGCTTACATACATTTATTGTGAAAGTTGCTTATACAAATAATTTTTAATTGCAAATGTTCTTCTTCAGGTTTATACATCCAACATTAAGTATAGCCAATTTAAGTTTGGAAACAATATGTTGTATTTATAATGCCACACTTACTATTTATTTAACAGTTTAAATGTTTTTTTTTTCCATACATAAAAATATATAGATGGATTTTAGGAAGGGGGTCCCTCATAAAAGGTTCATCATATTTGGGGGGTCCTTGGCATCATAAAGTTTGAAAACCCCTGACCTAGAATACTGTCTAACACTTGATGACTGCTCAAGTCTTCGTCCTCAGTTAAGAACCTGGGTGTGCTCTTTAATACCAATCTTTCATTTGAAAGCCACATTTATAGCATCTGTAAAACCGCATTCTTCCATCGTAAAAATATATCTAAACTACGACATATGCTCTCAATGACAAATGCAGACCAGTTAGTTCATGTGTTCATGACCTCAAGGCTAGATTATTGTAATGCTCTACTTTTTCTAAAGAAAGAAAGAAAGAAAAGCGGAAGTTGTAACCAATTTAACCGAGTCCAACCAGTCCGACCAAAGGTTCGACCGCGACAGACCGCCTGTGATTGGTTAACATTTTAGCGACCGGTGATTGGTTAACGTTGTAGTGGCCTGTGATTGGTTAACATTTTTGTGCCCTGTGATAGGTTAACTGTTGTGTTCGGTCTTCGGTGACTAGTCACGGCTGCTTTTGATGTCATTAGTTTGACGTTAAACTCTCATCAATTTCGCAAAAATTCGCTCCGCAGAATCAGCGATGGCAAGTCAAGTCAAGAGCGATGAATCCGGTAAGGTTTCTATCTGGTTACTCTGGAAGAAAAATAACTTCAATATTTGTACACCGTGAATGTTGTTCATGAGAAGGTTTCATTTCCTTATTCCAACACCTGAAGTAGGTTGTATTTGTCTAAACATGAATCATAAGGTTTCATGATCATACAGCGGTGTACACGGATCATACACGGATACATGATTTTCAACCGGACTAACAGTTACTATCGTTGAATACCCGACCTGAATTCATACTTTCCGTTCAAGTCCCAGTGCTTACAAATGTTTCTTTGTTGTTGTTAGTAGCTGTGGAGAAGGACAGCGCTTCAGCAGGACTAACAGGTAGAACTGAATCTTGTTTATAACTCGTGTATGACTCGAGTAGCAGAATTAGGAAAACAGACGGATGTGTGTAGAGTGTAGATATTGCATTTGCTTATGTTAATTCTGCTATGCTTGACAACCTGTTTGTAAAGCCATTGAAATCCAGGCATGACCTCAGTGTATGTTCACTGAACTTTAGATCTTCTTTCTACAATACACACATTAGACCACAGTTAGCCCAATATCTTTGTCTGAGTGGTTTAAATCTTTGTGGCATGAATACATCCTCTGAACATTTTCATATGCTTGCTTTGCAAACCAAATGTTAGTGTTTGTGTTGATTATGATTTTGTCTTTTCTTTTAGTCAGAGAAAGCATAACAGAGACTGATGGCTTTAATCAGAGGTAACACCTTAATGAAGATGCATTGTAACCACAGAAATTGTACTGTTCTGAGTTTAAGCAACTCTCATTTATTTATATTTCTCATTTTAAATGTATAATTCTGTATATCATTTGTCAGTGTATATAGTCTGGATCCTAACGAGGAGTATAAGATGAATCACAAGAAGCGAGGAATGGCTCTGATCTTTAACCACGAACGTTTCTACTGGCAGCTCATGTTGAACAGCCGTTCTGGCACAAATGCAGACAAGCAGAACCTTGTTAGAAGGTATTTGGCAAAACAAGATATGTTGATTGATGAAGAAAGTAGTTTTCTTGTCTTGGATTAAAGTAGCAGAACAACAAATAACATTCTTAGTCCATTTTCTTTCATATCTGTCAGATTTCAAGAGCTGGATTTTGAAGTGAAGGCTTATGATGATTCCAAACGGGATGAAGTTTTAGCCATAATCAAAGAAGGTACCTCAATATTTTCTCTTTCAGACATGTTTTGAGAAATGTGAGCCAAACTTAAATATTCCAGGTTAAATATAGAGGCTTATCAGCAGCATCTTTGGAACTCTGTTGATTAAAGATGGTTGATAATATTTACACTTTACTACTTAAATAATAATTTTTTATTATTTATTTATAATTTTTTTCAAATATTCATAATGCATTTTATTTTAGTATAATCTAATTCACAATCTAATTAATTTAGTTACAAAACATGCAAAAAAGCAAAAATAAAACCGTGATTAAATATCAGTTCTGCATATCGATAGTCAGACATACAATTATTATAAGTTGTAAAAAGAAAAAATCAATACTGTTCGAGCTCTACTCTTGATTACCACAAAAAAAGTGGACTCTTTCAACAATTTGAAAAGACCAAAAAGTATTTCCATTAATATACTTAAAACTGAAGTCAGCACCAGAGTAAACATTAAAAATATACATCAATCGCTTAATAACCATGTAAGTGCATCAATGTGTTTTTATAACCCGAGGGAAAGTCAAAAGGTTTTTCTGTGATAATCGACAGTATGTCACAGCACGCTCCGAATGGAATTTAGGTTCTGTTTAATCCAGAATTTTCCTTTGATTTCAGCTGCTGCTGCTAACCATGTGGATGCAGACAGTTTTGTTTGTATCTTTTTAAGTCATGGGGAAAATGGACACATCTATGCCTATGATGACAAGATTGAAATTCAAGAAATCACTGATTTGTTCAAGGGGGATGTGTGCCATAGCCTTGTAGGGAAACCCAAGATCTTCATCTTGCAGGTAATTTAGCCTTTATCCACAAAATGTCTTTTGCAATGTATTTACAGTAATGCGGTGTTAATCCAGATCTTATGCCTCATGTAAACTTCTTTAAACACAAGGCTTGTCGTGGTGACAAACATGATGATCCTGTGACACCAATGGATGTGGTGGACAGTCAAGCGGTCAATAGCTTGGTGGTAGATGCGGGGGTGCTCTACACCCTTCCAGCAGGAGCAGACTTCCTTATGTGCTACTCAGTGGCTGAAGGTCAGTGTAAATCCATTTGCTTTATTTACCAAGATTTGCCAAATGTGTACTTTTATGTACTGGCTTTGGTGGAATTTACATCCTTGATTTCATAGAAATGTCATTTTAAACAGTTATTGACATTGTTTTCTTCTTCTTTTAAAGGATATTACTCTCACCGTGAGACTGTAAATGGCTCGTGGTACATTCAGGATCTGTGTGAAATCCTGAGACATTATGGTTCCTCGCTGGAGTTCACTGAAATCCTGACGCTTGTCAACAGGAAAGTTTCCTTGCGCAGTGTTGGAAACAGCAAGGATCGCTCGGCTATAGGCAAAAAACAGGTGCCTTGCTTTGCGTCCATGCTCACTAAGAAGCTGTTTTTCAGGCCTAAGAAGGGGTGTTAGTGTTAGGGCCTTTTGCAGGTACAAATTCAGGGATTACATTATCTTAATTGACTTTATTTTGTGCTCCTATATACATCATTTTCAAAATGGGAATTTATGCAGGTTTGCATATTTTAGCCTGGAGGTTTGACAGTTGGGTTTATAAAGTGCAAATATTGTAGCAGCTTTTAGTTTTCGTTTCATTCTTAACCCAATAATACCAGAATGTATCAGTAGCAATGCAAAAAAAAATTTTTAATTGCCTGTAGGCCTTAGCGAGGCCATTCCCAGTTATTTGTGCTAAAGAAAGCTGTGTGCTCTCACAACAAATATAATGAAAAGTAAAAGTTATACACAAATTTATCTCAAACCTGTTCACTACATTATCTGTCATTAATAGAACTAAAGCGTGATCTCTTCCATTTGTGAGCCATGTGTTAGTACCTCCAGGACTGTTAAGAACTTCTTTTAGTCAGAAAGGGGGAACAAAACAAGAAACTCTAGTTATACAGATAAAAAAAAAAACTAGAAAATCATCTTAGAACACATACCTACTTACTAACCAGCTTTGCAATACATTTTTTTTTTTTTTAACAATTCTGAGATAATGGAATTAAATGGAGGATTATGGGTTTTTGTTTCTGTTGTCTTAAATGTTGAAAAGAGTGACTTTTAGAGGTCCGGACACAAATATACACTACACGTTTTTGTATCTGTTTTTTAACCTGTTGAGTTTTGTCGTATGTGGCACGTTTCGTAAATAATAAAAGTAATTATATTTAAACGGAGCAATTCCTGTAGGGTCCTCACACCGTCTGTGCTTTTGCCATAACGACCTGAACTGAACATCTTTATACATTCTTTACTCAGTTCTGTTAACATGTGATGACATTTATACTTTCAATGTCTGAACAAGCTTTTTAATGTGAATCATGGTATACTTTACTAGTAATGTGACTATTGTGACTATAACGGTTTTCTGAGCTGAAGGCACATGTATAATTGGGAAATTGGGTGTTCTACAACATAATGTATAATAATTTCCACTATGTGAGCGATATTAACTGCGTATGATTTTTTTTTTTTTCTTCTTTGCTGGATGTGCAGGTGCAGGTTTTCCCCAACTGATGAATTGAAGGCTTTTTTCCTTCTTGTTTTAAGCATAAATCTCTCTAAACTTTGTTAGATTGCTTAAAACAGGGACAGGGACTTAAAATGTTTTCCAGTAATTAATGGATTATTTTTTTAATAAATGATTTAAGATCACAGGCGGTAAATAATGTACTGTATGTTCTTATAGGGGTTCAACTGATAAAAAGTTTAGGAACTCGAGTCTTAGTAGATTTTTATGCTTGACAATGATCATTAGCAATGATAATGTTGTGTTGAATGTAAATAGAACTTTTTGCCATATCTTTGACTGCATGCGCTTCTATAAAAATAAATGGGATTATATAATTAAATGGGGGATTATAGTTTTTTTTACACAGTGAATCTTACATGCTTTTGTTTGAAATATTGAAAAGAGTGACTTTCAGAGATCCGGCCACAAAGATACATTAAGAAAAGTGTATCACATATTTTGGTTATAGTGTAATAGGCCCTGTCTTTTGAACTGTTGCCTTTTTGTCTTGAGTTTTGCTACATGTTGCACTTGTTTCATAAAGAATAAAAGTAATTATACTACAGGGCTGTTGAATTCTTGATTCTGATTGGTTGACGAACGTTCTAAGGTGTGCAATTATTTTCAAATAAACGCACAGCTAAAGTAGTTTCAGGTAGTTTCATTTCACTACGGCAAATGATTTCAGTTTTTTCAAAGCGCATATTTACATAGAAAAACAATGAAAAGTAGTGCAGAGGAATTAAAGTGTTCTGTGTGAATGACCCCTGAGTCTCTGTTACTAGCTCTAAAATGAATTAAATTAACAACGGAGGTTTAGGATGAGATGCGTAAGAATGTAGTCCTACACACAAGCGTTTTAAAGTAAAAAAAACTGACAAATGTCTTTAAAACATCTGAACAATGTCATGAGGTTTGGTAACCATAGTATAAGCATAATAATTGACTCCTTACCGTTGAATTATAAAATTAGAAAAAAAAGAAAAAAAAAATGCACACTCGAGGTACTAATGCAGCCACGACAGAAACAGAGTGGCTGTTACACCTCGGGTGTGCATTATTTTCTAAACAGAAATTTATGCAGGTTTGCATATTTTAGCCTGGAGGTTAGACAGTTGGGGTTACAAAGTGCAAATAGTAGTTTGTAGTTTTAATTTCAGATTCATTTTTATTATCAGTAGCAATGCAAAACATTTTTAATTGCCTTCAGGCCTTAGCGAGGCCATTCCCAGTTATTTGTGCTAAAGAAAGCTGTGTGCTCTCGCAAAAAATATAATTTAGAGGAGACTTATGAAAAGTAAAAGTTTTACACAGATCAAACCTGTTCACTACATTCAATCACGATCTGTCATTAATAGAACTAAAGCGTGATCTCTTCCATTTGTGAGTCATGTGTTAGTACCTCCAGGACTGTTAAGAACTTTTTCTAGTCAGAAAGGGGGAACAAAACAAGAAACTCCAGTTATACAGCTTTAAAAAAAAAAAAAAAAAAAAAAAAAAAAAAAAAACTTAAATCATCTTAGAACACATACGTACTTACTAACCAGTGGCCGGATTCACGAAAATCTTAAGGAAGAAGTTACAAAAATTCTTAGATAAATTCTAATAAGTTTGTAACAATGTGCAATTCTTGAAACATGTTCAAATATTTTCTTAAGAACATTAAATAATAAAAAAAAAAAAACAAGCTTCATTCTTAAGAAACGTTTTTGGGAATACAAAATATTCTTATCTTTTTTCTTAAATTAGAATATAAGAAGAAAATAGCAGTTAAGAAGAATTTTATTCTTAACCCCTTGAAATGCACCCCCTTTGAGCCCAAAACATGCTTGAACTCAAATGGTTGTTTTTCCTAAACCCTTTGGAGTTGTGCATAGCTGTGGTATCTTTTGAAAGATGACAATTGTAGCTTTATTTTAGTTTAATAAAAAAAAATTACACAGATTAACCTTGGTTCATTTAATACATAAAAATGAACTTTTACTGTATAGTTTCACTGAACTCGCTTTTGTCTGTTACTCAAAACATTTTCAACTTAATTTGAGCCAATGGATGAAAAAAAAAAAAAAAGCATTTGACTGTAAAACGCATTGGATTGCTAGAAAATCACAACAACAACAAAAAATGCAGATGGCGCGCTTAACCTCCAGCACACCAAACCTGTGAAATTTTACTTTCTGCACCTTTTTTTTGGAGCCACATGAACAATTTTATTTCTCTAATTTACCATCATGGTAAGAAATGCCACATGTCAGTGTCTATATTCATAGAGTGTGGATTAAGTATATTGTGTTTAATATGGTTTTACCCAGATAAAACAAGTGGTGGACTGTTATGGAAGACAGTGAGCAAAAGTAAGACTTATTAGGATATTTATTACAGACAGATGTGTACATTAGATGCAGAGACACTATGAATACTCCATTCAGGCATCAAACACAGAGTGAGGCGCATCTGTCTCCACTGATTATGCTTTACAATCACATGATCCAAACAATTTCACCCAGAACCTCCACTGATCGCTGCAAGCACCAAGACCAACTACAGCTTTCCTAAGGAATGTGATAAAACATATAGATGAACCCTAGCTCTAGAAGAACAAGTAGGTGATTGTTCGGTTAAATTATGGATTTACCACTTGTGAGAGCAAATCAGGAGACGCTCAATGATTTATAGTTTCAAAATCTCCCATTGAAGAAAAGTGCTGAGATACATTCTTCATCACACTTAATACAAGAGCTATTTATTTATCAAAATATATCATTTGCATGATTCGATTTTGTTTTAGAATGAACAGTAGGCTGTTTTTTTTCCCTTGCACTATGATGTGTCTCAACATTTAAAATTGGAGTTATGATTGCCTTTGCGGTCTTTATCCATTTAAAGCATAAATTAAAACACTCTACACTGCCCATTTTAATCCATTTAACTATTCAAATGCATTGCTACTTCAAGCCATGATGTTTATCATATATGTAAATGGCAATGCATTCACAAAGTGCAGTATGTGCCCTATTTTTTGGACCTTTTAGAAATGAATCAATGGTCTTCAAAATAATAATAATTTAATAACAGCTTAAAATTACTGGGAAAAAAAAAAAAAACACATTCACACATTAAACTTAACCTTGACTTCTCCAGTAAGGAATAATGTTAAGATGTTTAATTACTTTAAACTCTAAAGAAGCCTCAAAGTTTCTCTATTTGGTCTTGGCTGATGATTAAGACGGTCCACACAAAGCCAGATCTATTGCACTTTTCCAAAACCTGGGAACACTCTTATAAATATGAAAAATATCCAGTCACACTGCAGAACTTTTCATATTTACCTATTAGAATAATTTGTAGTTAAATACACTGTTCTTTCAAATGAAGTTTTCATTAAAAGCATTACATATTTCTTGAATAGTTTGGAAATAATAATTACATATTAGTGTTCATTAGCTACCCATGATCATCTCTGTGAAAACATTAATGCCCACTAACAACAAACTTTAACAAGCACAGTTATTATGGTGATGAACTGCTTCTCTAATGATTATCCGTTACACATTGGAGCAGACAGATTCACACACACTATCTTTACAACCCAAATGGAACGAAAGAGTCTGTGTCATGGAATGAGCTGATGACTGCACAGAGAAAGAGAAACAACAAAACAAAAAAAACAAAAAACGATATAAGAGAAACAAAATAGTTGACCAGCATCTCAGTAGCGTGTCGTGTACCAGTCGTTGTCGGTCATCTGCACCAGTTCGTTTACCACATCCAGCAGGTTTCGGTTGTGTTTCTGCAACAGACGTTGATTTAGTGGCCGGTCACCAAAGCCCATCTCTACCAGCACAGCCATCATGGCATCATGAGAAGCTGCATCTTCTGGGAGCTACACAGCCAAAATAAATGTTTGTTACTAGTGTGACACATGACTTGTGTCCCAAATGACACATTATACAGTATGCACGTATACTATGCACTATGTAGGCTACTCTAGTGTATGAATTTTATAAGTTTATTTTGTTATCCAGCATCAGAGTCTGATAACCCCTTCCCCTCCACTACACAAGGAAAGCTGTAACTGTTGACACTTTGTTAAGTGCATCATTCGGGTATTTGAAGTGCATGTTTTCTTGTTGAAAACACACTACTTGCACCATCTACAAACCCGATTCCAAAAAAGTTGGGACACTGTACAAATTGTGAATAAAAACAGAATGCAATGATGTGGAAGTTTCAAATTTCAATATTTTATTCAGAACACAACATAGATGACATATCACATGTTTAAACTGAGAAAATGTATCATTTTAAGGGAAAAATAAGTTGATTTTAAATTTCATGGCATCAACACATCTCAAAAAAGTTGGGACAAGGCCAGGTTTACCATTGTGTGGCATCCCCTCTTCTTTTTATAACAGTCTGCAAACGTCTGGGGACTGAGGAGACAAGTTGCTCAAGTTTAGGAATAGGAATGTTGTCCCATTCTTGTCTAATACAGGCTTCTAGTTGCTCAACTGTCTTAGGTCTTCTTTGTCGCATCTTCCTCTTTATGATGCACCAAATGTTTTCTATGGGTGAAAGATCTGGACTGCAGGCTGGCCATTTCAGTACCCGGATCCTTCTTCTACGCAGCCATGATGTTATAATTGATGCAGTATGTGGTCTGGCATTGTCATGTTGGAAAATGCAAGGCCTTCCCTGAAAGAGACGATGTCTGGATGGGAGCATATGTTGTTCTAGACTTTGGATATACCTTTCAGCATTGATGGTGCCTTTCCAGATGTGTAAGCTGCCCATGCCACACGCACTCATGCAACCCCATACCATCAGAGATGCAGGCTTCTGAACTGAGCGCTGATAACAACTTGGGTTGTCCTTGTCCTCTTTAGTCCGGATGAAATGGCGTCCCAGTTTTCCAAAAAGAACTTCAAATTTTGATTCGTCTGACCACAGAACAGTTTTCCACTTTGCCACAGTCCATTTTAAATGAGCCTTGGCCCAGAGAAAATGCCTGCGCTTCTGGATCATGTTTAGATATGGCTTCTTTTTTGACCTATAGAGTTTTAGCCGGCAACGGCAAACGGCACGGTGGATTGTGTTCACCGACAATGTTTTCTGGAAGTATTCCTGAGCCCATGTTGTGATTTCCATTACAGTAGCATTCCTGTATGTGATGCAGTGCCGTCTAAGGGCCCGAAGATCACGGGCATCCAGTATGGTTTTCCGGCCTTGACCCTTACGCACAGAGATTGTTCCAGATTCTCTGAATCTTTGGATGATATTATGCACTGTAGATGATCCTCTGCCCATCTTGACTTCTGAGAGACACTGCCACTCTGAGAGGCTCTTTTTATACCCAATCATGTTGCCAATTGACCTAATAAGTTGCAAATTGGTCCTCCGGCTGTTCCTTATATGTACATTTAACTTTTCCGGCCTCTTATTGCTACCTGTCCCAACTTTTTTGGAATGTGTAGCTCTCATGAAATCCAAAATGAGCCAATATTTGGCATGACATTTCAAAATGTCTCACTTTCAACATTTGATATGTTATCTATATTCTATTGTGAATAAAATATAAGTTTATGAGATTTGTAAATTATTGCATTCCTTTTTTTATTCACAATTTGTACAGTGTCCCAACTTTTTTGGAATCGGATTTGTATACTATAAAATGCCATTTTATTAATTATATCTTAATTATAATAACATGCACTGCTCCAGCTGTATAGCAATGTCTGCTAATGGTATGATAAATGGTATTTTTTTAAATTCTAACTTTTATGTGAAATAAAATGTGCTTATTTCTTTGTGCTTCATTAATGTTGATCATAGTTTGAACAAAATCAGTCCTGCAGAACATGATCATTCATAAACTTTTATCTTATAAAAATTAGATCAAGTAAAACTAAAACAATTTTAAATATGAAACAAGTAATGAAATATACAATAGTAGTAATATTTTGATTTCCTTTTAATAGAGGACAGAAGAGGAGATTTTTCAGCATCTCGCACCATTGCCACTGCTATCATAAGAATGCTGTGTGAAGTTAAAAGAAGTTCAACTTGTTGAACGGCCCCTCAAACTCACCTTCTCAGACCCAGTCTGACCAGTGAAAAGAGCTTTATAAGCAGATGCTGCCACGGACAGGGCGCCCTTCACCAATCCACCTGTGATGCTATTGGCCCTGAGGAAAGACATGAATGAAAGAGTGAGAATAGATAGAAAGAAAAGCACACAATGCAACGATTGAACTGGGTGCACTTCCATGGTCTTGCAAGACCGAACAAGTAGTTTTGTGCTGTGTAACTCACCTGAGCTCTTCTGTTTCAGACTTGGCAGATGCTAATGAGTTCTCAGGGTCAGGTTGATTAGGCTCAGAATCTATGTATAAATATATATAATCATAAAAAAAAATGCATTAATTCATGGCCTGTGGTGGATTATTACTTTAATATCCCATGATGTTTCATTCACCTTTCTCCTTATCTCCTGGCTCCGTAGGATCACTCCCCTCCTGCTCCTCTGCTCCATTATCTGTCTGCTCTTGTGTCTCTGTGCTGAAGTGATTTCATATTAATAAAGCTAAATTTAACACATCAATGACATTAAGCTATGAACTATAAAATGTGGTCAAAGAAATCTAGACAGAAATGAATTAGTGAAGGAATTTGTGCATATAGAGCTCAAGGGCAGGATATTGTGAGGGAACAAGCTACATCTGTGTGCTTCAAATGGAAACAAGAACTTGATCACATGACCACATAATCAATGTCACAAATTTAATGGAAGAAAGAGTGCAGAATCTTAATCTTATTCATTTCACGTCATAACGTTTCTTTGTTGAAAAACCTAAAAATGTTATTTCCAGGTTAAATTAGTGAAGCACCGAAATGAATGTTTTATAGAATCACCAAAACCGAAATTAAAGTTTACATCTTGCTGAAAAATGGAACTGAAAATAAAGATTAAGTAATTCAATTTTGGTAACTGAACACTTTTTCATAGTGTCGTTCTCAGGTGAAATTAAACCAGTTATAGCTAAGTTCTTTGCAATGAGCTTCCTCTCGATATTTCAGCCCTAACAAATTGTACATATTGCTATGTTAACATGCTTTTTGGTCACAGGGAAGTGCATCCACACTGCTTGTGTTTACCTGTTGTAGCTTATTCTCGTTGTGAGCACAAAATAGACGCTGACATGGTCAAAACGCATCATCGGAGAAGTGCTAATTAAACATCAGTGTTTCGATCAATGTGTACAACCCTCCAAAATTATTTTGGCTGAAACCAAAACCAATTTTTTTCTGTTTCGGACAAATATTTTCAGTTACCAAATTTCGGTGCATCACTAGTTTACTTTAAATGACCTCTGACTGCTCATATGTCCCCTATGTAAACTCACCAGGATTTGACTGAGGGCCGGGGTGCCACTACAATCACAGGGGTGAGCGGCACAGCGTCCAGAGTCTGGGAGGCACAGAGCATGTCATTAGCATCCACACTAACAGCAGCAGCAACAGGGCTCTGAAGCTCTGCGGTCTCCACTGATTCTAGTTTTTCTCCCTCTGCAGGCTCTTCTTCAGGCTGCGACAGGGCTGAGCTGTACATGGACTCTCCTAGTGGACGGCTGGTGTCAAAGCAATCAGGGAGGATGATGATGTAGTCTTCTGAAGATGCAGATGAAGTCCTGCTGCGAGTTTCCTTAGCTGCTTCTGTCTGCTTAACTCGCTCTTTCTTATCCACTTCCTCCTCTCCCTCCTCTACCAGTTCTCCACCTGCAGGTTCCACCAGGATCTGCTCGATGTCTGACTCGTGACCCTCATCTGAACATAAGAAAAATCACTTTAATGACTGGACAATTTATTACTTGAATCACCTTCAAGCAAATACAAAATTTACACAAAAAAAAGAAAAAAGATCTGACGATACAAATACAATGTCTGATTATACAATGGTCGGAAATAAATATCCTCAATGCCTTGTTACCTGTGCTAATGAGTTCTGTTGGGAGCATCAGCAGGGGAGCAGCCATCTCAATGGTCTCTGTCTGTGGTGAAGCAGGGCCGGCGATTTGTGTCGTCTTTACTTTCAGTGGGGCTGGAGCAGATATTAACATGTTTCCTGTTTCTGGAACTTTTTCTGATTTCCTCTCACAAAGTGAGATCGAACCTTGGGGGGCTGGTCGCACCACTTAAAATTGCAAAAAAAAAATATTTTTAAAAAATTACATTAAAAATGTAAAGGTAAATAATCTTATACCTTTTCACACAAAAACTGTTAAACAAACGTCTTTTATGCTCTTATGCTACAGTAAAAACAGTAATATTGTGAAATATTATTACAATTTATAATAACTATTTTAACTATAACTGTTTTCTGTTTTATATATCTTTTAAAATGTCATTTAATCCTGAGATGGCAAAGCTGAATTTTCAGCATCATTACTCCAGTTTTCAGTGTCACATAATCCTTAAAGGGATAGTTCACCCTGAAATGAAAATAAAATAATCTTTTACTCACCCTGCTGTTGTTCTAATGCCCTATGCCCTTCTATCTTTTTCGGACCTCA